>KK119743.1:366978-498090 GCA_000611955.2 Stegodyphus mimosarum | reverse complement strand
AATGAGCAACAAAGGAAATGCCATACTTCCGTAGCTAATCATAGTTGAAAATTTAAGCAGAATTTTTACTTTGAGTCTGCAAATATTATCCGAAAAATCTCTTACATTGGTGAACTGGATTTTCTTTAGCTTTTAAGCTTTTCACATTCACAAAGATTTATCTTGTTTAGTTAATGACTTTAATTCCAATCCAGTCTTTCTTAACGCTTTGAAAATTATGTTAACTTAATTTTTAAATTTTCGTTATTATTTCTGCCGGAAGACGGCGCTACATTCTCATTCTATTTACTTCTTTTGGTTGTAAATACAACCGTGGCTTTCCCTTCCTTGCAGATGTCTTTCTCCTAATGAAGAGGAACCTGTACCTGTTTGCCCTCGAAATCGACAGAGTCTTGATTAAAATCTACGCCAAGCACAAGGCTACTGCGTTGCTAATTTTATAAATTAGAACTTCATTTATTAAAACTCTATCATTTATCTCTACAATAATTAAAACATAACAGCTATTGCAGAAGCAAAACTATTTAATCGTGTAGAATAATCTAAGAACTTTTCCCAAACTTTCAGAGATAGACTACTTTTGCATTTCACTTTAGTTATAAACCAACCGCTGATTTTATGTCAGTATAATAATATTACAAATTTTGTACATATACGGATCATTTTAGTGAAATTATATGTGAAATTGTACTTTTATGTATAATGTAATATTAAAATCTAGAGAAAGTATGTTCTACCGAAAAAAGGAGAACATAGAGGCAAATCTATTTAACATTGAGAAAATGGCTGTTTTAGCAATCTGGCAAAGGTTTTAGCGACTAATTTTTGTCTCCAAATTTGCCGATAAATCTTCAAAAGTCGCCAAACGTAGCGACCATTTGGAGGCATTTTGTCCGGCCCCTTTATCTCCGTAATAGGTATTGTAATTGAATAAATGTAATTGTTCACTATTGTAATAAATTTTGTAATAAATTTAATTGGCTCTAACAATATCTGGCTCTCATATGCATTCCAATAATTTCGAGAAGCAAAAAGTACTAGAAATATCTTGGCGGCCGGTTGAAAACTGTATATGGCCGAAAACAGCATCTGCTCTCAGTTTTGTTTTTGTGAAGCATTAGTTCGAACGACTTTGGAATATTGATAGCTTCGCCTTTTAAGGCGAAGCTTTCAATACTTTTAATAATAAATAAGGCTGTTCACATCTGAGCTAACGGAGACATCTGACACTACTAACGCTGCTCCAAAACTAGTTTTTCTTCATAGCGGAGCAAACTGAAAAATCTGACCTTCAAGTAAAGCTCAGCTACTCGACATATAGAACAGATTCCGCTAGCGCAGATAAATCTCAGTGAGAATGTCTCTTTAGATGCGCTTTGCTTGCGTTGTGTTTAACGTTCTTAGTACACTGCTGGCCACCGTAAATGCAACACCCTGAAGGAAGCATGCAAATAACATCAAATTTAAAATATGCATTAGCGAAGGTGATATATGCAAATGATTAGAATTTCATCGCAGACGCACATCACGCGCACCTGTGGCGCCACTTCAAAGCTCTACTTACCTGTAAGGCTTCAAGTTTGTGACGATTTCAAGTTCGGTAATTGTGTTTTTCTTGTGGTATTTTCAAAAAAACGATCCATTATGCCTCGTAGTAAACAGCGATCATCGTTTGATCAGGTATCCGAGTTGGACAGAGGAAGGATACTGGCTTAACGAGAGTGTGGATTATCTTTCAGGGAAATCGGTAGTCATGTTGAACGAAACCAAACAACTGTAATGCGGATATGTGACCGTTGGATGCAGGAGGGTACGACGGACCGACATGTTCGATCGCATCCACCTAAATGCACCACTTCACGTGATGACAGGAACATTGTGCGCATGGCAGTGGATCACTGAGTCACATCACGAACCATAGCACAGCACATTCAGTCTGTAACGCATCATCCAGTGTCTGCGCGTACCATTCGACGCCGTTTACAGGAGAGTGGTCTGTCCGCAAGACGTCCATTGCCTCATCTACCTTGACGCAGAACTACAGACATCCCCGCCGCCAATGGTGCAATGAAAGAAGGATGTGGACGTCGGAAAGGAATGAAATTGTCTTTACTGACGAGTCACGCTTCTGTCTGCAACACCACGATGGTCGGATTCGAGTCTGGAGACACCGTGGAGAGAGAATGCAGAACAGCTGAGTTATGCACCGCCACACTGGTTCTGCACCGCGTATTATGGTATGGGGCGGTATTGGATATCACTCTCGCACTCCTCTAGTACGCATTGCCGGTACTTTAAACAGCCAGCGCTGCATGTCCGAGGTGTTGGAGCCAGTTCTCCTTCCTTACCTTCAGGGCTTGCCCACAGCCATATTTCAACAAAATAATGCACGCCCACACGTGGCATGCATTGTCCAAGTGTTCTTCGTCAATCGCCAGATTGAATTGCTTCCCTGGCCGGCTCGCTCTCCGGATCTTTCGCCGATAGAAAACATGTGGTCCATGGTTGCTGAGCAATTGACCCAGATTACATCCCAAGCTGGCACACCAGATCAAATTTGGTAAAGTGTGGAAGCTGCTTGGTCTGCTGTACCCCAAGAATGCATCCAAAGTTTCTTTGAACCAATGCTGAGGCGTGTGGCAGCGGTGATCTCCAACAATGGCGGCTACTGATTCGAGAAGGAACCACACTTCACAGAAGGCTATAAATTAAATTATTTGATACTTGGTCAACATGTTATCTACTAAATAAATTTTGTTGTGATATCTCTTGTGTTTCTTGACGTTCCAATCTGGGTGGCCAGCAGTGTAATTTGAAGTGCAACGACTCATTGTAATCTGTGTTACTGTGAACACCTGCACGAGTATTTCGGTGAAAAGTTTCAGAACTCTGAAGTGTTTCTTTCCTCAAAATAAATTTTATTAACCTATCATCGGACTTGTGCATTCTATCTACTGCGATATATACGCGCAACAATAATTCTCGTTTTATATAAACAAGTTTTAAAACTTTTATTATCAAATTGGAAAGGAGCTGTAAAAAATTAATTAATTTTAACTTTCGGTTCATTTTCGCTTAATCTTATTCAGTTAAAACATTTATTAGATTTTTGTCAGAGCATTCGTGTCTAATTTTTATCTTATCATAGTCTCATAGCGAAATCTTAAATTTATTCATTAAACGTAACTTCTGTAGTTTAATGATCTATAGATTTAGTTCTTCTGTAGGTTTATCATCATTAGATGTACTGATTTTACGGTCTGAAAGGCCACAGTCAGTTCGTGTATTCAGATATTTCGATTAGTAAAGAATCTGTATTATTTGATGCAAATCTAGAATTGGTAATGCAAACGTAGAAAGCGGAATAACCATACTACTAGTGCTTTTGCAAAAATCTCAGGTTGACAATAATTCTAACAAATTTTACTTAAAAAAAAAAAAAGAAGACTTGTATAGGTCATTGAAAGATTGTTATTAATTCAGCATTATATTAGTAAATTTTCTCAGTTCTGTAAGCTAACTACTCTTGCATGCTTCCCATACTTCTTAAATTAGCAAACTTTTATAGTTTTCTCGAAATATAAATGTTTCTGTAAACGTTTATTTAGAAAACAGAACTTTCATTTATAATAAATCTGTAACACCTTCGGGAATTTGTATTGACTGGAAATTATCTGAACCATGATTAGTCACAAGACTGTAAATCAAGAAATCCTGATAATCCTTGCCCGACTATCATCAAGAAATTAAAATTAAATCTTATCATAATCTCCATTAACCACCGTCGCGAATGTAAAAAATAATATATCAAATCACAAAGGATTTTCTCCTTCCTCATCAGATGGCTTCATCGTTTAATTGGATGCACGTGCGGTTTGTGATAGGGAGATCTGGAGTTCCAATCTTAGTGACGATATAAGGTATTTCTCCCGCCTTCTTAGCATGCCTTCGTGGTGTAGTGGTCAGCATGCTCGGCGCGTATTTGAGAGGTCCGTGGTTCGAGTTCCGGCGAGAGCATTGCTTATTTTCATCTTTCATTGCTTATTTCTCCTGCTTTCAAAAATACTAATGACTCTACAAAGAGATTGCACATTCTTTACGTTTCTGATTCGATAAATTCCTCAATTACTTTATAAAATTGATATTTAGCCGTTTATTATCGTATTTTATGCAGTGAATTAAACTGATTTCTGTAATATGCGAAACAAATAATATATAAATTTGCTAGAGATGCTAAAAAGTAAAAGAAAACCTCCAATTTCTGATTAAATAAAACAACTGCAATAAATTTTCATTTGTATTATAATTAAAAATTCAAGATCCTACAGACAACGACAACTATATACTGTACCTACGTCATGCAGCACTGCAATTACAAGATAGTTAAATATGTCATAACGCACCATAAGCAGATTAAACCACATTCGCCTAGCAGATTAAAGCAAGGGAGATAAAAGACCGTGTGTTACTGTTAAATTCCTTTTCCCGAAGTATAATCCTAACGTAATTATTAGAAAATGTTTTATTAAATGAAAGCTTCCATTCCACATTCAGTACTTATCATTAAAATAATTTAATATTTTAATAACATGCATAGAATTCAGACCAAAATTTCCTGTAACACAGAGGAAGGTGAAGCATCTCTATAACGTTCACGTGACTTAGATTAAAATAGTTTAAATTCCTTCCTCACGCTTACGAATTATGCTCTTCCGTGAGCTACTTGTCAGCAGGTATACTGTAGTAGAGGACATTCGTGATAACACGCAGAAGGGAAAATTCACCTACTTTAGGTGTACTGAAGTTGATTTATGTCCTGCTTAGGTGAAGTATTTCCTAGTTTTCTTCCCTGAGCAACATGCAATTCTTAAATGTAATTCCAAATGAAATAGAATGAAAGAAAGTAACATGCAACAAAAATTATTGTTCATATTATGGTATTCATTTCTTTGTAGAAATTTTAGGCCGAGGATATTTCGCTTTCTAACATTGCAGTTGTGAAAGGTATGAAGGAAACTCTCCCGAAACAATTTTACTCGCATTTGCTATTAGTTGATAAATGATTGCGAAACTTTTGAGAATTGGTGCCTAAAAACTGCAGACGTTGTTTTAAATTTAATATAGCTTTTTAAATGCAAGCACACCCTTCTCACTCAAGGAATCGAAACTCTTTAGCGTAGAAATGCACTGAGAGGTTTTAATTCGAAAATGTTTAAGTACTGAAAAGGCAATTTTAAAAGCAATTGTAATTGATGATTTACGATTCAATATGTTTTGTGCCAGATTTTCATCTGCTGTCTGCTTTCCATGCTTACTTCTGCCCTTAAAGAAGCAGTCTCTTTTATCACGCATTTTTAAAATCTGTTGGATGTGATATTAAACGCCCATGCGATTTTAAATACGTTAAATACCTGTACCAAGATATAGTTAACATGTATATTGTCGATGATTAAATCATTCAGCAAAGCTAAATGTAAACGATACTGTGTCAGACAGACATTTATTTAGAATCGCGCTATTGAAATATGGAATCTTCTACTTTTACAACTTGACTAAAAAATATACTCAACAGCAGTTTGTCTTAAACTAATAACAGAAATGGAATAATTCTTGCGCGCAACACTCAATTCTGATAACTTAAAATAAAGTGAAACCTAACCAGAAATTCAGAATGAAATGTCCCGTGTTTACGGTTCTCGCTAAAACTTCCGTAACTCTATAAATCAATCTTAAATTCACCTACTAATTAAAGCAGGTTTCTCCACTCAAGAGTCATGAACCACTTAAAAAACGAAGGACAGTTCTATATGCCCCGTTCTACTGGGCCGATTGACAAAATTCAAATTGCATTTTTCATGTCTCGAAAGCGAGACGTAGGATATATATTAGATTTATATGTAGCATTAATATAACATAGGTATTTTGACACAAAATCGGGCTTTTTCTGAAATGACATGCCAATTGTTTTCCATACTTCGATTCTACGACTCAATTTATGCCTAAATATTTAATTTTGTAATTTTCGGTGAGAAATTTATGGAGAAAGTTTTAAAAATTTATCTTGCCGCATTTTTTTCAATTTGCGCCAAGAAAAATTCACTTGGCGAATTTCTTAATTTATAGCAACCTATTATTCTTTCCTTTTTTTCATTGTAAACGAGCGGAAAAATGGTCATTTGTTCATACTGCCAAATAATTTTAAGAAAATACTTAAACCGCATTTGGTGTTATTATCTTTTATAACGAATATGCCAAATTTCAAAACGCGCCAAAATGTAAATTTAAATATGTTTTAGGAAATTTTGAGTAAAGAACTCTTAAGTTTTTGCAGGTACCTGCAAAATCATATCTAAGCATACCTGCTTAAGATTATGGTAAAAATTTTATAGTTTATAATTCAATTTTTTTTTGGAAAAATTTATAAAATATATTTAAAAATACAAATTTTAAAAATAAATCATAAGAAATGTCGAATTCGATTTGAAATGAATCTAAATTTCGAAATGTGAAAAGAAAAATCAAATAAGTTTAATAAAAAGAGAGATATTAATAAATATACACCATATTCAATTAACACTGACTGGCTAAAATTTTGAGAGCAAATTTGTTAAAACCTACTCGTTCGATTTTTACAAAACTTGGCAGTTTGGCATCATTTGAGTCGTAGAATCGAAATATGGAAAACAAATTGGCATATCATTTAAAAAAAAGTCCGATTTTGTGTAAAAATACCTATATTATAATAATGCTATATGTAAATCTAATACGTATCCTAAGTCGCGCTTTTGAGACATGAAAAACTCAAGTTGAACTTCAACAATTGGCCCAGGAGAACGGGAGTTGTAGAACTGCCCTTCTTTTTTGTTTGCGCAATGTATATAAAGTGTTGGGAAATATAGAGGCATTAAATTTACTTTTTATAGTTAATAGTTAAGTAACTGGAATTTTCTTTTATAAAATGATTATTCTGAGGCTTCCTTTCACGTTTGTATATGAAACGTATCTTAAGGCGGTTCTTCTCTAGTTTACGTTTTGAATCCCTACCTTTGATCCTTATCTTGAAAAGGTAATTCTGCACATTTAATAAACACTTGTAATGTTCTACTGTCTATCTGTTGTGTAGAATCCGGAGAAATAGTGATTGCACCGAAGAAGGGTTAAAACTTCCCTTTATTAAACTCTTTAAATTATTTACAATGCTTCAACTTGACGTTAACATACTACGCCTCTGCTTAGGCGGTAACTGAAACAGTAGAATCAAAACTCAAGAATTCAAAGTATTAACAAGTAGTGGAATTAAACTACAGGGCTCATACAGTCTTGTATCCTACAGCTCGTAGATGAGCCTAGTGGCAGTAAGGTAATAGCTGTAAAGCCTTGCCTAACCAACAATAACTCCTAAGCGGAAGCTTGCATACAACAACGCACAGAGATTTCCCAGACCCTCTTTAACTTTCCCTGTTGGAACGTCGATATTTAAACTTTTTTTCTCGCTAGTAGAATTTGCATTTCTTATCCGCGCTACCAAATTTAAATATTACGGCACTGGCAATTAGGCGAATGAAGGATTATAGAAAAGTAACTTAAAATTAAATTTAACTGGTTATTTAAAAGAAATATAAATCCCTACATTTGTCCATGACAGAAGTTATTAGACTTTGATAAAGGTCCTGAAAGACCTATTACAAACTGATAAATTCTACAGCTAACAAGACTTATTCAAGATTCTACAGCCCCGTTTACCTTCAAATGCAAAAATTTTAAATTATAACAGCAGGAGATTTTACATCTTAGTTCAGCTGCACTTTTCTTCATCTTTCAATTGGGCTTCAATCATCTCATTCCAGTCATCTGGCAGGGATACTTATGAATACATGATTCTAACAATAAATAACACTTTAACTTCACAGTACAATCTTTAATTAAGTTTCTAACCTATTTGCATTTAGCGTAGCTTTTTCCGCACACTACGGCGTTTCATGTATTCACAGTTATTAACTTACATTCATGCTTAAATTTTAAACTTTAATCCCCTTTTGGCTCTTCACAACGTGTAGTGTGAAAACGTAAGTGTATTATGTTATAGTGGACAAAATCTCCACCTAAACGCACATCGACTTGTTAGCACATAACGACCTTCTTAGACACAACGTAATTCATTTCTAAGTTCTCCATGAGCTAATAAACCTGAAAATTAACTAGAGTTTCGGTGGAGAGCCATACAAAACACATGCATACCAAATACTTCCTACATTCATCTTAAACGCATGCAAGCTTTCGCTCAAAATCGCATGATTTGATTTAACTATAATTTCTTTTGAGCGAACTCAATTGACTACATTAAACTTTAAATGCATTAACTTTTCTTGAAGTTTTAGCACTAAATACATATCATATATGGCGTTTTGTGCATTATATTTTCATTCACTTACTTTAAATACTTTTAAGACAATAGAGAATAAAATGAAAATTTTACTTGAATGAATCATTTTCTTCGCCAAAAGTGCGAACTTAAAATAAATTTCCATTAATAAATACTAATACGCAGCTGCTTGTATCAGGCCAGGTCTTTTGGTGCGTTAACATAAATAGCCTTTCGACAAACAAAGCCGAACTGCTAATTCTTTACATTAACATAACAGTTCTATAATACACTATACCTTGTGCTTTCGCCAAATAAAGCTGAAATAACTTTAGCCCTCAGTCGAGGCAATAGGTTTTATTATGTAACTTCGTAGTTGAAACATTTCCATGCAGTTTTACATAACAGAAAAGATTTATTGAAAAATTCACTTATTTCTGTTTTTTGAAGCTTGGTATTCGGCCATTCGTTTATTATAGAATTGTGTCCAAGCCATCTGGTTCATGAATGAGACTTTCCGTTTCTTCTTCCTGTCCGCTGGTGGGATCTCGCTTTTTCTTTTTTCACCCCTGATGAATGGTCTTTTAGGATGCACTGGCGGCATGTCTTCTCTTTCTTTTTACTGTCCGGGAAACTGGTTCTTTCCACATTGGTATTCGAGGACGCTTGCCTATAAATTCTAGGTTATTTCGATTTTTGCTCTGTGCCTTCAACTTCGGCAGGCCTCTTCTTGATTTTATCGACGGGTGGTTTTGTTTGCAGTAATCTTTCTGTACGCCACCTCCTTGATGTATCCTGGGGTTGCCCGCTGCGAGACCTTGTCATGATACTGTGATGCTTGTTTCTAGCCGGGGCGTTTCTTTCACCCTTGAATTTTTTCTTCGCTGGATCTTCCACAGGTTGAGGGAGCCTTTTCTCCGGAATTCTTCTGCTGATTTGAGAACTTGTAGTTTCTTTAGTTGTTTGCTTTCCGCGGCTGGTGGAAGTTGTAATGGGGTCAGAATTGCCCCTGGGGAAGCCACCTCTTCTGATCCGGAAGCCTGGAAGAAATCATGTAAGACATCGAAATCTTTACGTTCATAATATTTTTTCAATTGATCCGGACTAGACTTTATTCTTTCTCCCGATTCTATTTTTAAGTAAATCACAACCCCAGCGATCTACTGTACTACATAAGGCCCTTCAAATTTATGGGCGAATTTTGATACGAAGTTTTCAGGTGCACTTGACAAAATGAATTTTCTATTCAACACCTTATCCCCCACTTTAAAATCTGATTCACGGCATTTTCTATTATAATAAAGTCTCTGCCCTGCTCTTGCTACGTCAGAATTTTTCAAATCATTAAAGTCAATCAGCTTTTGAATATTTGCCTGTTTAAATTCTGGTTATCGTTCATGAACAAACTAAAGTTGTCAACATCTTCCTACCCAGAAATAATTCCGCGGGCGTATTACCCGTTCTGTCATGCTTGGCGGTTCTTTAAGTATGGGCTAGTTCATCAACCCAACTATCCCAACGTTTATGATAATTTTTAACGTAACTTCTAATTATTTTAATAATGCTTTTATTAACTCTTTCCGCGATGTTTGCCTGTGGTCTGCACGGGACCATTTTCATATGCCGTATGTCAAGCCCTTTACACAGGTTCTCAAAAATTTGACTAACAAATTACCTACCGTTATTGCTTATTACTTTTAACAGTGCACCGTATTTCAAAATATACTTATCTAAGAACGCATCTGCAACTATTTTAGCTGACCCTCGCTTTAAAGGAATTATTTCTACCCACTTAGAAAAGTGGTCTGCAATTACCACAAGATATCGGTTTTTATTTAACTCGCTTTGGAGAAAAAGTCCAAGAAGGTCTATTCCAAGGATCTCGTTAGGAAAAGTCGCGCGAATGCTATTTATTTATCCGGCTGGGCTATAAATAACTGACATAACTTACAGGACCTGACATACGCTGTTACTACTTTCTTGCGGAAAATACACCGCCTCGCGTACTCTACGCACCGTTTTCCTCACCCTTAAATGACCGGCTGTGGGGCTGTCATGAAGTTCCTGCAAGATACTCACTCAAGCGTAGTGTGGCGGGGATGGCTGCTTTCAGTTCGTGGTTTTCATTTGTTGATTTAGTATAGAACAACAGATGCTCTATGATCTTGTAATTTCTGTCCCTATTCCTAATTGCAGCAAGATCTGCATGTTCAAAATTATCTGGATCCTTTAAGGGGGCTCATACACCTTAAAAACCTTGAAATCTCTGAATATGAGACTGTTGTAAGAATTGGGATAACATATTTATTTTTAATGCAATTACTTTCAGTTTTTTACAGCTGACTACATAGTACAGCTGTTTTGTGAATTAGTAAGCAGATAGTTTGTGTTGCCACAAATATTTTTATAATTTAATCTTCTTTGCGAGATAATTTTTTATGTGTTCACGTAAGACGGCCACCTTGCGCGCACAATTTAAAACATTCTGTTATATATTTTAACTTCATGATTAATATATAGCTTGTATAGCATCTAGAAACTACTGTAAACCAAAAATCCTAAGAATTTCATGTTAACTTCTCATTTTATTTAAAACTCAGTTTATGAAATGTATTTTAATAAAAAACATTTTAATATTTCCATGCATAAAATTTTTCACTATGAAAATTTTCATTATATTTTTGGTTCAGTTAGATGATAATACTCATATCAATAAGTCTTTCAAATTCCATATGTGTGTACTTTAAACCTTTTTTAAAATATCGTGCGCGAAATAGTAAAATTTCATGTTTTGAGATAATCAAGTTTTAATGTATATGTTTTTTTAAAATTTTTTTTTTGTTATGAAATGTATAAAATGTTTATTTTATGAGTGATATTGTAATGTTACACAATTTCCAATAGTTGATATAAGCATAATTAATGTTAAATAAGCTACATCCATCAAAGTATAACATATCGACTAAAAATTATTTGAAACTTCTACACAATCAATGATACAACTAAAATTTTTCTTACAAATTGGAACTTACTTATAGGCAAAAGTTTCAGCTAAAGTTCTCTTTAATGTATTATTGTATAGCAAACATGTTAAACATTTAATAGTTCTTCCACAGGGTAAGTTTAGCATACTTTGAATGCTATATATACAACTGCGAAAAACCGTATTTTAAGAAAATTGAGTTTTAACGCAAATACTTCAATATATAATTTTCTAATAATAAAGTTCATGGTATACTTATTTTCAATATGATATATTAAAAAGTATAAATCCTAATAAATTGCATAAGCTTTGTTATTATGAAACACATTAAATTTACCGTACTATATACAATACCATGACAAAACAATATCCGTATATTAAAATACATGTAGCATATTTGCACAAATAATTTATTTTTATTCAACCACTTCATTTGAATACTTTAAATTATTTAAGCATATGATAGGTATTATGATATACCAGCACCACATGTCTTTGGATAAAATTTCAAAATTAAAGAACTAAACGATTCGTTATTATTTTGCGTTTTGCCACGAAACAACATCTCAATAACGAAGGTTGTGACAAATCTATAAAAATTGGTTTGCCTCCATTACAGCAACAGGCACAGAATTTATATGCTTATAATCAGTTTTGTTTTGTTTAGCTTTATTGTATTTGCACCATGTGGTTTCATCTATAGGACAAAAGTCATGAATTGGCTTTTCATCACTCGATATTTTGTGGTAGTAAATTGCCTAAATGGCTTTTCTCATATCACTTACAGATTCCTTATGTTCTCTAATTGTATTACCACATAAACTTTGTTCATATGAGACACATTAAATTTACCATACTATATACAATATCATGACATTACAATAGCCCTATATTAAAATACATTTAGCATATTTACACAAATAATTTATTTTTATACAACCACTTCAGTTAAATAATTTGAATCATTTAAGCATATGATATGTGCTATATTATATAATATTACGCATATTATTTAACATGGAGTAAAAAAACTTCTACGAATTACTTGAAATTTTACGCTAAAATTTTATTTACAAATTAAAAACCACCAGCACAATAAACATCCCCATCATTTTTTATGGAGGTCTGCACTTCTGACATTTTTTGCTGCCTTTTAAGTTTTCGCTGTTCTTTTGTTCTTGACAGGCACTTCTTTTCTGCATTATCTATTCTCTTGCTATCAATCTGTAAAAATCCTTCAGTAGAAAACTTACTTCTAAAAAGCTGTAGCTCGTTCATTACAGAATGTCTACCAACAGACCCTTCATTAAAAGCAATTACTGCTTCATTCACAGCAATTTGAACTATTCGTTTACCAGCACCACATGTCTTTGGACAAAATTTCCAAATTAAAGAATTAAACGATTCATTATTATTTTGCGTTCTGCCGCCAAGGCAACGTCTCAATAATGAAGGTTGTGACAAATCTATAAAGACTGGTTTGATTGCCTCCATTACAGCAACTGGCACAGAATTTATATGTTTATAATCAGTTTTATTTTGCTTAGCTTTATTGTATTTGCACCATGTGGTTTCATCTGTAGGACAAAAGTCATGAATAGGCTTTTCATCACTCGATATTTTGTGGTAGTAAATTGCCCAAATGGCTTTTCTCATATCACTAATAGATTCCTTATGTTGTCTAATTGCATTGCCATAATAAGAAGTTATTTCATTTATTAACTTATCCGTTAGTCTCCCTTTCCCAGAAAGAGGTTTACCATCATTTAATTTCACTTTTTTTTCGAGTTTCAATTTACGGAGCCTTGTTCCCATTCGTTTTTGAACATGCCCAACACACTCAATTTTGTCTATATTTACTGAACCATATGGTTTGGCATCACTTATACCTGCAAACGTTTTTGCATCACCGTCACCAATATAAGAAGTATATTTCAAACCTCTTTTATCCATGGAACGTGAAAAAATGTTTATCATTCCATTCACTTCCATTTTTCCCGAAGAACCAACATGATTTTTCAGGCAGTCCTTGTGTTCACTTAAACCATTTCCCTGAAATGATTCGCAACCTTTGCAATATAAAGACAGTACTTCTGTATCTATTACTTTGTTGCTTTCTGACCCTATTACGGAACAGACTCCTACCAAAGATGTGTGTCCTCGAGTCTTCCATGTACCGTCTCCACTTACGGTCACATTTAACGAAGAATTTGAAAGAATTGCTTCAGTTTGTGCAGCTTTCTTCATTGAACTTTCAGCAGCCTGTGATGTCGCAGACAGAATATGCTTTACATGCATATTATATGAACGAAGGGAAATTACAGGAGGGAGATCCATAACGCAGCAGAATTTCTGCATACCAGCTTTCCCTTGACCAAGAGTTCGCATTGCATAGGTGAATCTTCTATTTAGCTCTGATATATTTTTTCGGACACCCAACATATTAGAGTTTCTGAAAGTTCTTTTACACGAACACTTTGAACAGAGTAACTCAAATTTTGAGCTTAAGCCATGGTGAAATAGTTCAATTAAATGCACATTACCTTTACAAATTTTACAACATAAATTATTTTCAATAATTTGAAATAGAATATCCAAATCAAATATTCTATAACCACTAAAATTAGGCTCTAAATCACAGTTATCTCTTGGTGGCAAAATAGTGTCACTATTTAATTTTTTAAATGACGAACTGACACCACACTTCTTATTCACTGTAGCACTGTGTTGATTTCCTTGGAACTTGCGTTTCTTCGGTCGAGTACCTGAAGATCTTTTACTTTTTACCTGTCCCTCACAGTTTTCCATAATTATCAGGTGATAAAATGCTAAATAAAAATTGTAATGCTAAATAAAAATTCACCTTCAAAGAAGTCGTAAGAAATTTATAAATCGCAAAAGAGTTAGCAAATAATCACGCTTCACAGTAATACAAAGCTGGAGTAAGATTTCACCACACAGCTTAGAAAAACCTCAAGCAAAAATACAAATTATAAAATGAGTTAAGTTGTGCAAAAGATGTTTACAAAAATCCCTGTTTATAGCAGCTGAAACCCAAACAACAAACATTGACAGCTCATTATTGACTCCAGCCCTTTAAATAAACAAAATGGCGCCTGACTGATTTTTTATATTTGGTCATGGGAAAAAAACTACTGAAGTTATATCGATGAGAGTGGTGTCAAAATAAGCAGAAAAAAATTAGCTTTAAAATAAGGCAAAATTTGAAAAATCACTTTTTTTGAGATTTTAAGGTGTATGAGACCCCTTAAATAAGCATAGATATTACCGAATTCTATATTCTTCGGCAATTCAGCTATTATGGTTTCCCAAGAATCTTAAACTTTAGAAGTTAACATAGCACATTTTATTTGATCCCCATTTTCATCCAGTTTAATTTTTGACAAGCCGTCGGCCACTATATTGTCCCTGCCGGGAGTGTGCTTAATTATTAAGTTGTATTCTAGTAACTTTAAGGCCCATCTAATTAAACTAAGAGTTAAATTCTTTCCAGAATATAATCTGCCTACGGCGGCCTGATCAGAGTTGATTGTAACTGGGTCTTTTCCAAAGTAGATCCCAAACTTCTGAACTGCCATTAACACTGCTAACGTTTCCCTTTCTGTCGCTGTGTAGTTCCTTTGGGTCTGACGCAACGTGTTGCTGAAAAATGCCAAGGGACGCCCTTTTTCAATTAAAACCGCACCCAATGCGTAATCAGAAGCATCCACCGCGATCTCCAAGTTCTCGTGCCCTTCCGGGAATTTGAACATTGGAGCATTAACTAGAGCTGTTTTAAATCTTTCGAAAGCGGTGTTTGCCTCCGCTGTCCATGCAAACTTGGATTTCTTTCGTTTAAAAACTAACGAAGATTCAACAATATCGGCAAAACTTTAGATAAACGAACGATAATATGAGTACATGCCAATAAAAGATGAAAGTTTTTCCGCAGCATTTGGCGGAGGATAATTTTTAATTGCTTTTATTTTAGAATCCTCAGTTTCCATACCCTTAGCTGAGATTTTGTATCTTAAATATTGCCATTCCTTAGTTGCGATTTTACATTTTGCGGCATTAGTAGTTAAACCTGCTTCTTTTAATAATGAAAAAATTTCGTGGAAATCTTCCACGTGTTGTTCAATAGTGTCACTAATTATGATAATGTCTTCGTGATAAATGAGAGTGGATTTTCCTAGGACGGGACGTAATGTTTTGTCCATAGCAAGTTAAAAAGTTGACGGGGCCCCCAAAGCCCAAAAGGCATGCGTAAAAATGCATTAGTGCCGATTTTCTTTTAAACGCTGTCTTATTCACATCTTCGGGTTTCATTGCTATTTAAAAGTAGCCTGAAGTAAGATCAAGAGTGGCCATATATTTTATAGACCTAATTTTCCGTAATATTTCTTCTATTACCGGTAAAGGATAAATAAGGAATTCAGACATGCTATTAAGTTTTCGGTAATCAATCGCAAAACGATACGCTTTTGGATCCGAAGAGGGGCAAGTTATTTCTCTTTTTGCATAGCACAACTGGGCTAGCATATTTACTATTGATGGGAATAATTATTTTATCCCTTAACATATGTTCTATTATTGCTTCGTTCTCCTTATCATATCGAGAAGGTTTTGCTTTACAAGGTTCGCTTGATTTTAGTTCTATCGCATGGGTAAAAATTTGTGTATTCCCTGGCTTCTCAGAAAAATAACGTATTAAATCTACTTACGAGTTCTTCCAGCTTGGCTCTTTCATCTTGTTTTAGATGTTGGAGATCGATGTCTGGAACATTTACTTCTTCCATCGGCTTTGGCACCATATCCAAGAAAATAGAATTTTCTGCAAAGTTTATTGTGGTGTTCGCCGCCCTGAGGAACTCTGTACATAAAATTACGTTATTTTGCAAATTTTCAACAACAAAAAATAAAACTTCGTTTTTTACCTAAACATTCAGCAAGAGCTTCCCGACACATTCGCAAACTTTCCCTTACGCGGCAACGATTTCTGCGCTACAATTTTTAAACAATCTTATTCTTCGGAAATTTGTGTAGTAGAATTTTTGGAATAAAAAATTTCCTTCCGCGCCGGCGTCCACGAGGGCTTCTACGGGTACGTCGTTCAAAAGAACCTGGATTACCGGTAGTTGGGAATTTTTTACTTCACTTTATTTACATACAACTTAGAGAGATTTTGCGATGCACAGGGTGTCTGAACCCTCTATTCGTTTAAATTTATTTTTCCTCCTGATGTCTGCTGGGTGTTCTCGCGATCTTTGGCTTTGCCGTTTTCATTCTTGCTTGTTGACGGCGTGGTTAGAATACGTTTTCCTCGATTGTATTTGTTTCTCTCTGCGGCCGGCTGTCGGGAGAATTGCTGATAGTAACCCTGGGTAGAAAATCTCGAATTTTCCGCTATCCGCCGATTCTGAAACTTAACGGCTGATTCGAATAGCTCTTCCAGCTTTCGTGGTTTTTCAGCTCCACGAAATCTTGTACTGCGGGTAATAATCTTGGTAATATAATTTCAATTACTTCATTATCCGGCTTCCTTCCATATAGCATATTCACTAGTTTGACTTTACGCAAGATAAACTAGGTAAGGTGTTCAACTTTCCGTTGATAAAAGCTGTAGAGTTCGGTTTCAAGTTTTGTATGATCTTTCACGATCGGGAAGGCCTTTAGGAGTGCCACTTTGAAATTTTCAGAATTGTAGGTGAGGCTTCCGACTTCCCCATGTAAGAATTTTCCAATCCCTCTCTACCAAGACTCCGCCTGTCCTCATAGGGCACTGGAGGCGGTAGCTCCTTTTTATCTTTTGGGTACCGGATACAACTGAAAGTGCGTCTCAAGCAATTCCAGGAATGAAGTGACAGAGTTTTTACCGTCGAACACCACTGCTGGTTTGATTGCTGCTCTCATCGTCTGTACTAAAAAGCCAAACCCATTCAATGGGCTTGTCACCATCGGTCCTACGACTTCTGTCTCTTGTAAGGATGATTGTCCGTCCTGATTATTGGCCATTGGATCCGAGAAAGATGGTCCGGCGCCAGATGTAAGGTTCTACTGTATCTGTTGCGTAGAATCCGGAGAAATAGTGATTGCACCGAAGAAGGGTTAAAACTTCCCTTTATTAAACTCTTTAAATTATTTACAATGCGTCAACTTGACACTAACATACTACTCCTCTGCTTGGGTGATAACTGAAACAGTAGAATTAAAACTCAAGAATTCAAAATATTAACAAGTAGTAGAATTAAACTACTTGTTAATATTTAGTTACTTGTTAGTTACTTGTTAATATAATACTTGTTAATAATCCTGTATACTATAGATGAGTCTAGTGGCAGCAAGGTAATAGCTGTAAAGCCACGTCTAACCAGCAATAACTGCTATGCGGAAGCTTGCATACAAGCACGCGCAGAGATTTCCCAGACTCTAATTTTCCTTACTGGAACGTCGATGTTTAAAATTTTTCTCCCACTGGTGGAATTTGCATTCCTTACGCGCGCTACCAAATTTAAATATTCTCGCACTGACAATTAGGGGAAAGAAGGCTTATAGGAAAGTAACTTGAAATTAAATTTAACTGGTTAGTTAAAATAAATATAAATCCCTACACACTAAAAGTGAATAATTATGTAAATGTAGTTTTCATTTATATAAATATTATTGTCTTGATCCTTTTGTAGTAGTATATGAAAAGTATCTTAGTGTAGTTAATTTTTTTTACATTGTTGAATACGTGTATTCGATAGTCTTCACTTTTCAGTAAATACTAATAGGCAAGCCCGCCAAATGAGCGGGCTGCGGCTAAAGCAAAATTTCATAAGTTCTATGTACATCTGAAAAGACAATGTACAAAAACATTTTAATATAAATGAACTCAATACATTCTTTCTAAGCAACAACCAATTCGTAAATAATTTTTTGTTTCCAAACCAGGAAACACAAACTTTGGACACTTAAGGTCAATATCTAAACGTATGATGTCATGATTTAAAGTTAAAGTAATAGAACAAGTTTTTCTCGATATCAATAAAAGAATCAACTTGGCAACAACATATCGTGTAAATCATGGAGGTGTTAAGTTCCATGGTGTCAGTTATCCTAACCTGAAACCAAAACGTTGCCAGCAGCAGCTATTTATTTAAAATGTTGCCATTAACGAAACAATTTCGATATAAGACGTCACATTCAATCACGTGCTTTCTTCAACATCAGAATATGATCTTATATAATAATAATATGTTTAACGCTTGGCAATGCTACTTTTATTTCATATCTTGTAAAACTTACAAAATTTTGATTAATAAACTTTACGATTTGAAAGCGAGCAGTGGCAACACTTTTCGCAGTAGAGCATTTTATTTCTAGCTGGTGACACTATTGCCACTCTGAAAAATAAGTGCGAAAATTAACGTTTTTAAAGTTTTAAATTAATATCTCGGCTGATTAAAATCATACGAAGATAGAGAATGATCCAAATGTCTTCTTACGAATTTCTAGAATCCGGGGGGTACCTCTCTCGAAACTCAACTCCCCGTCGTTTCGAAGCAGATAATGTCACAAACAAACAGAAGACTCGCACATATTTTCTAGAATAGATTGTAAATATATTTAACATATCACCCTTTTATGTGAAATTTAATATGTATTTTAGTAAGTTGATTACGAAAAGAAAGAAAAGTCATCACCAAAAATTTCTATGATCAAAAGGCCTGTGAGTCAGGGAAAGTTTGAAAAAAACTTATACTAGTGTATTTCGTTGTTGTCTTAACACATTTAATCAGTATTTTAACACAGAGCATGCTTGCAGTCAGAATGGGAGAATCAAAACACAGTACCTGCAACAACGTAAAGTTAACGTCTTCTTGACGTTTTTTAATTGCCCTGATTATTTTCATTACTCTTTAATAAGCATATAAATCGAAGTGCAACATGGCACCAGAAATCAAATAAAATTCTTTTAAATCCTTACAAGCTAACAAAATTCTTTGATTTTGAAAATCCGTGAAATCTTTTGAGGCATTTTATTTTAATCAACCCATATCTTGCGTATCTACTTTCTAAAAGTGTAACTTTCAGCACTAATTTCTACATAAACAAAACATTTCATATTTCATGTGATAAAGGTTCTAGGAAACCTAAGAATACTTTGAACAACAGATCGTTTTAATAAATCTATAATAGACGGGGAAGACTGAAATCTTTGTTTCTACTTCTCTATAGTTTATTTTGTAACTTTCGTGTAACAAGAAATTTTGAGAGTTGTCCCTGAATCAAACACATATATAAGTCTCTATAGTAGCAAATGTGATGCTTAACAGAGCTGCGTTTGAAGCATTCATGTCGGTGTTGAAATTCTCTCTCAGGTATCTTGAAATTTATTTCAATACTCGACTCTCAAATAAAGTTAATATTTACATTTCTGTTATTACAGGAGATCCTTTTTGGGTAAAGATATGATCTAATTTTTTAAAGAAATGTGTATGCGTTTCATTCTGTAAATATATTGAAAAGTGTAAAACTATCATTTGAATGAATAACAGCAAATAGCAACTAAGACTGAAGTCTCTGACAAATGCATAAAGTGAGTACAAATAACAAGATATAGATAAATTTCTTTTTGTTCCCACAGGTGCCAGGAAAATAAATTAAAAAACTCTCCAATCTGAAATGAAATTGACATAGGAAACAACGATGTAATACGAGCTATATTGCCTTAAAATCAGGGTGGGACATTTATCATCGTATAAAGACATAATTTTCCATTATAACTGGCTTCAGGAAATAAAATGTTAGGGCATCATATGACATCAAAATAATACAACGTGATATGATAAATCATGTGATACCCAAAAATAATACAACATAATGTGAGCACTCCGTTTTAAGTACCACTCAGTCATATCGTTTTCTTTTCAAATTAAACTCCTGAACATTGTTTGAGGCTTCTTTTCCTGGTTTTCTGGATGTGTTACCCTGATTTTCTTTCGGATTGTATCTTTAAGCCCATGGTAGTCTGCAGCTTACATTTCAAGGCCATTTATGGATATCCCTCAGAGGAAAAAAGTCATGGAGTATGATGTCTGGTAAACATGCCAGCAGTCAAACATCACTTGATGAACAAACTGTAAAAAGAGTTTGGCAAAGAATTTTTTGTTTTTCCACACAGGATAAGTGCAGGAGGGTTATATATTCCTTACGAACTCTTGTGGATGCTTTCATTGCATGGCATTACTGCTCGATTGCTTCGTGTAACCGACAAAAATATAAACGTTTTGCAATAATGATAATATATGATATAGAAAGCTCTTTCAGTTTGTGTAATGAAAATACATCCTGCAACTCTGGTATCTTTTCTGTTTTTTCCATTTTATCTTAAAGAATTTTATCTGCCAGATAAGATATCATGCGAAAGGGTACATAAAAGTTTGATAAACTAGCAGAAAATTCATAATTCTGTGTGTTGTTGTAATCATTTCTTGTACTATCCAGAAACGATTATTTTAATTGTTACCCATTAGATATCCCAAAAGTAATACGACCGGAGAATTTTCAAAAGATATAAAGCTGAATTATTAATTTAGCTTTGTCATCTTTATCTACGACTGATATACTTTTTTATCTCCGAGTGATATATGATGTTTGTATCCTTCGTCTTTGTATTTATCTACTACTAATAATGTTACTCAAATATTAGCAACTAGGAGATTATGTTTAAGCTTTAGTCAAATATAACGTATATTTTTGTCATCTTGTATTTTTATATTTATATATTTATATATTTTTGTCATCAAGTATTTTTTGCCCCATTTACACTTACCACTGCTAACGAGGATATAAAACATCTACTTTCGATTCTAAATGTGCTATAATATGCGAGAAATGTTTCGGTTGAAAACACTTTCTCTTAGCTTTTTCAACTATTGTTGTTGCTGTCTTGTCCATTATCACATGGAACAATGATTGCCATAGCCTACTCCAAAGGGAAGTTGGACTTCTGTCTTCCACCCCCAATTTTGAGGAAGAATACCCCGGGGGATCAACGATCCCTCACCCTCTCTCACCAATCCACACGAGAGGACTTTCGGCTCGCCCCATATTCAAAATGCCGCCATGCTGCGCCGACACTATACATTTACAAACATCCATGTCTTTTCAAGGATTCGAACCCGGGCTCTTCGGTATCGTAGTAGACTCCCCTAACCACTCTACCGTCTGGTCGACGCTTTTGCAAATAAATAACGTTATTTTAAATTTTAAAATATTAAAAACGTATCGGGGAGATATCCTTTTTAAAACTAATCTGCAACAAAAGAGCATTATTTTGAATTTAAAACATTGAAAATATATCAAAGTAATGTAATTTTAAGGTTAACTGCATATAAAATCTATGAGAATTATAACAGGCATTCAAAATTGAATATAATACTGAAAATACGTATGGAAAACGGCAACTTTACTAGTGAATGCTATGGAATGTGGAAAAATTCTTCTGTATTCTAAAATTCGTCAGAATTATATATAAAACTAGACAAACGTTCGTCTTCAACCATCTGTAAACTGATTATAAAAATACAGATAAAGTAAAAGCATATGCTTCATATAAGAATCATTCGTAAATAATTATGCAAGTTTTCCCAGGTTTACAAAAGTACAGTTTCCCTGTAAAACTATTTGCAATTTGAAATAGTATAAAATAAAAGCATTATTGTCAATAATTGCTCTTGAAAAATCTGATGTATACACCACATGACTTCCTTGTAAGGGATATTAAATTATACGCATTTTTTATTTCATTTAAATTTATTGCACTGAATTAAATCCACTTCGTCGATAGCGCATAAACCACAATAGAATAAATGCACTCTTTAAAATTCACTATATTTGTTTACTGTAGCAACACTCTGGCACTAGGTTCACTTAACCGCGTTGCATCTCATTCATTTTATAATTCAGAATGCACAAAAATTATGTATAACATCTGAAGCATTACCTAATCGTTGCCACATGTTCTATTCAAATACTATAATAAATCTAAAACGATGTCTAAAAGAAAGTAAGGAAAAAAAAGGAAGAAACAGTATCTTACAGACGATTCAGTATTTCTCATTCAATTAATTCAGTTCTCACTTCGCGACAAGGCAAAAATACATAAAAACTCGAAATATCTATATTAAAAATTATGAAGTAAATCTTAAATACTTATTTACTCGAATAAATTTAAATTCCAGAATGGATTAGGCATGATTTACTTCGCAATAAGAAAAGAAGGCGGTATCTTTGTTGTTGCGAAGCTTAGTTTCTCTAGATTGGCAACAAATCCACTATTCTGCTAAGTTTGAAATGTAAACAAATATGGCTGCTATAGCCAAAAAAATTAGGCTTACGCGCACTTAAACAAATTGATAAAAAATTTTAAACTGTTGATAATTCTACAATTATAACATACAAGTACAACTATAACATGCAAGTTAACTAAAGGCATAAAAACCTTAATCGGAAGATAAGAACAACATAATTCAAAGCCAAAACTGCACAGTTTACAAACATATAAGAAAAAAGAAACTGAGCTCACTAAACCGAGTAACAGAGTGAATACACACACACACACATATATATACTTTTGGTGCGGCCGATTGCAATCAAAATAGGAGGTGCACATTTCCATGTTACGGCAGTCCTATATACAAAATTTCAACTTTCTGAGGCTACTCGTTTTCGAGTTATGCGAGATACATACATACATACGTACGTACGTACGCACAGACGCCATGAAGAAAATCTCTTCAGAATCCATTTCAAATCAGTTTTATAACTTTTGGGGGTTAAAAGAATCCTTTATTCTGTCCTTACGTACGGATGCCATACAAAAACATCGTTAAATTACATTCGACAGTGGTCAAAATGTGTATTTTCGGTGAAATATGATACCCGAAATTTTTCGATTACAATATTTTCTTTTTACTTCGTACAAGGAAGTAAAAAGATTTTGCGTTTTCTCAAGTTTTAGGAAAATCTCTCAGATTGCGCAAAATATTTCTTTAAAAGCTAAAAAACAATAAAGGACATAATTTTATGACAAATACGTACGCAAAGGGAGAAGTATTTAAATAGAATTAACATATATCCACCATATTTCAGCTTTTCCAAGCTGAAAATATGTGATGCGAACAGCATGTGACTTCCTTGTTTAGCCTATTAAGTTATAAGCATTTTTTACCGTGCTTTATTTAAACTTAATAAAATATTTCTCCTGCAGTCTTCGCATGCCTTTGTGATGTAATGGTCAAGAACACTCGGCGCGTATTCGAGAGGTCCGTGGTTCGAGTCCCGGCGAAGGCATTGCTCATTTCTCAATCTGTCTTGCTTCATACCTAATGACTGTACACTGGCGCCCGAACTAAAAAGGTGGTGACCTAATGACTGTACACTGCCGCCTGAAACTAAAAAGGTGGTGGATGATGATTCTCCACCGGGATTTGGCGATTGGGTCCCCTGAATCCTAGTCGCATGTTAAAAGGGGAAGTATATAAGGCATTTCCTCCGCATTCTTCGCATGCCTTCGTGGTGTAGTAGTTAGTACGTTCGACGCGTAACCGAGAGGTCCGTGGTTCGATTCCCGGCGAAGGTTTTGCTCATTTTTCATCTCTCTTGCTTCGAAAGAACTTAATGTCTTTACAACTTATTTCCTCAAATGTCATTAGAAATGTATTTTTCATTCAACCAATTCAGTTCTCCTTTCGCGGCAAGGCAAAAATACATTAAAACTCAAAACATCTTCACAAAAAACTGTAAAATACAGAAAAATCTAAAACACCAAATACATTCAAAAACAGTTAAAAAACAGTTTTTGTAATTAAAATTAGAGTTTCTTCGCAAAAATAAGCAATTCGGCCAACTTGAGGAAAACGAAATTTTTAATTTACTTCGTACAAGCAAAATGAAAAGTTGTAATTAACATCTTAAAGTGGAGTTAAAAAGTTAGGTTAAAAGTTAAAAAGTAAGTTAAAGTGAAGTTTCGTAAAGAGAAGAATGCCCTCCATAGTAATAATAAACCACATCCAGCGATATAAATACTGTAAAGAGAAATAATGCTTTCCCATATTGTATATCTTTGCGAATAATTTAATTATCTTATGTTAACCTTTAACACTATGAAAATTAAGGTAGCAAACACAGTGTTCAAAACAGTTCGAAACGAGTAACTTTAAAAATACTTGAAAATTTTGAAATTATTTACAATTTGATTGAGAAATGTAATTTGCGTAAGAATTTCACGTGAAAACTGCAAAAGCGTGAAACTGCAAATTTACGAGGTGCAGAATCCTTGATATTCGCAAATTGAAACGTGATTTCCTTTTTATTATAAGTGTAATTTTTCTATGTAATTATAAATGATTGTCTCTAAATTAACATATTTCAACAGAAAATAACTTCGCACGCTATTTTAGTAAGTAGATTAAGATGAAGGGCTACCACTACACTTGAGACTAACTAACGACAAAGAACGACAAAGACGACAAAGAACGAGGTTTATGTTGACTTGCAAACATTTTGTATCCGCCTCTTCCCTTTCTCTCTAGGTGCATTTTTTTATGTGTATTTGTGATTTTGTGAACATAATTTCTGAAAAAAGCAACACTGAATCTCTTTCTATTTTCTGATGAGTTGTAATACGCAAATTGATTCGGAAAGTTTTCTACCGGAAGGGCCGGCATGATGCTTTGTTACATCATTAACGTATGTGAAGCGGATGATAGGACCACTCTAGTGGGTCTGAAATATTTTTATGGGGTGTTATCATATTGGACGTCTTTATTCCTCAGTTGAACTTTGATTGCGATATTGTGGCTATGCAGCTTATGAGGATTACAATTTTGCACGTATTAAGAAACATTTTTATTCTAGCGATAGGCCGCAGTTGATACTCAGGGACATTAAAGTTATAACATACAGAGTAGCTGTAGTTTATCTAAGACTGTATAAAGGCGTAGTTTATCTAAGACTTCTTTGAAAAGCCGAGTATTTTATGATAGAGTGGCCAGCTAGCTTATTGGTAAATGCATATATTATTGAATGATTTAACATCCTAACTTACCGCCTAAAGCAGGGATGTCTCGAGAAGGAGTCATTGAAGAGCATCAGTCGGTTTCCAGTACTTGCCAATAGTTTAAAATCTAGCTCTCGTCTAATACTGGCATTTCTTGCCACAAAAATGCTTTCTAGCAACCCTCTAAGTGGTGTGTAAACACGTTGAATGGAGCTATTCCTTTTTTATCCATCTCTTTTTTAAAAATTTTCTACGTCATGGATTTTGGATATTTTATCCAAATTGAATATTGCATGGAGATGTTATGTTGTTTTTATTTTGCATGACCATGTTAATCTCTCATGGCATAAATTATCTTTGTATCAAATTTCATTCAAACTCATTCAATATTTATTGTGCGACCCAGTTTATTTTTGTTGCCTTAATTCTGAGCAAACGTTTAGTTAATATTTACAAAAAGCATATCATAGTAAACTTTAATATTGCTGTTTCTGAAGGAATATTTCTTGAACCACAAACATATTATTTAGTTTTTGGGACGTTTTAATTCTTTATTTAATAAAAGATTGGTTTTAATGACTAGTTTATGAAACGAAAGAGATGTTGGATATAAAAAAAATTTGTAATCTGTGTTACTTGTCCGTACAAATCATTATGTATTATTCAAAGTAAGAAGTCGAATCACTCTCAAACCATTTGTGCTATGCTTTTTGTCCTTGTATGTTCTATCAGCTTATGCATTTCCTCTACCTTCCTATTTCCTCATATGCGGCTTTCGCAGCACAAGCACTCGGACTTGCACGCACCCTGCACTCTCTCTTCTTTAGCTGTGCAGAGAGAGAAAGCTCAGCTTTTCGGGTTTTTCCCCTAGGATCTCTGCCTCAGCTTCGCCTCGTGCCCAAAGGTAGCGGCGGATGGGGAGTTAAGGGGTTGCCGCCGGTTGGACGAATATCGCCCATGGAAGGTATGTCACCATGAAAGCATTCATGGACTTTCACATTTGATTTTGATGGTGTGCATGCAGGTTCATTACATTTCTTAAAATCAAAAAATATAAGTAACTTAGTTTTAAGCTGAAATTTACAGAAAGTAGTAAAGTAATACAATACTGTATAATCTAAGCAAAAACATGCATCAAAGTTATTCAGTTAATATTAGTTAGGTAGATTCCTCTAATTCCAACTTGTATTGGAAAGTAGCTGTATTATAGGAGAGAAAAAATAACACTTGTAAATAACATTATTACTTTTTTTCTAAAATTCGTAATTTTAAAATCATTTTTTATAGACTCTTCGAGATGAATATAGTACAGAAATGTTCACAGAATTAGGTCGTTTAATAAATATTAAATAATTATTAGATTGGGAATAATTATATAGTTAAAATTTACACAGATTAGGTGCTTCCATAGAGTAATATAACTTAAGCAAAGAGCTTTACCTGAGCTAAATTTTTAATCACTAAATGTCCATTGAGTCTTCATAAAACTGCGATTCTAAGATTATTGATTTATGTCCTCTACTATAGATATCAAACATCCAGTGAAGAGGTTAGTATTATGCAGTAAATGCCGCAATATCTATATTGTGCCAACCGGCTACTGTCCATAATTAGGCTATTTTAATGTGGTGTAAACCTAATGTTTATTAACTTTATAAGACAATGTGTTTCTCGGTGAAAGAAATTCTATAATACAATATGCAAAGCGTGACGAAACAGCTTTCAAATTGTCTTCAAAATACAGTAGAGTGTATAAAATGCGTGACTATGGTATAAGGTCTTAGTATATGATGATTGTAGAGCTTAAAGGTACGGAAAGACCGACGCGAGCATCTATATACGAGAACTGCGACTGCACTACAACTGCAAGAATATATCATCATTATCTATAAGTAGTGCAGAGTAAAAGTCATATAATAGATGCCGTACAGCAAATGTCCTCAGTACGCGGGATGACTATTCAATTACTTTCATCTCTGGAAGTACAACTGATTCACTGCAAGCGTTCAGTTAAACGGACAAAGCGTTGCATCTGATAAACAGACATCCCAGTTATCTTGTATCTGATAAACAGACATCCCAATTATCTTTTGAAGACTAGAATAACTGTTTTGGTGTAATACGTCTAAGTTGTTTTAGGGTACGACGCATCAAATTAATAATAGTGTGTGATGTCAGCAACGTAAAGCAGTAGATGCTGCGAAAAAAATGAGTGTTGTCTAGTTCATCAGCGGCGTTTGTTTGGTTTGGGAATAGGAGATTTTCCCTGGATTTTGGCTGTTAGAGATTTTAATATCTGGTCTTTTGATCGGTGTGTACTTGGATAGACATCATGACGCTTTGGCAGATTATGTATATTTTACTCGATTTTTGTTCTTCCCTGCGAAGAAAGAAATCTTCAAGATTTTAAACTGCAGAGCCTTATGGAGCGGTAGTTATATTAAAATACACTCTTTTGCAAAAACATCGAAGCACCATAAAGGGAGTGTTTGCTTTTGATGGAACTGAATATGTATATAGCTCATACACAGATAATAAAATGATTAAAAAATGAAAATCATAGTACCTCTTCACGGTTTACAATCACCCATTGAGTGTTCAAATTAGTAGTTGTTCGATCCGACCCTGGCGGCAATGCATGCTTGAATTTGTCGAGGCAAGGAGGGGTAGAGGTTCCTTATGTCATCCTGCGACACATTCTGTCAGGCATTCATCAGTTGCCGCTCCAGATCTACGATATTTTGTGGGGCCCGAATCTGGCGGCCTACCATGTCTCAAACATACTCGATTCGTGAAAGGTCTGGTGACCTTGCTAGCCAAGGATAATATCAACCGCACGGAGACAGTCCAGAGATATGCGAGCGATATGTGGCCTGGCATTATCTTGTTGGAAAATGGCCCCAGGGTGACGTGCCATGAAGGGTAATGCAACCGGCCGCAGGATGCTATCAACATATCGTTGAGCTGTTAACTATGTACAGAAGATGAATAAAGATGACCTGCTGTCATAAGAAATAGCGCCCCACACCATCACACCAGGGGTTATGGCTGTATGCCTTTGTAAAACAAAGGCTGATTGGGACCGCTCGCCCCGTCCTCTCCAGACACGAACACGGTGGTCATCGGCTTGAAGATTGAAACGGAATTCATCACTGAACACTGTACAATGCCAATCTGATGGCAGCTATGACGATCGGCTGCGACACCACTCCAGACGACTCCGCCGATGTTGTGGGGTCAAAGGCAAACTTCTTAACGGCCTCTGTGAGCGTAAACCCGCCTCAGACAAGCGCCGTGAGATAGTGAACGGGTACCACGGAGGTATAGACATGGCTGTAATGCGTTGAATAGTCGACAAAGATACCATTGGGGCGGTTCGGGCCTGGTGAACAATCATCCTATCTTGCCTCGCATTTGAGCTCCTTGGCCTTCCAGAGCCGTCATTTCCTTGTCCGCAATTTCCTTGTAGCAACCATTGCTGCCAACATCTTTGCACAGCAGTGTCTGTACGCTGCAGGTGGCGTCCTATTGCTCGGTATGACCACCCAGCTTCACGGAACTCTAACAATGCGACCACGTTCGAAGTCGTTTAGTTGTCTGTAAGGTCTTCGATATCGTCGTAATGGCATCTTTAGAGAATTACAATGGCAGCAACAAAAAAAAGATAAATTTTCCGCCTCTGTTACTTTGCGAATTGTGCGCTAGAAATGCGCTCTAGGATCGGAATTCCTGTTCATTTGCCTTGAAATGTTGTTGAAATGCATGTTCGTTCAAGATATTTTTGCATACCAAATTTTGTCACGATCGCAAAAGTCCTTCTTGGTACTTCGATTTTTTTTTTGCAAAAGAGTGTAGTTTACAACGAAGAGAAGAAAACTTTTAATCAACTGTTCACGCTCTTTGTCTTACTGATTTGTGGATAGTACATCGCCTTTTGTTAACTGTGGACTGCCTTTTATGTCTTTGTTGAGTTGATATAAAATAGTTTAGGCTGTTGCCAAAGCGAAACATAGACTTGCCAGATATTGAATAGGTGTTCCAAGTTCACTAAAAATTTAATATGAATTGGATAGCATAATTTATCCGCAACTCAGTATTGAGTCAGAATGAGCATGTAGTAGCTGACTTCTGAAGATTTCAGATTTAACAAGCTATGAGACTAAAGCGTTATGAGACTTCTGACTTGATGAGTTAGAAAACTGCCATTTGCTAAGCTAGAACATAGTACCTTCAGATTACCTCACTGTCTATTATCATACTGAGCCCATGCGCCATGCACAAGAGCACGTAATGAATTACTTAATTCTTTATTGATTTACTAAAGTTGCAAAATATGCATAATTTAAGTATACTATAATAAATGCGATATACGCATTTTAATTTACGCGCATTAATTTTGTAAAAACAGTAGAAATTAAAATTAGAAGCCATTATTAACCATAGCTATGTTTCTTGTAATTTAAATATTATTTTTATTGTAATATACCTCATCATTTAACACCCAAGTTTTCCTAATTAGTGGAATTGAGTCAAATTTCTGAACTACATAGTTTTCAATAATAGAGGTGTATTAAAATTTCATGTTAAAAATCTAATTATTCTACTCTGAAAACGAATAGCAGAGCTTTGCGATTAGCTAGTTTGCTATGACAATATAGCTTAAAAATCAAGAATCTGTTTTAGGGCAACTTTGGATTGCGAACACGTGTATAGTCCAAACTAAGAGTGAAAAGTAAGACAAAAATAAAGCACTAAATCGTTCTTCATTAATTGAAACTAAACAACAGACAAAATTTACTACACACATATTTTACTAAATTTCACACGTCATACTACATTTCTATTAAATTATCTCTACAGCCATTTCAGTCTGCTTAAATTAGAGTGTGCACATCAAATAAAATCCGACTTCATACTGGACTGTAATACATTTCACAACTGATAGAACTTCGGATTAAATATCACATTTCATGTGTTCTAGAATGCTGAGAAAATATGCACCTGAAGGGAAGGACGGGAAGTATAAATTTTAGATAAGTAAGATAGAGATTATTATTTTCATTCTCAGTTTTCTTAAATATTAAATTTTTTCTCATTTTTTGTTGAATTTAAAACTTGTATACATAACTGAAATACGTATACTAAGAACTGTTCGCACATTTTTAGACAATTCATTGTCATTCAATTACAAAAATATTTTACCTAACATTTTGCGTTTTAAAGGTTCCATTTGATAATCCTCATCCTTCACTGTCTTTCTCTACCCTAATTTCCAAGATAATAAAGCTTTTTTTAGCAGCGGATGAGGTATTCTATCCCATTCCTCTTGAACAGCTTTCCAAAGTCCAAGGAGGGTTGTAGGTCGGCGTTTGGGCAATCCGCTTCTTAAAAGTCCAGAAGCGTAAAAGTCCGTGGATGGTAGATCAGTAGGTATAGTAGGAATATGAGTGAAGGGTCTTGATACCCGTGCCTTGTTCCATTTTTTTTTCCAGAAAATCAACAATTTTGACGTGCAGCTGCTTGCTTGGTCTTGATGCAGTTCGATTGATTGATTGGCACTGAAGGTAGAAAGAAGGTATTTCTTTGCAAATTGGGTATACAATATGCTCCTGATAATATGTGGAGTTGATCTTAACAGTTTTCTGCACTCTCTTTAATTTTTATTTATCGTTATATCAAAAACCAGCTACAATCATAAATCCTTTTGAAAAACTTTCTTTAGATTCTTTGAGCCATGTTCAAATATGTGTTCTTCTCTTTAATGATAGTAATAGATCTCCTTTTATGGCAGTTATTTAAATATACCCAAGATTCATCTATTGTGACAACATTTTTTAATTTTTGTCCGACTAAATGTTTCTCGTACAGAATTTTGCAGCGAGTTCTGCTTTTGGTGATATATGGTGGAGAAAGACGATGCACATTACGTTTTTTTCGCCTTTTTAAGATTCAAATTAGCATTAACCACTTTGTTTATAGTTCAAACTGAGCGGTTTATGATTATGCAACTGTCCTTTGACTTCGAAGCTTTTTTTAATATCAAAGTTCTTACGTTTACAACATTCGAAACATTCTGTTTTTTCCTTAGATATGTATTTTGAACAATTTTTCTCCTTGAAGCCAAACTTTGACGTTTTCACCCTTTCTTATTGACAATATTATCTATCGCTGCTTTAGACATCGAAACATCATGGTTTTCAAAGCATTTTTAACACGATTAATTTTTATCGGAACGTGTACAAACATAGCCTTCCGTCCATTGCTTCTTTAAAAGATCCATTTTGCATGCAAACAAAATTGTCAAATAGCAGATGGTAATTTACTCTTTCAAAAATATATTTGCAGTTAAGAAATTTTCTAAGCAGGCGATTTTTTATAGCAAAGAAACGTCACCTAAAAAATATGCGAACAACCTCTGTAGAACAGGTTTGTTTACAAAAGAAAAAATTCAATTCAAAACAAATCTTCATCAAAATTACTCGAGCAGTATTTATTGACATTTTGTTTCTTAATTTTTACTGTCTGCTACTTCTGGTGAAACTGATTAAATTAGTTAGTTTCAGTTATTTTTGCCATGTACTTAGCGTAACATTTGTGAGACCACAGTTCAATAAACTGATCACATAATTTTGTCACTTCTTGTGTATTCCTACTCAAATATATATTCGCTTTTACTTCGTATTTTTTAAAAAGTAATTAATTTTGTTAGCTTATAGATTTTCATGCCCAGGCTCAAGTATAGGAATAATAACCTTTAGGGACTTCGAGATAAGCAGCAAAGGAAGTGTTTCACTTCGACAGCTACATGATAAAACACTAACTCCTATACTCATAAAACTGTGAAACTGTTTGTTGACTATATTGAATTATTTAATACAAAGACAAAAATAGAAAAGCGTGTAATAAATTAACTTCTAATTACTTAATTTTTCTGCAAGATTATATTCCGCTTGAGTTAGTATATTTTAAATGGTATTGTAATCCTAGATGTTTTTAATTTCGTAAATTGCTATGACACCGTCGAAAAATTTTCAATTCACCAATAATTATTCTATATAAAAAATAATTTATGAAAATATGTATACGTATATGCTTACCCTCATTTATGTATTTTATATTCAGAATTATTTTAATCTAATTCTTGTGTTAAATGTTTTCTTTATGCATGAATTATTAATTCCAGATTTTCGACACTAAATGAATGAGTTTAATGCATGGCATAAAGCAGTAAATTGATTTTATTTTTTTAATATCTGATCTGTATTTTGTTAAATGAGTCATGTTATTTTTCATTATCTCATTATCTGTTGTTCAACATGCCATACAATTCTTTTTATTTTCGAAAATAAATTATCTTTCTGTTCAACTAGAACTTTCAATAACTCAAGCGTTTCCTTAAATCCATTTTCAACTAGTATATTTCTTTACTTAAATTTAAAAAATACGAAAACCGCAGAATTTGTTCTTTAAAATAAGGAAAGGGAAATTGTAGTATGTAACGATAAAAAGGATTAGAGACAGAGTTAAAATGAAATGAATTTACAGTTGGGTAGAAATACTGCAATTTTAAAAGGGAAAAATTTTCGTTAGTGAATTTCGAAATTTATTCGAGCTGAAAATTATAAATATGTATATGGCCAGAAGCATTTATCAAAAATATATTTTAAAAACATATGCTTGAAACAGGATTATTCTTTTTTTTTTGGCAAATTATATTTGATTTCCAGCTTTTATATTTGGTTAAACCCAGGCAAATAAAATATGCAATTCTGAAATATTCTAAAAAGGAGAAAGTAAATTGCATCCTGTTTAAATGTGGATTGATAAGTAACAGAATACGAATCCTTTACATCTTTCTACATTTAATGCAGATGTTCAGAAATTCTCTTTTTCCCTCTGTGTGCGTGTTTTTGGATATAAAGATAGAGAGATGGGAATAAAAATAAATGGGTAAATAGAGATATAGAAAAATTGACTTAAACTGAACCCTTTCTTTAAACGTACGTCATGCTGTAGAAAATATATTATGGTATGCATTCGGTTAGGTTTATGGATTTTGATTATACACAGTTATAACGCAAATATATTCTGTATTGCCTAGATATCCAAATACATACAAAGTAAATGACTTACCATTAAGCACAAAGTTCAGAGCTCAAGGTTTTTAAATTTAAATCTGAACTCACTGCATCTTGGCATTTTAGATTAAAGGGGGGATTTTCTCTTAATTTGATAAGAGGATAAAAATTTCTTTTAATTTAATTAGATTGTTTGCGTGAATCTTCTGAAAAGGAATAACACTGTAGTTTAACTATGAACTATTATTTAAACATTTGAATTTTCATAATATTCTATAGGATTTAAAATATTTGTGCTTACTTAATTTTGAATAGTGTATAAATGCCTCTCTGAAAAGGAAGTAGCTGGAAATATTGGGTCGTCCAGAAGGTTCTGCGGTTTTCAAATCGAAGCACGTTTTCTTCTAATTATTTTGTTACTGCTGATAAAAAATTACCATAATCCAAGCAAATGTTTAAATATGGTTCCTTCTGCTCACAGTATATAAATCTGGCATGTATTGTAGCATAAGTTTTATTTAAGTGAATCGCTAAGAATGGAAAAACCAGAAGTTAATTTTTGTCTTATTTTCTTTTATTTAAAAAAAGGTAGAAAATTGTAGTGAGACTGTTTGTAAAATTTGTGCTGTATGTGAACAAACTGCTGTTTCTCATGACAAAGTTCAAAGGTGTTTTGAGAAGAACGGAAATTTCAGCCTTGAAGATAATACCCGCTCTGAGCGACCATCCGATGTAAACAAGGGCCTGTTAAAAGAAACTATCACTAAAAGCTACACAGTTCAGGAACTATCAGACGGTTTAAGTATTTCAAAAAATACGATATATGATCATTTGAAGAAGATTTGGTATCAGCTGCTTCAATGTATGGGTACCTCATATTTAGAATATGATTGCTCAAGTTTCGATATGTGATTATTTGCTGAAAAAGAGATAAAGCTTCTTTTTTGAAACGAATCAGTACTGGTGATGAGAAGTACATACTATGCAACAATGTTACAATAGAAAGGTCATGGGCTAATCGAAAAGAACCTCCTTTAGTAACGTTGAGAGGGTGCTTTTGTATGGTCTAAATGTAGAGTCATTAGGTTGAAGCAGGAGATGGGAAAAATATGTTATATATTCGCCTGGACTTGAACCTGGACCTCTCGAATACGCTCCGAGTGCGCTATCTTTACGCCATGGAGACAGCTGAAAGAAGAGAGAAAAATGCCTTATAATAATACAGAAGAACTGTATACTATGAATTGTTGTCACTACATATATCTATAAATTCAGAAAATACTGTTCTTAAATGCCATTATTAAAAGTAGAAATTGAAACAAAGCTTTGAGAACTGCCGAATTGTTGAGGTATTTTTGTTTGACCACACATTTCTATGAATGTCAGGCATAGACTTATTTGGCTGGGATGTTTTTTGTCATCTTTTTCATTCACTAAACCTTTGATTTTAATCTCTTCAGGTCATTTCCAATTCTTTAAATCCATTTTTTATCCCTAAACCATTGACATATCTAACACTCCTTTTTGCTCCTCTAAGCACTCATCTTGCAAAAAACACACCAAAGTGATTTGTGAACTGTTGAAAGGACTGAAACACAAACATAGGCCTGTAACTTTGTAGCAAAGTTAATTCCGTCAGCGGAGCCGCCTAGCCAATATGCTAATTGCACCAGAGGATCGGTTGCCCCGCCGTCGGTTGAAAGAAAGTAATTTACTTTATTTTTGGCATCGATGTATATCTTTCTCTCTAATGACTGGAAATATTGAGTAATAAACCGTTTATTTCTTCCTTCGTCTTTAAAATTTAAGTTGAAAACTGTTCTTGCTCCATCACTGATTTCTTGCATTATTTTTTTTCATTTTAATTCATTTCTAAATTGCCATTAAACTTTTAGCACGCTTAGGACATCATTTGTTTTACTTTTTTATATTATTTCATATGTTCATTTTATACAAACTATTACTCTTTTCTTGCTGCGTGTATAGTACTGGCAATCCATGAAATGCCGGCATTCTATAGAATACTAAGCATTTTAGAGAATATAGGGAATATAAGAATTATTATATATGCAGATGGATAAAAAAAAGTGTTACAAGCCTCAGCATTCGAAAAGTGATTATTGTGCAGGGAATGCTTGATCTCCAGAGTGTAGGCAAATAGCACTAGTTGTCCAGCAGCGGTTGTGCGGGTAGGTTGAGTAAGATGTCTCAGAGTGATTAAAATGGCAAGACGTTTGGAAAAGTGGTCTCCTTTGGACCAAGGACCAAGGCGTTTTGATTACAGAGTACTTTCGCAAATTAACCTCAGTTACGAATCGTGATTCGTTGTCTTGATTGAGTAGCTGGAGCATGGCCATACCGTTACTGCCGATCGTTATTGTGCTACTTAGACAAGGTTACCTGAAGCCATCCGACGCAAACGCTCTGACATTTGAGTGATGATGTCATCCTCTTGCATGGTAAAGCCCGGCCCCATACTGCTCGCCAAACTCAAGAATTGCTGCAAAAGTGGGAAGTTTAGAGTCACCCCCCTATAGCCCATGTTAGCACCCTGTGACTATTTCCTTTTTCCGAAATTGAAGGAACATTTATATGAAATGAGATTCTCTTAAGATAACAATGTGAAAACAGCTACGAGAATGGCTTAATGGGCAGGGACTTGGTTTCTACCAGCCTAAATAGGTTTGATAATTATGTGAGAAAATGATAGATAAGTAAGCCTCTTAATTCCGTTTTGTATTTTCTGTCTATTCTTAATAAATATTTTTTATTACCCTTATAACTTTTTTTTGGATCCACCCGTACTTTACTTAAGCATTGTAAATACCTAAGTAATCTGCAGAATGACAAATGTTACTTGAGCAAAGTATGAAAAAAGGTTATGATAACACTATTATTTAAAAGGCTTGCAATTCTCAAAAATACAAATGTTATTTTGAAAAAATAATGAAAGGATGCAATTAGAAAACCTTTTATGCAATATACGTAAAAAAATGGAAGTTGTAAAAAACGAAATTTATGCTTTTCTTATTAAAAAAAAAGTAAAATCTTCATATAAAAATTTAAAATTAGCCTACATGGTAGCCTCGAATGACATTTTGAATTACACTCCATTACGTTTTCCGCGCAAAGGCATTTCATATAGTTGCCTATAGTTGCGCAAAGGCACTTTGTTTTCCACATACAGTTGAATTCTTGGCCGCTTCTAATTGTCTGAGCAACTGAAAATAACCGGATTGGCATTTCGTGGTCAAACATATTTTCACTTCTAAGCAAGTTCGATCTCGCGCATAGTTGTTTTAAAATTCATTCAGAAGTTCGTGGAAACCGTCCACTGTTGCACTCATTACAGTTGCCAATACAATGTGCGAATCACCTCATCCCTTGCCAACGTCAGAAATAGGAACGTCTATTTTAGTTCCTAAATAATCAATGAGAAATTTTTTCCCTTGGAATTCATTTTCATTTGTTGTGGTTATTTTGTACTTTGTGCTGGTTTATCATTTGGCACTCTAAAAGAATGCCTAAAAATGTTCCATAAAATGCCTAGGTATTCTATAGAATGCTGGCATTTATACATTGCCGATAACATATACATAGGTAAAGCAACTAGACAGGCAAACAGATAATAGGTGAAGAATGCAAAAATAGATTGTTATTATTGGCTAATAAAGGTAAATTGTATTGTAATATGTAAATTTGCATTTAATAAAATTATTACTATCTTATTATTTTTTTTCATGCCTGTACATGCATATATGTAAAGGGAAATTTCTTTTATTTATCTAATTATAAAAGCCTTTTGCTCAAGAAATCCAAAATTGAAAAAGTGACAAATTATTTGCTGATACGTTTTCGCTAATATGAAGTAGAGTTACTTTTGGAAGTAGGAGAAAACTGATACCAAATTTGAAGCTAATTACTTTAGTCACTCAGTTTAAAAGACAAAATAGATTTTGCCTTTTACTTCTTTAGAATTTTCAAAAAAAAATTAGGGAAAAGAAATCGTATTAAATTGACTTTTTATGTATGGGATCTGTCTCTTTCATTTCCCGTATATTTTACTCAATTTATATAGAAAACGTAGTATAACTGACAAGATTTATTTCCGAGAATTGCAAATAGCGTCTGCCTATAGCGTGCTCTTTAGTGTTCGCCAGTATAAATTTAGCTTAGAAAAAAAAAAAAAAAGATGGTATTCTTTGAATTCTCTTTTCTAAAGACTTTACTTTTTTTATCAATGTTCGTCAGTTCAAATGAAGATTTTAAAAAAATGGGCTGTTTTAAAAATATTTAAATAAATTCTCTTCTGTTGGATTTGTTTTTTCTTTTCAGTTTCTGTTTGCAAAATACCCGTTCAGCAGCTACGTTCACGAAACACATGTTTACTAGAACATTCGATTACTTACTTCTCTGTGTAAAAGTCTTCTTTAATTTTTATTTAATTTTAAAAACTGTTATTAAAAATATAATAAAATAAAAAAATCTGAAAGCTTTCAGATTCTATATTATGCCAAAGGGGCTTTTTCCCATTTACACACGCATACACCTTTCGTGAGTATTTAAACTAATGTTTCTTTAGGCGAAAAGAATTTAAAAACAACATATTTTTAGAATTTCCGATATACATTTTCGCGCGTTGGCCCTAAAAATGTTCTTTCCCGTACATTGCTGCGTTTTCTCGCTTTGAAATCGTTGAGTTTGTTATTCAAAAATTCCTTAAAGTTTTACAAACTATGAAACAGGAAATACAACAAATTCCATATTCGGGAGTCCAAGTACTCATATTCGGGTAGAGGACAACGTTATTCAAAATTGGATGGCTGTAGATACCGTTGTTTTTTCACAATGCGAGAAACATACATATATTCAGCAAATTCTTCATTAGTTAATTTCTTTAAAAATAACACAGGGCGATAATATTTGGTGGTAACAATCTGAAAAGTGAAATGGAATTTATAATGAACCGAACCAAAAGGTCGTTTCGAGACTAATAGCCCTCCTGGGCTAAACACTATTATAAGCATTGCACTTCACTAAAATGTAACTTTTTGAACAATTTTGTCATGCATATAAAGTATTTTGTATTTGAAATTTACAGCTATTTGACTTCTACTTAATGCTTAGCCATCTAATGGTGTCTCAATTCTTTTTTGATACATTATTTAGTAATGTGATGTTTAATACCAACTAAAAATGAGAGTTTAATAGCAGAATTCCTTTCGGTAAGTAGGGCATAAAATTTACATAATATAGGTCAAAATATTTCATTTATTCAAACTGGGAAAAGCTACGTAATCTGTTATTGCATCTAGGCCATAATTAATAACATCCGAAAACAAAGTAGTGCGAATGACAACTACAGTGCTTTAGTTTCTTAATTATCATTTTTCCAATAGAACGGTAACGAGTCCGTATCTCATTCGAAGACAGTTTTTCTGTTCGGAGTACTCGGAAATCGACTCGATGATTTTTTTATCAACTAAGTTCATACAAGATCAGATTGGACCGATCACATATGTTCACCGATCGTAGGGTATAATGTTTTTATAGTGCGTCAGCATTAAAACGATGCTTTTAACAAAAATCTTTTGCAGATATAATATATGAATATATTATGCATGTGAATTTCGAATAAAATCCCTTGAAATATGATACAGAATTTCACCTGATTACATTAAGGCAAAGAACACTAGAGCTATCAGCTTCACCACTAGTATTACATTTTTGGTTAACTTCTAACTACGGTAATGGATAGAATCTGGGATTTTAAAGCATTTTTAATAAATTATACTATAATTTAATTTATTGAATATTTTTTGTTACAGGGTTTTAATTCTTAAAATGTTTTTTTTATTTTTTTATTTCATAGAATTACCCTGGCAGCAATTAATATATACAACATAAGCTATTTATTAATATTTATGTTATGCTCTACACAAACGTTTTTGTAAGATTTACGGTGACAACATAATAAATTCCTTTTCCCCTTAAATTTATTATCAATTCAAGGAATTAAAGAAATTTCCCGTAGCAACATTTCTTCCGGTATTAAAAAAGAGTTTAATCAGCCGACAAACTGCTTGCTCTCCAACAATTTCTTCTACTGATCTGCTTTCATCTTTTCCCAAACAACGATATCCGTTTACAAAGCATGTTGTTTTTGCTTTACTTCAGCTAGAGCCAAATGTTTATGCCGAATTTGTTGGTTTTTTCAACATATACTGAATAAAGCCTTAGCTTGTCTTTGTAAGAACAACTGTTCATCAATTGTACTATTTTCATCTGCTTTGTAACAAAATAAGCAATTCTCTATAAAGGTATTCCATGTCTCTGAGGCAAGGCTAAATCGGTCGGTTTGTAATCTTTGTGATCTAATAGACTTCAGAACAGAGCGCAGATATTTCATTGTTTCCAAGAATCTATCCGTAGTCATTGTTTCACGAAAGAATTTCGGGCCCCAGGATTTGAACTATAAACAGAAAGTTCTTTGGCAGCCAAAGCATATAATAGAACAATAAAAGCTTTAAGCTAATTTAATGGCAAGTTCCAGTTAAGATTTTCCGACATTTGAAATGCAATGGCTCTTGTGCATTATTTTATATGATGAAATATTTTTTTCATTGATAGAAAACCTCCATGCATTAATTGTGTTCTCAATAATTATTTTAGTCTTAGCGAAAGTAGTTTGACCGCCTAATTCTTGCAAAATATTTTAAAGAGGAATTCTTCCAAATGAATCATCTGAAACAATTCCCTTTTTCACATTGTTCCATCATTTGTTATTTCTTCATTTTAAAAACATATGATTTGTACATTGTGACTTTCTACTCTTTCTGGACCACAATTTGCTTCGTTGTCCTGGTTGAAATCTCTTTCAAGGCCAAACCCATAACCTCCGAAACTTCCTTTTGCTAGGATTTCTTTTTTAATCGAAACACTGGGGGAAATGATGATGTCTTATTTCTCTCGGAGACCAGACGGCGAAACATTAAGGAATTTTCTTTTGAAGAAATTACAGAATCATCATTTGATAAATCCGATTCACTTGCTGTAGTGGAAATAATCGAATCTTCGTCAGATGAAATAGAAAACTTTTACCAAATTTTCTTCTAGTAGATATTTTCTTCTAACGGATCTATGCAATATGATAATAGAAAGAAACTTAAAGATTAATGAAAATGGTCAAAAGCCACGAACAATGTCAAACGATATGAAGTTGTGACTCTGAACAGGACAAAGAACTAATTAAAACATTCAGACTAGAAATATGAAACCCGTTTAGAAGTTTACTACTTTGGGAAGAGGGCCTCATTTTTCTTCTGGCCAGCTGTCGAAGAATATCTGGCATGAAAATAAAAAGAAAACTCCCCAAAATGGCATCAAGATGCTGCAACAAACACGTTAGGCCTTTTCTGAACACGAAAGAACAACAGTCAGTACAGTCGCAATCCTTAATTTCAGGTACATACCTTTATGTAAAAAAATAATCATTTGAAGCAAGCCAAATAAATTATATTTTCATCTTGATATTGTTTAAAATTACTCAAAATATATCAAAATATTTTAAAGCAAAATTAATAATTACGAACAATTTAATTTCATTTGCGGTCAAAATGACCGATTTCTTAATTCTAATGTAATGCCTTCCTAAAGCATCTTTTAAGGTAAACCAGCTCAGATTCACATTATGCATTATACTTTTCAAGGACATTTGATACATTATTTTTGGTAATTTATTTTTAAATCAACTGCCATAAGTGTCAAAAATATTTTCACCTTCAATAATTTGTCACTGCTATTCACTACTTCCTTGGTGAATGTTCGCCCTATACGATCTAGTATTCAGTTTCAGTCGGTATGTAACAGAGCTGATAATGCTAGTTACAATTACGATTGTCTGCACTATCCTCAAAATATGGCATAAGGAAGAAACGGTTTTATAATCCTTGAACTGAAGATTTGGAATTCTTCTTACGTAGGGTATTTATTTACCAGTTTATTTCGCTAGAAGATTAAAATGGAAGCACTGATAAGAAATCCCGTCAAAGTATAACAATAAAATATCCATTTCAATCACAGACTACAGACTTCTGATTCTGAGCTACAAAAATAAAACCATGAATAATACATGAGAAACAAAATGACTAAACTGGGGTAGAAAATGCCAAGTTAGAAAGAGGGCTGAATACAATGCGCGTACATGAATAGAAAATGACAGCCTTGTGCTGCATACAAATGCATCATGCTAGATCTATGCGAGGGAAATGCATTCTTTTGGGAAAAATATAAAGTAACCAGTAAATTTCGGATTGATGTTCATTTTGTAAAGGCTGTAAATCATTTTGGATAGATAAAACTAACTTTTCTTTAACCTATTTGGAGGAAAATATTGTAGTTATGTTTATATTTCATGCATGACGAAACTGAATGAAATAATGTATTAAAATGTGTTTTACCTTTGAGTTTTCGGAGATAAAATGGTTAAAATCAGACGTAATCAGACCGGTATTGAAATGACCTAAATATTGCTGTGCATCAGATCTTTGCAAATAAATGTTGAACTACTACATTTATTGCATTTTATTTAATTATTATTGCTTTAAAATTATAATACTTATTGCGATAAATAACACTTCACTAAGGTCAGAGAATTATCAACATACAAATAAAAAATTTAGCAAAAATTCTGCATTTCACTAATTATTAATGTCGACATACTCAGATTTACGCATCGGCATTCGCACACTAAAACGTTTTTTGAAAATGCTTAAAACATTTCAATTCCTGATATCTAAATGCAATGAAGAACCAAATAAATTTGATTTCAATAAGCTAATTTAGCTTAAAAGTTTCCTTTCTATTGTTAGAGGCTATAAATGCTATATATAGCTATAAAAAGGAAACAATTCATACTAATCATGTACAGATAATAAATACAATTAATTAAAAAAAGAATCGCAAGGTGGCTTTAGAAAATTCCCGGAATCTGTCTATTCTAGAGAAACTGCTGTTTCTATTGTGAAATAATGAAGAATCTGTGTGAAATTCAAAATTCTGAAATTCAAAAATTTATCTTGGCGAATTTTTTCCAGTTTGCGCCAAGAATCGGCGAACTTCTTAATTTATAGGAACCTATTTTCCTTTCCTTTTTTTCATTGCACACGAACGAAAAAAAGTCAAAGTTCATACTTTCAAATAATTTTAACTAAGTGCATAAAACACATTTGGAATTATTATCGCTTATAACAAATATGCCAAATTTCAAAACGTGCCAATATGTAAATTCATGTATATCTTAGAAAATTTTGAATAAAAAACTCTTAATTTTTTGCAGATGTGCCTAAAAATACATCTACTTAAAAAGAAAGTTAAAAACTTTTTACATTATAATTTAAATTTTTTTTCGAAAATTTTTTAAAAATTATTTAAAAACACAAATTTTAAAAATAAATCATAAAAAATGGGCAAATTTTATTTGAAAGGAACCTAAATATCGAAATGTGAATTGAAGAATCAAATAAGTTTTATAAAAAAAAATAGATATTAACAAACATATACCAAATTCAATTAACATGGAGGAGCTAAAATTTTGAGAGCTAAATTTTTAAAAACTGCTGTTGTGATCTTTACAAAACTTGGCAGCTTGGTATAATTTGAGTCGTAGAATCGAAATATGAAAAAAAAATTGCTTGTCATATCAGAAAAAGCCCGATTTTGTGTCAAAATACCTATATTAGAACAATGCTGTATATAAATCTAATACATATTCTTTGTCGCGCTTTCCAAAGATGAAAAATGCAAGTGGAATTTCATCAATCGGCCTAGTAGAACGGGAGATATAGGACTGTCTCCCTCCCCCTTTTTCCCCGCAGTGTACATACGTATGGTATATATGAATATGCCTATGTTTTGTGCATTGCAGGAACACGGTGGTAACTAAAGCTACTAAATCTTCCACACAAATAGTCATCCTTCCGAAAATAGACATGGCTTTCTTCGTGGCTCTTTGAGATAGGTTCTTAGGCTTCGTCGTATAAATAGAAAGAAAAAAGGAATTTTGTTGCATAAATTGTTGCAGAAATAATATACATATATATATACATATATATTGCTGCATGCGTAAGGGTTCGTTATAAATTGAATGCACAAGTCCGATAAAAGGTTAATAAAATTAATCTTATCACAAGAAATATAACAAAACGTTGGATTTTTCTCAAAGATATTCGTAAATATCACAATCATTATCACGCAGTAGTTATATATTTTAAACTACTAAAACGTTACATAGAACTCAATCCAAAGCGCAAAGAAAGCTAATCCGATCTTACCGCGAATTCGCTATACTCAACAATAGCAATTATCTAAACAACTGAGCTGAAATGTTTCTCTTCGGCTTTTATAGTTTTTTAAATCAGCCACGCGAAAGAATTCTAGCAATTCCTGTAAAGGAAAAAAAAGTAGCATTACATCTACAGCTAACATACTAGTCAATTACATTTATTTAAATTAAATATCAGTTACAGAGGTAAACTTTTATTCAATGTTAAATGCACGTGCTCTTGTATTTTTACTTTTCCGGCTTAGCTTTCTCTTAAAATATATCGCGCGTGCATTGCACGAGGAAATAAAACAATTTTAATTAAAATTCTATTAAAAATATCTAACTAAATTCAAAATTCGTAACAATATATATATGAATGATGATGATTGCTCTGAAATGACCATTGTGTACCCTATCATCAAACTCTTCAATAAAAAGAAGCACAAAATAAAATAAAGCAACTTATATTTGAGCGAATATTTGTAGTGACAGTATATTTTGAAATATAGAATAACGTACCAAAAATGACATGAATATTGTTCAGAAGATCCGTGGGAAATAAATAACTTGATCCATATTTCAGTCGTCGTATTGATTTGTTAAATAATGAAATGCTTTTCTGCATTGCAAAATAAAACGCTTTAAAACATTTTTCTGCATTCCAGGTCTTTCCGAAGATTAATTAAAAGTATTGTCATGTTCGAGAAATTATATAAAGATCTGAGGTATTCATTACCGTTCATTGTAATTTAATTTCTGTTGTATTTAAAGTTCAGATTCGTGGGACTAGAGTGCTTGATTAAATAAGTGTAATCAAACAAGCAATATTTCTGGTTTATTATTAAAATCATTAAATATTTTTTAAGAAGTTATACTGGTTGAACCCAATGAAATTGCGCATACTGGATGCAATAAAATCATTACATTTTTGTTTCTTTTTTTATATAATAATTGTTTTAAAGGGCTGGTTACGTAAGCGGCATGTCAATAAAATAACTTTCGGTATATTTCTTTCGAAATAATTATTTTCGAAGACAATACAATTGAAACTCATTTTTAATAGCAGTTTTTAAATATATACAGTACACATTTGTTTCCGGACACTTGTGTTCTTCAGTTTTATTTGCAAATACCATTACGAAATATGAAATAACTTTATTTTTTTTTCATACGTACTATTCATCATCTAGTTTAAAATCTGCTTGTTTGGGGAGAAGTTATAAAAAACGCTTTTAATAAATAAAATAACAATTTATTCAAAATATTCTGAAACTGGGTTCACATAAGTATTCGGACGCTTCAAAAACAGTTTATACGTAATACAAACATGAAAATAATGGGTTATTCATTGTTTCTTGGATATCCTGTAGCTAAAGTGATCTTTTTCATGCGCTTTGGTGTGGATTCAACTAATTTTCGTGTAATAATATTCCATTTGTTCCATTCTTACCTAAGAATTGCTTATGCCAGAGCTTTCGAAAGAATCTCATGTTCTCTTATTCTATTTTTTCAATTTAGTGCTTGCGTGTTCAATAGGGTTCAGTTCGCAGAATATTTAAGATTTTTGGTAATTTTAGGACATATTTATGATAACCACAAGCGAATATTTATGGCTGTCTATTTAAAATCGTTATCTTGATAGAACTTGGATGCATTTTGCATTCCAAGTTTTCTTGTAGATGCTTTCAGATTTTCATTAAGAATATTTATTTATTTGTTTTTACTAATCCATGTTATTTTTGATAAAAATTAAATTTCGTATTCCAAAGGCAGCAAACTATACCTAAACTATTTTATTTCTAACAATAGGCAATTGGTTTCCGGATCTTAACTGGTTCTTAACGGTAGGCAATTGGTCCTCAGTCTCTAATTTGGCTTTTGCCATGTATTAATTCGTCTATCTGGCCGAAATGCTTTAAATACTGATCTTACTGCAGCTATATCATTGTTTCAATGCAATAAAACTTTGCTTACTTTTCCATACTTTGCGAACGCCATACGTATTTTTCTTGTTAATAAAGAATTTTCTTCTTGCTGATCGCCCAGTGTATCCATATGCCTTAAATGACCCTTTCTTAAACTTTCAGAGTTAACTTTTACTGCAAACCTTTCTTTTAATTCTGCTGAACGTTTTACACTAATAATTTTTGGCTCATGTTTCAATTTTCGTAGAATAAATCTGCGCTTCCTTGGTGTTGGCATGGAATAAGGTTCAGTCTTTAGTACGTTTTCAAGGGTTGAAGAATGGCATATCTTATCTCATGTGATATGGTATTATGAACCCACTCAGTTTTGAATAATGTATAATGTGCTTCATATTCTTTTTTTCATGCAGAAGCAATAAAACGTACAGAAATATTACTTCGTTATTAAAGTTACTTCGCATAAGTAAGCACTTTGAAGCTGTCCTTAATGCTTAAATATTTAAAATAGCTATTCTGCATTATTAAAGCGTTATTATTATTTTCACCTATACTACTTTATCTTCAAACCATGCTTGCATGTTTAGTTATTACAGCTACTAAAATTTGACTTCTATTCTCTCATGGGGCGGTCGAATGATGAGATTGCTAAATGCTAGTAATTCGGCCTCATTTCAAAACCGGATGGCTGGCTCGCTGCTGGGAAGCTTTATCGTGTTCCTCGTGAGTAACGTGAATGCAAGCCAGTCTTTGTTCGAAAGCTGTCAATGAAGATAACACTTCTTTTAGGTAGATATCCCTCGAGTGTTTTGCTATAATTTAATAATCTAATTAATTGTATTCCATTTTTCTTCTGATATTTCATAATTCTAAATCGATATAATATGTGCTCGCTACAATATCTACTACAGAATTTCGAACTGAAAATCGAAACTTAAAATATATACATTCTCTTCCACCACTAACTTTAGAAAAATCTAATTTATCTAAATTTTTCAAAAATTAATTTAATGTAAAAGCCAGGAAATTTCTAAATGTCTCTGCGAAAAGGAATATTTTCAGTTATTTTGCACAAAACATTTAAGGCTGTATGTACCTTTTCTTTTTGCAAGAATTTCTAAGGCTGAACAGCTTTCATTTCGCACCTGAATTCCATCATTTTACATAGGAATTTAATCCGCTGAGCCTCAGATGATAAGTTCTATGAAAGTTAACAGTAGAGGCAAGATGTTACTACTGCGCTACTTAGCGCATAGTGAGCAGAGCTTATGAATCACTGAAGCTCTCAGTAGACGTGCAGAATGGTAGAGCGAAAAACCTTTTTTCTGAAATTCATATTGCCTGAATCATTATATAGTTCTAAATAGGCTAGAACAAATTGCGTTCAAATTTCAGACCAAAATATTGACATCTTGAGGTTCCACACCTCAAGCGAATATCTGTACTGTTTTTAACGCTTTTATGCTTTTTTCATGACTTGCTTTGTTAAAAACGTCATTATTAGAGTATTAAATTGCTTCCCAAACCAGAATATCAAATTTAATGCCAAAGTAGGCAACTATATGGCAGACGGGTTCTAAACTAACTATTCGTTCTAGCTAGAAAAAGCAATCCCATGGCTTCCATGATCTTTTAACGACTTTTTATTGTTAATTAGTTGGTTGTTCGGTGTGTTTTATCAATACTGCTTTATCAATCATTGTTTATATTCGACTCAGATGATGTCAATTAGAAGTGTATCTTTTTGTAATGTTTTTGGAACTCCAGTACAGCTTAAAGAGACAGCTTGACCCACGTATGCTGATTTAATGAAGTATTTCCTTTGAGTCAGAAATGAGTTATTGTGGAAAGGGAACAAGAAAGACATTACCGAAATTGTTTTCTATGACATTTCAAGAAATTGAAAGAAAAGCTGCATACCTCAAGTAAGTTCCTCTTGGAATTGTGTCTAAATATAATCCAGCTAAAGTTATTGACAAGAGTAAGCTGCAGATAGAACGTCGTAAGGTAAGGTCGCAGCTTGAGTCAACCGCTGCGCAAATAATACAATCTTTCTGTGCCATTTACTTTGATGGGAGGAAGGACAAAACTGTACTGTATGAGAAGAAAAGAAATCCTTTTTGCAGGACTACAGCTGAGGAAGAGCATATTGTTCTCTTGTCAGAACCTGGTTCTGTTTATATGGGACATGTAACTCCGGATTCTTCGTCTCGTGCAGATATTACGCAAAGCAACATCAACATTGTTACACAAAAAGTTACTGAAGTTGCTAAAGTGTTGCTGTTGGGTTTGCTGAACGAGACTCAATTCTTGAAAGAAAAATTACGTAATTAGACGTCATCAGATTTTTGTTGGTCATAAATTGCATTGGTTTCTTGCTTATTGCACACCAATGAACTGCCTCTTCGTCATCTTTTCTAGAAAATTAATGGAAATACATCTGAGACACAACAGTGTCATGGAATAATAGGAAAATATCTGAAAACATGTGAACCTTTCATATGACTTGTCATGTCCCTGTTCCAGTTGATCTATCCTAACTTGACAAAAAAGACTTCATTACGGACCAAAAATACTTCTTTGATATTTCTAAGGCAGTAACATCTAGGAAGTATGTCCTTCAGACCTAGCAAATAGGAGTCCTGGGAAAATGGCGCACTTAAGATGGCTCACTACAGCCAACATAACCACCTAACCAACAGACAGCTTGAAGCTACTAGCCGAATATATTATGAAAGTTTATGTGCCATCCTGGTTTGAAATAAAAAAGTATTCCGAAAGCATGTAGTACGTCATGTTCATGGAAGTAGTGAGAAAAGTTCATTCTTCTCAGAAAATTTTAAGGCAATCGTTCACGAAATTATTCAGTGAAACTGTTACTTTGCTCACTTTTAAAATATCTTGTTAGCAATGCCGGAAGATGAAAGAACGTATATTCATGAACTTGGCCTAAGAAGAATACTGAAAACAAGAAAATCTGACTGGAAGAGGAAACTATGACAGTTTTTGCTTCCCAAATTTAATTTCAAAGCAGAAGAGTATTTTGAGATGATTCCCTGGGACAATCTCTTGGAACCACCGGCTACCTTGAATCTCAGTGACGAAGACATAAGATTAATTAGAAGTGGTTTTCATTTGAAATAAGAAAGCTCCCTTCCCATTCTCAAGTAGTAGAGAGGCATGTGAGACTGGTGACTGAAACACGACTGGTGACAGAAGTGTCATTGGCAACATATGGTGCAGAAACCAGGGATACATTCATACGCAGTGTCTTCGATTCTCATGAATGTCTTCAGTTCTCTTGTGGAACCTGAAAAGGACAAGTGGTTAAGCTGAAACTCTTTAATGGCATTTTTTTACCAGTTACAAGCATGCGTTGGGTCAGAAAACAAAATTGTTGTAAAAAATCATTAAAACATTTTGTTAAATATTGTTGTTTTGTTGCTTGATATTTTCATTAATAATTACATTGATTTTTTTATTTTCCTTATGTGAAACCTGAAGATGACGAGCGATTGAGCTGCAACTTTCGGTTGTGTTTTTTTAATCGAACAGAACCATTTTTCGTGTTAGGAAACAACAAAATTCGAAAACAATTTTTTTTGCCTTTTTCACTCCCCCCTAAAGTGCAGTTGCGACATTACCACAGACGCTTTAAATCCTCCTTAGAAAAGGTTGCTACGCCATGTGTCGTCTGGTACGCTAATTACACTTTTCATCGTGTTCGCAACTTGATCCGGATTCTGCGTCCGTAATGTACATGCTTAGCTTTCAGTATCTTTCACTACTGGCGCAGAACGCCTGTTGCTGACGTCATGACAAATCTACAGCATGAAACATTTTCCCTGCTAAAAGTTTATAGTATTTTCATTTTAATTCAGCAGTCTCACCCATGATGCTTTCTGCTTGGTTGTTATGGATGCCAACCGACGGCTATATAGATAGTCGCTGCGTCATTTTCTACTAATTTAATTTTTGGCACGAATATTTTTATATTAGCTTTATTCTTTCATTTTTAACCTGTCATTATTCATTTTACCTTCATTGTATTACTTGTGTTCGGAACACATATATGACATCAGTTCGCTCTATAGCATACATACCCAACCATGAATATCAGTCAACTAACATACACATGACTATAAATGACAGTTCATACTATTCGAATTAAATGTATAATCCACTGATACTCATACGTTTCTATCCATCTTAAACTAATATAGATTCATTCTGCCCAAGTTTAGTTAGAACAACACAAAGACTATTTACATTTATACTTTTAACGCTACTAACATTTAACCGAACGATAATCAAAAATATTTTATTTAATTTATGATTGGCTTGTATTACTACTAGAGATTCGACCAACATTTGAAATAGATTGCTATGATATAAATTTTAGAATAAACACCAAATCTCAGATTTTGCTTTTACGTTTTATAATTTTAATTAAATTATGTTCGCTAAACCTTAGAACGCTTACATGAAGATAGGCTATACAGAACTTCAGCACATGCTCTTGTTGTCACAGGCACACATAATAATGATATTAGAACTCGTTCTTCTTAATACGGCGACCTAAATTCATGATGCCTTTAACTTGCAAAGGGAACATTCACAAGAAAATGCTTTAAATTTTCGTTATTTAAAAATATTTTTATGTATAATATAAATGAAGTTAAAATGAATAATTCCATGTTAAAAATGAGTAAATACAACATATTTAAAAAATTATATAACGACAATTAAATTGATGGAAAATGCCCCACCGTCTCTCTACGTAGACCTTGGTTGTCATCTATTAAAAGGCTATCATCTACCAATCAGAAAGCGCCGTGACTGCTGTCTAGCGACAGGTGCTAAACTAGAATGAAAATGCCAGAAAATTCTAGCAGGGTACATGAATTCGCGTGTTGCAGTTACGTTGCGGATTTAGCATGACGTCAGATCAACCGGCGTTCTACGTCAGTAGTGCAAGATAAGCATGCTCATGCCGGATTCCACATCCGCCATGAACATGTTTATCTTGCACTACGTGTACAGGACTATCTTGCACTACGGGTACTGAAGATGTTTATCTTTCACTTGTTGTCATAAACAGAATGAAACATGGGAGTTTATGAAGATGTAGCATCCTTTTCTAAACAGGAAGCAACGCTTCCATGATGAGGTCGCAAACGCATGTCCCATGAGAGCCTCAGAGCTTCCGAAATTTCCGCTCGCTGTGCTTGTCAGCGCTTCAGTAGAGTGGAAGTAACATCTTTCCCTTACTGCTAACAATATACAAAGTTTGATTAACCAGTTTTAAACAGACCCTTACTGATTTTACTGTCCTCTTATGTTTTATTAACTTACCATGATTCGAGGAATTAATAAAAGAGTTCTTTTAATTGCATTGTTAATTTTTGCAGACTCTAAGCAATAGGGAACTTCTTCTAAGACGCACAGAAAAGGATGCACACTTCCAAACTTTATGAGTAATCCTATACTATCTGAAATTTAAATAGAATGCGTAGTATGTAGTTTCTTATAATAGAAAATGAATTTTTCGGTTTTAATTTTTTGCTTTAGTTAAAGTGCAAATTTATTTTTCCAGATGCCGCAACGTTGAAACTTTTTTCTAACAGAATTTTATCTCACAGTCTTTATCCTGAAATTCGTAGCAAGTCTGGATAATCTAAAATCTTAATTAGTCTAAAATCGAGCTAATCTACTTGGACATTACAATTATATTACAAAATTAACAGTATAATATTGTTGGAAAGGCAGCTGAATGCAAAATGTTTGTACAAACATTATGTAATAAGGTAGTATTCATTAAATCTTAAGAGAAAAGTTTGTAATGTATAGGATTCATTCAAACCGATGCTTAGAAATGTTGCAAATTAACTTAGTTATTTAAATTAATTGAGAGTGTTGAAAGCCTAAATAATTAATTTATGCGTAGTGTGCTGTAGCATCTCCGTCGAGTCCGTCTGAAGAGTTAAAATGATATAACCTACTCTTCAGGCACTCCCCTCAAGTAAACACTAAGAGCATTCAGATCTCGTAAGCGCAGCGAATATGTGCCACTTCCTCCCTCTTTAATTTCATTTGCCTGAAAAAGTTCCATTAAAATGCAACATGGTACCCCGATGATAATATTCAAGTGAATCATCTCATTGGAATCAATATTCACATATCAAGTACTTCTAGTTCATATATTATTGAGATGCACTGAAAGCATCATTAAAAAAGAGTAGCATCAAATTCCTAGCAAGTGATTCATTTAATAAGAGTAACTTGTAATTTCTGGGAAATGAAAATATAACAAAACTATCATTTCCTAGGCTATTTTCGTTCTTTTCGGTATTATCGTGTCGGTAGGCATACAGTTGAAATTATGATAAGGCCTTTTTTTCCGGGGGGGAGGGAAGCGATCAAATGAAGAATGCATGTTTTATTTCATGTTATAGCACTAAATATATATTAAGATAAGTTTAATTATTCTACTTTTTATAAATTTTCAAAGTGTAATTTTATTTAAAAATTTTACTGTGATATATTGCGTAGTGTATTGTTGCGAAAGGCCTAGCGGCTGCGCGGTACGATAGCTTTCCCGCAAAACGGGTTAGGTTTCCAGAAAGTGGCAGGGAGATGTAGGATTGCCATATTTGGGGCGGAGTCGCTCTTTTGGCAATATTTTGCTACAAAATTGGTGATAGGCATAGACGGAGCAAGAAAATTCTAAAACGCATTCTTAGAGGTTTTCACGGGAATATTCTTAAATGTGGGTTAAAGCTATACATACCCTACCTGTACGGGGAGAAAGTAGTGTCTTGAGTTCAGAGATTAGCTTGAGAGCAATCGACCGATTCGGGAGCTCAGTTTTAACCCTTTGTTACTTACCGTTATAGCCTGGAGGCTGTGTTGGTGATTGTTTCAGCATGTTTGTCGTAGTTTTTCGACGAGTGTAAACGTGTCTTTGGAGCCGTCTTGTGTAATAGTGCTCACTGGCCAATAAACTGTGTTTTGATTCTTCATCAAGTATTATCTTCAATTACTTTAAATCTACCAACCCGTAGAATGCAACAATATTTATAAAAAAAGAATGAGCGTGGAGAGTGATTTTATGGAACCATTTCGTTACCCAGGCTAAAAATTCCCTAAATCATCGGGTCTATATTTTATCTGTTATCCAGAACAGCACATTGTACAGACGTTTTAATTACTTGTATATTAAACCTGCATGTAACACATTGTTTAAATGCGTATGTATCAAAAACCTTTGATTTTGTACAAACCTTTATTAATCCTACAAAAATTTATAATTGAATCATTTTCTTAGAAAGTTTAAAATAAAATTAATAGATAAAATATAAACTTACAGGAAAGAATGTGCAAAGTTGTTCTAAATTAATGGATATATTAATGATCATACATTGTTTGCGGGGAAAAAAATTGCTTTCAGAAAATGCTCTTCTTACGGCACTATACTTAGAAATGCAATGCACATGATAACTTTTTATTACAGGTACATTATAGACACCAATCAGGTTCTATTAAAATCGTATTTTCAGAGTGAAGAAAATTAATTTAACTAAAATTAATATTCTAAAGTTTTAAATAGAGTTTTTTCAGTACTCAAATTCCGACTTGACCTCGATGATTCCTTTATCAGTTACTTGGATTTGATTCTAATTTTAAAACTAAAAGAATGCGAATGCTGTCTTTTTTCTATCTGTATCAAATGTTTTATGCAACAGGATTTTCACTGAGAACTTAGTTCTCGATAGATTTAGGGAAAGCAACTGCCTTCTCTAATGCTCAGATGCTGCCTTGTCTAATGTTCTCTAATGCTGCCTTCTCTAATGTTTCTTACAGATCATTTGAGAATGTAATTGCATGCAGTAAATTTAACATTTTTAAGTGAAATGATATAATTTTTTATGACGCAAGGAATACAATTACCTTTTTTTCTAAATTGCCTCTTACGAATGAAATTGTCATTTTACTATTAAAAGATTTCAGTAAACTGATACCCTTGATTTGTATGAATAAAAAAATTGAAACAAGTACGTTAAATTAAGTGAGATTTAAAGCAGTTCAAATGAAAATATGCATCATATGGAAGCTGTTATTGATGCAAATTCCCATCCTGAGTGTAACCTGTTTTTTGAGTGAGTAAAGCCTGTTTTTGGACAAAGACTGTAGTAACTGTGGGTGATAATAGAATGCATGCAATTGTGATTGGTGACTTTGCCCAACTCCATGCAGTTTTGATCATCTACACTCTACGGCAGAATTCAGATGTCTTGAACGGATTTTAAGAACCCCTCATGTCACAAAAACACTACATTAAACGATTTATGGGATTTTAAGCTGCGACATGGCAGTCGACCTACACCATAAATCATCGTAATAACATAAAACTAATTATAACAATTGTAAAAACATTTAGTTTATGTTAATTTTAAATATATATAAATATAAAATTTTACATAATATTCATTATCTCGTATAAAATGAATTAAAATGAGTTATTTTAAAATCTAAAATGGAATGCCTGTATTTTTTATTGTTTACAGTCGACAGACCCTTTAGTGCCAAGGCCGATTGCTAAGACCACTGAATACACGTAGTTCGATACAAGTTCAGGTCCCGATACATGATCTATCTGTATATGGCATTTGTGAATTTCCCCATACGTAACATTACAATGAAACAGTTTCTCTCTAATTTCCGTCACGAAGGCGTCCCTCCTATAAGGCAGATAGCTGTTATATGCTTTGCCATGATCCATTGAATCCAAATCCACGAAAGCATCGTTTCATCCAGGCAGTTAGCCCTAGAATATTTTACGTTATCCAGTCCACTTCTTTCCTTAAACATTATATAATTCCTTCCTCCTAGGTTTCGTAAGGAATTGCGATGTTGCTTTTTTCTGCAACATATAAAGAAGTATCGTTGAAAATTTGAAATAATTATATGACTTTCGACTTATCTCCCTTTTCCCATTACTTACATTTTTTGGCAACGCATGCATAAAAATAATGTTCATTGATATACAAGTATTTTTTATAATTAGTTATAAAAAATACTTGTATATCAATGATCATAATTACCGAATTTTTGTGATCATGCCCTTTGTTTATGTGCTTGAATATTAAGCACAAACAGCAAATTACTTTACCATATTTTTACAGCCGTAACTAACAGTAAATAACCTGTAACGCTCTGGAAATGCCTTTGTAAAAATTAAGACATTCATCGCACTTGTGGTTATTATCTATTGTCTTTGAACACTTCATTAGCTGAGCATATATTTGAAGATTCATGTACAAAATTTCTTAAATGTTTTCTTTTAATCAAATCTCCTGAACTTCATATGATCAGTATCATTGATTTCTTGGCAAAGTGGTTCACGTCTAGTATTAACAACATACAAATAAAACATAGTTTTCTCTTTTTAGTACTGTTTAAGTAAATTCTGGTATTAATTATAATAGATGCAATATTACACTAGTAAAAAAGTGATCAATTTAATAAAACGCTAAGCATTCTTTGATCACATTTTATGCTATATTAAGAAATTATCTTAAATGAATAAATTTGATTAGTTCGACATTAAGACATATAAAATCTGAATTATGCAAACAGAAGTTTAATTGAAACAAGTTTAAAAATTCTGCAGACAGCACTAGGCTAAACGACATATCTCACAGATACAAAGAATCTAATCGTCTCCCAATTCGGCTAATCGTATGGCGAACAGACTGCTAAATTCACCACGCATTTGATACTTGGTTGTCATTTTAGACCCAAAGTAGCTCATTGGCGGCCAAACAGATATGACTATTGAAGGCTAGTTTTTCGACTCGACCTCAAATTAGAAAGAACGTGATGAATGCACGAGCGTCGTCTGAAACTTAAATTTCTCCATTGGTACCAGAATACGAAAGCGATTCCTACAGAAAATCGTATATGAAAGATTACGTTTCTTTAGGCAAATTGCCCTTTTATACTTTCCATAAATCTAATAAATACAGAAACCTAAATCCCAGAAAGAGTATTTACGTTTCCTATGCATTATACTAATGCGAGGAGTTAAGTATGTAATGCTGTAATAATTCTTATATTAGGCTGCTGTGATATACTGATAGAACCGTCTTTCTTTGCCAAAATCAACTAAACATGCAAACAATATCCTACAGTGTTAGAAATGCAGATTCTTTAATCGTACGGAAATCATTCAAAAAATAGCAACTCTGACATCAGTAATTGATTACTTAACATTGTTTTAAAATTTCTTCATGATGTTGTGTAGCAGATTCACTTATTTATTTAAGTTATGACTTGTTAATAATTAGTTTTATTATTATTTTAAATTTATGCTACACAACGTGTATTTTATTTAATATCTGTGCTTTTTGTTTAATAAGTGTTTTTGTAGTTAAGATTTATACGTATTTTGCACTCGTTACTCGTAAACGTGTTGAAACACACGATGGAATTGGGTGCTTTTTCTACGTAATAAACTTGATTTTATATTACTTTACTTGGGTTTACCCATTCTTAATTTATATCACTGGAAGCGGAAAAATTAGCTTTTAAGATCACTTTTACGATTCTAGCCTTAACAGATTTTAAGATACAGTCAATTATTTAACTGAATTTTACACTTTGCTTTGTGATGAGAATAATGGGGGAAGGGATTAAAAAAGACGCACTTTTTTAGCTGAGTTATAACGCTTGCTGCATGTTAAAGGGAACTTTAGAGTGGGGTGAATTTTAGGTTTTCCAGTTGGCCTTGCACGTGTTCCCAAATTCTTGGCATTCGTTTGGCGATGTTTGAATTTGTGTTTAGTTCAACTCCCCGAAAAAGGAAGAAATTTTACAGGGGTGTAAGCGGGGCTTGTAGCACTGGATTTTTCACCCCTTTTAGCGGGTTTTGGCGTTTTATGGGCTTCTGTTCTTAACAAAAAGCAGTTGCAGGTGTTGTTTGTCCTCTTTTGCCGCCTGTCTCCGTTATCCTGTTAGCTGTCGCTTGGTATCAGGATTTGTTCGCCTCAACTCGGCGATGGATAATTTTAACCTAGGCTCTCGTGGCCATTGCCAGAGAACTGAGTAAAATATGCTCCATTAGTTTTTGGATTCAACTGAATGTCACTGATAAATGCACAAGCTTCATTGGGCTCAGACTGCCCCATCAATCCATTCAACGTTAAATTGATTCGGAATAACTTCATCTGATGATGTTTGACCTCGGGGCGGGGTGTTCAAGAAACTAAGGCTTCTAGTAGAAATTAGGATATCGATGTTAGCCGCGTACATCTAAGAAGAATTTCCAGCTTGCCGTTCACTGATGACGTTGGCAGAATTTCACGTCTTCCTTGGTCTGAATTCATTTCCTAACATCGACAGAGGTGCAGTAGTCCCAGTCACAATCGACATTGATTAGCGTTTGATTCGTCACGAGGGTCTGGATGTCAAGAAGCTGTTCAGATAAGAAAAATTTTATTTTTGTATTCGATAACTCTTAAATAAATTTGAAAAAAGGGGTTTTCGACATTTATCAGTTACAGTTAGCTACAATAGTAAGAGACTTATTCTTAATAAAATAGAAAAATCTAGGTATGATTTCATTTTAAAATGTCTGTATTCTAAGGAAATTTAAATTCTGTTTATTTGATGAGTTTACTTCCACGCAGAATTAAAGATAATTGTAAACTGAAATAGAATTGCTCCTGTGTTTATATTCTTATCTTTCCTAAAAAGTGTGATATTGTTGAAATTCTGTTAATTGAATCTGAATGTTAGAAGATCTTGTTTTTACTATGCAATAATAAGATATAAAATTTAAGGTTTACTAACCTTAAATTTTATATCTTATTATTCCTTAAATATGATATTGATTCTTGTGTTCTTGGTATGTTTAAGCTACACTTTTGAAATACATGATTTACATGAGTTCACGAGCATCAAGTTTCATGGGTTGTTTAGGACCTTACACAACGCAAGTACGTTTGGATATTTTAATTTGTAGACAAATTGTTATATTTGTTCAGTGATGTTCTTCCTAAAAGGTACCATACGCAACATTATTTAAGTTCTACACTATTCGAACTCAGAATGATATGCAGTAATCAGTTTCTCTTTTTATTTCAATTTTATTTTAAGTTAATTTGAATATTAACAGTTAGAATTATTTTCCAAGCCAAACTTCACATAAAATTGAATTTGATTTTGTATTAGTTTTTAACAGTAAGTACCCTGAATGTTGTTATGCCAGATGTATAAAGTCTAGAGACATCAATATCATTGAAAAGCTTGCAACTCAGACCTATATAATTATGTGAGATATAACACCAAATTGTTTATAGAATCATCAGATGTCTTCAGTCCCAGAGTCTACTTAATAGCTTATCTAAGGCATATTGACATCTTGTTTATAGTTCTCATTTATAGTTGCATCTCAAGTAAAATGACACTATATCTTCCTGAATCATCTATTTCGCACCAAGCAACGTGAGTAAACCTTCGATGTGAGGAGGAATAATTTATTCAATATTGACATTTATGGCAAGAGGAAACATATAATTTCGCTTCGATCAATGCCATGATTGATCTACTTCTCAGTGAGGGTCGTCCACATGCATGGCGGTCGGAAACATCGTTAGCAGAAGGCCATTATCTTAAAGCTTTCGTGTGCATTGAATTTCTTCGACCTCGAATTTATAAATAAATTCGATATATAGTTAATATTAACGTTTTTGAGGGAGATCACGTTAGCAATAATTTAAATGGAGCACAGAAATTTCACAGCGTGTTTTTTGACGTGCATATCTTTGTTGTTGTTATAATTGTTCGCATCTAAAATATTCCCATTTTAAAATTAAGGCATCATTTTAATAGCAAATAACGAAACCTAGCTTTATTCAAAACATGGTGAGCAAATTTCATGTCTTACAGAAATTTTTAAGGCAGCGGTCAGGGTTACAGCCGAAAACATCGCTGCAAAAATATCGCGGACGAAAACGTCGCGGGGAAAACAACGCAAGGCGAAAACACAGTAGTGCAAAACATCGCGGGAGAAAATAAAGCAAAAACAAAACATCGCAGTTTTTTAAAACGTCATGGTACAAAAAATATCGTCGTCGAAAATAAAGCGGTTCAAAAACTTCACAGTTTAAAATCATCGTCGTCGAAAATACCGTGGTAAAAAATAAAGTACCTACAAATCACCGCATGACGATACATCACAGACATGCATTTTTCAGGCTTTAATAATTGTAAATGGATATTCGCTTAATGTTTTGTGAGCGCAAGGTAGAAAGAAAGATAATTTTTACTTTCATAGTTTTTTATTAGCTAATAAATTTTTCAAAAAAACAGAAGAAATTTAAACAAAACAAGAAATAATTTTCCCTATAAAAGTATCAGATTAACAAAAGCGAAGAAAATAATCTCATAATTAACTTAGAAATTTTTTTACAGATAAAGTCATGCAGTTATTTATCTTCCTTCTTCTATTCTTTTTTAGATTACACTTTTCATGAAAAATTACCAGTAAAACTTTATAGAAAAAAATTATTAAGGACCTTTGTTAGTTACCCATCTCAGTTTAAAATTCTATTAAGTGCTATAAGTTGTTAGCTTTCTATGCTTAAGTTTTTTCATTTTACATTTTCAACAAATATTTATTACCTAATAAAAAAAAGAAAGTAAAAATTATCATTCTTTCCATCTTGCGCTCACAAATCAATGCGAGTATCCTTTTACAATTATTAAAGCCTGAAAAAAGCAAGTCTGCGGTGTTATCATCATGCTATAATTCTAGGTAGTACTTTATTTTTTACCACGATATTTTCAACGCCGATGTTTTTAAACTGCAAAGTTTTTGAACTGCTTTGTTTTCGATGACGCTATTTTGTACCACGATGTTTTAGAGCTGCGATTTTTTTTCTTTGCTTTATTTTCTCCGGCGATGTTTTGTTCTATGACGTTTACGCTTTGCTTTGTTTTCTCCGCGACGTTTTCGTCCGCTATGTTTTCGGCGGACACCAGTGGTCAGTTACTTACTCAGCATTCATTCATCAAGGATGGCCAATCCCAACGTCTTTTAGCCATCTCATCATCAAGAACTTTGGCCAGGGTTCACAACAAGAATTGGACATTGCATTCGCGAAATGATGAAAAGAAAATGCAAACAACCAACAATTCCTATACAAGATATGGGAGTTGACCTCACATCTGTGAGTTAGAATTAGCAATTACCACTAGATCGTCGGAATGCGACATAGAACTGGTATTGTACAGTACAGGATGGACAGTGTTGCTCAGAAATGTGTTTCAACTCAATGCCGGTTTGGTCCCGTGCAGGTAAACATTTAATAAAAGTTATTTCCTGTTGATTATATGCTATTCCTAATATATATCAGTGGAATCAATATGGAAAATCTACATCACATGCCAGTGGTTTTCTTATGTCGTGTCACTCCTATGCCAGTGTCGACCCTACTTATTGTTGATTGTATGTTTGTGACAACTTTGTGAATATATATGATGCGTTTATCCTCTTATTCATTATTACATCATTATTAAAATTGCTATTCTATCGTGTCGATCGTATGCCGGTGTCGATCCTCCGCGTGTAGCCCATATCATCCAAGACGACGAGTTATGAAAGGAGGAAACAAGTATTCTTATCAGTGCTGGTATAAGTTAGTTCTCCGGTCTTGTTAATATGCCTTCGTGGTTTAATGGTCAGCACGCCCGGCGCGTATTCCAGAGATCCGAGTTTCGAGTTCCGGCGAGGGTATTGCTCATTTTTCACGTCTCTCATACTTCAAAAAATAATCTAATGTCTCTGCAGTGGCTAAAAAACGGTGGTGGGAAATGATTCTCCACCACCAGGATTTGGCGACTGGGTTCCCTAATCCCCAGTCGCCCTTTAAAAGGGGGAGTGTATAAGGTATTTCTCCCGCCTTGTTAGCATGCCTTCGTAGTGTAATGGTCAGCACGCTCGGCGCGTATTCGAGAGGTCCGAGGTTCGAGTCCCGAGAATGGTTTAGTATTAAAAGAATGACGCGCGAGTTTTTCTTCCGTTTCGAAAAAAATTGCAAGTTGTTCGTTTTCAACCAATCAGCTATCAGCTTCGAATGCTATCATCTTGTTTGTATTGGAAAACAGTTTCCCCTTTTCGTGTTAACCACAAAGTGATCTATGATGATTGACTGTCGTGACAAAGCAAAAAAAATTGTTTCTTCCGAAACAAATGGATGTGTGATAGCAGCCTTAGCATGCCTTCGTGGTGGAGTGGTCAGCATGCTCGGTGCGTACTCGAGAATTCCGTGGTTTGAGTGCTGGTGATGGCATTGCTCATTTTTCATCTCTCCTGCTTTCAAAAAATACCTACTGTCTCTACATATTCTCTGGCCGCAAGTACTTCTACATAGTTAAAGTTAGATATAATTAGTGCTTAAATTAGTTCTGGTGCTTCTCTTGTTACATGATTATTAAAATTTCTCTTTTATCTGTCGAACATGTGCCGATAATTAGTGTCGGTCGTATGCCGGTGTCGATTCAGTGCTGTGATCCGTTCTGTGCCATGTCGGTCTTATGCCATGCTGAATTGTTCATCCAACGAATGTAACCCATATTATCCAGAGCGATGCGTTATGAAAGGAGAAATACGTTTTCTTACAAGCACTGGTATTTTCTGCGGCCGGAAGTGCTTCTATATAAGTATAGTTATAATTAGTGCTTAAAGTAGTTTTGGTACTTTACATTTTTTAATATAAATCGCAGTGCCAATCAGAGTGCACCAGCGTCTTAAATAAGATAAGATCAGGAACTATAGAGTTCGGCGTTATTTGCAGTCTTATGCAGTAAGCCACGAACATGAGAATGTATTGTTTTTATTGTAAACCAAAATATGGAATCTAAGAAGTTATAGTTTCACGTAATTAAAGCTATTATTCAGATAGTATATAGTCTTAAAATTAGTCGTTTCCTGAAGAATCATCTCATATAACATTGCGGTATAATGAAAATTTTCGAAAATATATGACAAAGATGAATGTCTGTTTAAAACTATATTATTTTGTCTTTCATGATCTCGACTTTTGAAGCGATGGCTTATAATTTTTTAAAAGAAACAACAGTGCTCGCTTTTGTTTTTACCTTTTTCATTATACTTCACTTATTTTATTTATTTCTTAAAACGTTATATCAGAAACAGCCTTGGCCTATGCTATATTAGTGGCGCAAAACTTTGACCTCTGGCAGATTTGTTAAAGTAGGGGTTTGTTTTCTAAACCGAAGTAACGTACAGATACTTTTGCGATTTTGTCCAAGCATATTTTGCTCCTCGAAGATTTACTCTAAGCTCTTTTTATAAATTATCTATCTAAACACTATTTTGTGAAAGATGCTTTTAAAGGCATTCATTACTCATTTATTTTTTTAATATTTTATAATTTATTATTTTTTTTAAATTAAAGGCATATTTTTTATTTTTGTATTTTATCTCATTCTAATTGCACAGTATCTATTGCATTAATTACTACAATTTCATTTTTTAAAATGTTTTATTCATCATTCCAGCCTACCTTAGAGCTCTCTGACACATGTAAGCGTAAAAGATAAATCCTGGTTACAAATAAAAACTCAAAGCATTTACGATGCCATCATGTTTTCTCCGCTTTTATATCCCCAATCTGATTTGTCGCAATACAACGACGGTACTTTTGTTAACGATTACCTGAAATAAAATTTCATATGGTATATATAATTCAATGACTATCATAATTAGAAGAATTTCAATAAAGTATTATTAGTTTGTAGCGACGTTAGGTATTTTTTTGAAAGCAGAAGATATGATAAATTTTTAAAGACCTCGCCAACACTCGAACCACGGACCTCTCGAGTACGCGCCGGAGGTGCTGACCACTACACAACGAAGGCATGCCAAGAAGGCGGGAGAAATACTTTATAAGTTTATAGAAATAATTTATATATTTTTAGATTATTGAAATTCTTCCTCATAAAAATTTGTTATGAAAGTAAAGATCATATTTTCTTGTTGTTGTAATAATTAGACGTAAGAGCTATTACGGGTAAATAAAAAATTTCTTACAGAGAAATATAGGAGTCAAAGGAAAAAGAAAGCAGAAGTAAATCCATGTAACTAAAAATAAACCCTGAATTTTTTCTTGAAATATTTCAAGCCGTCCAATGGCACACCAACTTCGATTACATGTTGTCGTGACACTTACGAAAAAAAAGTCTAAAGGATTAAGTGTTCTTATAAATGTTATTTTTGTCTCTTTTCTTTACTTTATCGCGTTTGATCTATAGAACGAAAGAAAGATTTAATTTTGCCTCTCTGGTGGTCTATTTCATTTGTGTTCGTCACGCATGTCTGGGAATAAGAATATCTATCTAAATGAAGCTTTACAGTAATCATGTCTATTCGTGAGATCATTCGTGGATCATTAGGCCTGGCCTGTCAGTTCAAGAACTGTCTTCAGGCTTAACAATTCATTTTAAATCTTATAATAAAAGAAAACCTCATAAAAATTCTATTATTATGTATAATTTTGCGCATTTTATTTTTTAACCTTGCAGACAAGATCTACAGCCTTAGATCAAAAAGAAAAAAATACTTTCATTTATTTTAATTAAAATGTAACTATGTGGATAACAATGACTTAATCAAAATGTAAATGTATTTAGAAACCTTTAGAGATTTTCACACAAGATTTAAAGACTCAGATCTAGAAAAAGAACATTTTTTAATTTATTTTAATTAAAATGTAGATGTATGGGCAAAAGTGTATGTTATATTAAGAAATGTTTTATCATCTATTATGTATTATTTCAGGCAAATTTAACCTTATTGTAATCCATTCTGAGAAACAAAGAAACACATTTAGCATAAAAGCGAATTCGTAAATTCAGAATGAGATAACTCTTATTCAAATCAAGATAAATAACACTTTTTAGCCCAAATGGGCGTTAACCCAGAAGGGCTATTAGTCTTGAAGCGGCATTTTGCGTCAAATCAGCTTAATTAATCAGTTTCAATGTCCCAATTGCATTTCAAATTGTTGCCACCAAATATTATCGCCCTACATTATATTTAAAGAAAGTAAATAATGAAGAATCTACATGAATATACGTGTGTTTCTCGCATTGTGAAAAAAACAACGGTACCTACAGTCATCAAATTTTGAATAACATAGTCCTCCACTCGAACATGATAACCTGGAAGCCCGAATTTAGAATTTGGAATCTGTTTTATTGTCTATTTCACATTTTATAAAACTTTTACTAATTTTTTATTAAAAAATTCGACAATTTCAAAACGAGTAGTGGCAACACTGTAGGGAATAAAACATTTTTATCTGCAGGGCGCGAGCCTGTCTATCGGAAACTATACAGATATGTTGTTTTTAAATATTTTAGCTCAAATACTCTCGAAAGGTGTATGTGTCTGTAAATGAAAAAAAAATCTCCGGTTTGGGCGTAATATAAATCTGAAAGCTTTAAGATTTCTTTTTTTTTTTTTTTTAATAAAAGCTTTTTTCTCTTTGGTTGCTCATTCCTTGAATAACACGTCAACTATTGTATTGAGAACATTACGGAATCTAGATTAATGTGCCGCTAAAACGTTCTCCAAAAGAACCTACCTATATTTTCCAATGTTCAATGAATTTTAAATGCATTCAGATTCGCTATTATATAGTGTTGCTTATATTTCATACCGTTAGTCGTTATTAATATCATAATTAATAAATGGCAATCCAAACCTCGATCTTACTTCATTATAAATATATTAAGGCCTTCATATAGCTGTGCAAAAATATTTTTACTACTTAGATTTTCCTAAAGCAGGCTTTTATAAATTTATTGAATCATTTACAGCAGTTCTCTGAAAATGCGAATTTTTAATCGTCAGATTTTTTATCAATATTAATTATAACTATAAATTTTATTATTAATGCTTCAAAAAGATTCTGGTACTTTTTTGCCACTGCAAATGAATATCAGATGTTATTATTCGATGAGACCTCAGACTTTTCATTTGTCTTCCATATTCTAAAAGTACGTACCTCACCGGTATAACAAAGTAATCATTTTAAAAAGTAATTTTATGTATTTCTGAATAATATTTTGAAGTGAATATTATTTCACACCATTAGGATAATAAATAGTATGTTTCAAATATCATATGATAAGTGATTACCAAGTTTTTAATTCTTTTTATGTAAACTATCGTCTGCATCAGAAATAAAATCTAATGTTAATGATGAACTTTAGTTTGTAGATTGCCATCTTCTTTGCCTATTCCCTTTTCTAATTTTATTCAAATGAAAGTCTTCAAATGTTAATGCAATTTTTCATTATGCAATTATACCATTTTACATAGTATTTGTGAAAAGTATGTGATAAAGGGCGAAAAGCAATCAAAGAATCAAAAAAGGAGTGCTAAGCGGTTAGTTACTTTTCACTTAAAACTCTAATTAGTAAATTTCTGACATGTACCAAATGTATTAGGAACTATATTAAAAATGAATGTGATACGTGATTGTGAATATTACATTAAGAAAAATTATTAAGGTTATTTCTTAGTTCTTCTTCGCAAAAGGAAAAGAAATTGTAATTTTTCTCAGTACTGTAACTGAAAATATTTTAGATAGTTTCTGAAATATTGTTTGTAATTTAAGCGCTAGACTAATTAATGTTTTAAGGATACTTATCAATCAGTTTTATCAATAAAAATAGAACTTTTAGAACTATTTCAAAATTCAGATGATTAATAATGAATTCAGCACCAAGAAATGCTTAAGAAACGTTTAATGTTAGCTTTTAATATCAATTCATAGTTATTTTTCTCTTTTCAGGTGTTTCTCCAATTTCATCTCCTCCAAAGCCTCTGAAGGTAAGATTACGATTATGAGTTTATTTTATTATATTTTTAGCCATTTATTTATAAGTCTAATAAATGCAATTAAATTATGTGTGTTTTACGTACACAGTGTTTATATAGGGTATTCCAAAATTAAAAATACACTCGATTATTTTAAGTTAAAGAAATTACATTGAATGTCGCACTACAATACATATCTTTTCAACATAATCGCCTAATCCTTGTTAACACTTTTTTAAATATTTAACTAAATCATTTCAGCATTATTTTATATCACAAATGTAGTAAGAAATCAAGACGGAAACCTGTTGCTTGGTCATAGAGCCATTTAGAATCGCTATTCGCACTTATCCATGATTATCAGATTTTTGTTGATTTGGATTATGCATTCCTGTACAGTAAGTTTCTAAGACTGTCGTTCTGCAGCTGCTGAGAATCACTTCATCAACCTGAAGCACAGTTTTCTCTGTGATTGGCATTGTCGACTTGCTTTAATGATTAGCAGCATTCATGTCTGTGCTGTTAGAACTGCTGGAAGCATTTGACTATGACTCGATTATACTATGCTTTTGCTCTGCCTGCATAAGTTCGCAAAGAATATCGGTACAGTTAACGCGTTTTGCACTAAAAATGCAGTATTCTCCATGCTTCAATCTTACAGTGAATTTCAAAAAACTCACTACTTTATTTCGTGCTATAATGAACCCCTTACCGCTACTTCAACGAAATTGTTTTGGTAAAAAGACGTGAATATTAACTTTTTTCTTCCATAAAGTATTTTTTCTGTTATTCTGTTAGGTAATTCATGGCAACATTTTTAAACTGCTTTATGTAACCTATTTCTATAATTAATCGAATCTTAAGAAAGTTCGCAAGTATACTTCTAAACTAAGTTTTAATAGTTATAGGCTCCGAAGCAAAAATCCTGGTGTTTAGGACTGGTAAAACTGTGAGGCGATATGAAGCTTATCGTTAATAAGATATTTTCTTCTTTAAAGCCTTTTAGCAAGCCACGCCTGCAAAGATTAATCAAGAAAGTAGACATTTTAAATTTATTTAAACTTATTTTGCCTAAAATCAACAAATTCTATACTGATAAGAAATCCAGTTATCTTACCAAAGTCTATCATCGATACCATGGGAAAATAATCTGCAATTGTATTTTTTGCAATTCCAAGATATTAATATTCGCAAAAATTAATATTTTGTAAAATTAAAATTAATATCTTTCAATAAAACAAAGTTTTGATTTTAAGAGTTAACGTTCACATACCACGCTAACAGTACATAGTTTTCGTTGGATTGGCATTTCATTATATGATTCTGGATATAAAATATTTTGTATCATCGGGATTTAACCATGTTTCAGACATATTTCTAAACTAATCGTAGATACATTTCTTAGTGTTAAACGTAAGCTAATGATTGAAACTTATTCGCCACCAGTGAGCAAGTGAATAAAACTCTTAAACTCTTGGAAGTTCGATTGGTTTGGTTTGTTTATTTCATTACAGCAAAACACCCTAAGGCTATCTGCATTAGAGGACGGATGCTTTCGTGGAGGACTTGTAAAGGAGACTGGCTCGTATAAATGTTATGCATGGGGGAAAAACACGAAAACATCCATGTAGCCAACCCATTCGCATGGATTCTAACTCAAGTCGGAAATACCAGTTTTGAGCGACTTAACTCGGATGCCGGTGGGTTTTTTTTTTTTTTATAGTTCGACCCGGTCCCATATCCTGATGAATGGATTGGTTAGTTTTCTGGTTTCTCCGTTTGTGTAATATGTACAGAAGCCTGTTTTATTAAAAGAATCCTCCATGAAGGCATTATATTCTCAAGTAGATAATCTTCTGTGTTTTGTCTTAATCAGTAAACCAAAGAACCAACCATCCTCGCCCTTCATTTTCATTCCGCAGCAAATCTAAATTGCATTTAATATTGAATGTAATGTAGCATAATGTTATGCTACGTCATCTATTACTGTAATGCACTACATATCTATCTGTTTTGAAAAGAGTGCATTTTTTGACGACTTTCTTAAATAAATGGTCCGGTATTCACATAACACATAGGAAAATATCGGAACTGCAAAAAAATGATGGAATTTCCTATACGTTAAAAAAACAAGAAAAACAGATAACTATATCATCTCACTACAATAACATATTAAAACGTATAATAGTGCAAGCAGCAGATGATATTCAAGAAATTGTTGTAGTTCGTATAAAGCAGTGAAATTTTTTTCTTAAAGTTGATGAAGTAAAGACATATCGGACAATGTCAATATAATATTTTGTGAGATATGCTTTTCAAAAGATATCTACTGAAAAATTTATATTTTGCAAACTGTTAAATACAAGAACAACAGCAAAAGAAATTTTTAATTTGATTAATACATACATCTTTCGATATGACATTGACCTAAAAATTTCGTGGGACAGAGCAGCTGTAACGCTAGAGCAATAGAGACGATATTTTATATTTTTAAAGTAGCATCCCCCAAAGGCTAAAAATTCAATATTTGAATTTAAAGATGGTGTTCATGATACTAATTAGTTGATGAAGTTATCTTACTTTTGTGTCGTTTTTGTTTTTAAATAAATTAAATCTGTAGTTATAAGGCAACAATGTAACTAACTAACTGTATTTAAAGTTCAAGAAATGATGGTGCTGCAATTTAAAAACTCACTTTGTGAGAATTCATGCGGAAGCAGGAAATTATAATGTTTTTATGAAACTAACTCAAACCTTTTGGTTATCCTGCCATCAAACGATCAATTTTTGGGCACATATGGAGATTAAGTTTCTAATGCCTTTAGTTACAACTTACCAACGTGAAACAGTCTTCCTGACATTTGTTTCTCTAAACAATAAATGAACAAAAACCGATTAAATGTCGAATCAGATTTAAAAATATAAAGTTTTCGTATTTTTCTGTACACCTGAAAGTTCTTGTTAACAAAACACTTCTCATTCAATCTCTTCTATTGTTTTAAATTGACTTAGATTACATTTTTGTGTGTATTTTTGTTACTTTCAAAATAAAATAAAAATATTTAAATATTTAATAATAAGCCAAAATTATTTTTTTCCTGGTCCACAAAAAAACACGCTTGAGGAACCCTAACTTGAATATTTGTAAGATCTGTCTGTAATTGTTACACGTTTAAAGTTAATAGGTTTCTTAGAAACTGGTGTCCTCCATAGGAAGCTAACCCCAGGATTACAAGGCTGTGGTCTAAGGACCCAGATTTCAAGAGATATATAAATTACCCACTAATTCCTTACAATCCTATTTTTCCTGTAAATGAGGAAAACAGACATTGGTGGCCTTCTGAAAGAATGATGCCCTTAAATTCTCAGACTGGCATAATTAAGCATCTTGTAGTCCTTGCATACTTTGCAATAATCCAATAATCCAGCCTTTTACATAAACTCTAAACAGTTATTTATTTATTCAGATACGTTGCTTATAATTAAATAATATTTGGCATTATATCTAAAATATTAATTTTTATTTTAATAAAAAATACATCTACCTAGTTATATCTCTGAAGTAGTTTAAGTAGCATTTTTGAAAGATAGTATGTTACTGGGATCTGCATATCACTAAAATACTTCATATATTAAATATTTGCTTTTATTTAAGACAGCTATTTCAAAATCGTATATTATAAATTTCTCCCTAAACTTCTTAACATTTGACGGAATGCCAATAAAATTTTATTTTCCCTTTCAACTTTTATTTGCCCTTTGAACATTATGTTCGCTTTTATTACCGTTTTACTTGTTAAATCCATGTTTCTCTCTCTTGATTTCTACTTTTCTCCAGAAACAATTCCTATCTCTCAAACAGGAAACTTATACAGTGGAATCAATATATAAAGCAAATATCTAGGAAGGGAAATCACCCGAACGAACACAAATGCAGTGATTAACTGCCAGTTATTTCACTAAGTGCCTTAGTCTTTGTTTACAATTGTTGAAAAGCTGCTTTCCTTAGGTCCCCATTGGATTTCTAATTCCAAACTGCTAATGGGAATGTGTGTTTACGATTCTTGAAGTCTCGGAATAATTGATTGGTGTATCTGAAAGAATGATATAATGGATAAAAGAGGATTGTATAACGTAAGGAAAGGGATTTAAGTTAATCTCCTTGTTATTGCGTGTACAAAACTGAGCTTTCTGTATCTAAAAGTATGATATAATGGATGAAAGAGGATTTTATAATATAAGGGAAGGAATTCAAGTTAACCTCCTTATTATTGCATATAAAAAGTGATCCTTCTGACTACATATGTAACAAATGTATTATTTTTTGTAAAAACGATTAAAGCTAGACATCATGAATTCCAAGCAGGCAAGAAAGCAATCATTAAAGGAACTAATGTTTAATGTACTTAAAGAAAATTAATGCTTTTATAAGCAATAAAATCGAATATCCTAACATTTTTTTTAAATAAATCCGTTTTTAGTAAGTAGTTTTAATACGTTGTTAATGATAAAATTTTTCACCATTTTCAAAGTAATTTATTTTTAAGGCAATTAATATCATAAGGAAAATACTTAAATAAAATATTTGCTCAAATAGTGCAAAAATCTTAATATTTCTTATGGCATCTGGATACTTTATATGCAGCGTTAATTATATTTAAACTTCTGGAATACTTAAAATGCTTCAAAAACGTATATTTCCCACAGTATTTTAATGTTTCTAATTAGTCATAAAATACTTTATATTGATTTCATATTACTTGTAAAAGCTAATTCTACACTGATTTCCGTTTTTTTCTTTCGTCAGTTTCCAAACCGTGATCGTGAATATTTTCAGTACAGACTTTTATACATATATTAAGTGAAATGCACTTTTCTTTCGAAATGTAATGTACGCTTGACTATGTTTTAAAAACAAGTATCCCAAGCTATACAAACTGAAAGTGGATTCAAAATTTGGATAACAAATAAATTACGTATGTTTTACTAAACTGCATTTCATTAAAATACTAAAATACCTCACGAGTAGTGAACTTACCTTGGATTAATTTCAGAAAAGATACCATTATTAATTTAAGAGAGAAAATAACTGAACTGGAATTAATCTTCTTGAATATGAGCAACAAAAGACATCTAACAACTTATTTCCATTCGTATTTGCATTTACCGCATGAATAGGCTACCTTTGAAATAGCTTTGTTAATCAACGAATATATATGGGGAAAACAGTCTGTCGTACAAAAAAAGTCTTGCAAAGCAAACAGCGTTAAATGCATCTGTTAACATCTTTTAATAATATTTCACAGCTTATTTTAATATACTATTACTGATGGTACAACTAATTGTGGCAAAGCAGAAGAGCATTATTTGCTTTGGACTGATGCCGTCATAGAATACTCTCGGAGATGAATTAGTTCTTAGTGACATTACGTACAGGACATCTAACTCGTTATAAGTTACTAAAATGAAATGCAACATATACATTGCGATATAAAAGTAAAATTGGTGGGCCTTTTTTATCCGAATCGACAAATTATAATCCCAAACAAATATCTTCTGCAATAATGTGTGATATAATACAATCCTTGTTCTGAGAAGACATAAAATTGACAGTTTTAGATGTTACATAAACAGAAATTCAATTATGTCGAACCAATTTTAATGTCGCTTCGAAAAGTAAATATTTAATTAAATTATTCGCAGTGCTTTTTTTGTCGTAATAATGTCTGGTTTCCCATTATTAATAAAACTTACTCAATTAAAGTTATAGTTCTTTAATTAACTTTTTTTAAATAATAAAATTCCTTCCAGAGTAATAAAATTTAGCATCAAATAAATATCTCATGAAATTGCTGGGGTATTTTTCGTCCGACATTAAAAATACATATTTAATGGCAAAACGTTTCTTTCCATTTAATGGCTAAATGCATGACAAGCTTTGAAAGTGCTTGACCATCAATCTTTCCTAAAATTAATACAGTGTTAGATTACCCATAACGGTTTATTAGTTATCCATTTGCCCCGAAGACCCTTGCTTTACTTCAATCCAATAAGCTGTTCGTAGCCATTCTCCAATTGTTTCATCGATCTTTTTTCAATATCCTATAAATATCCTACTGAACTGGTCCTGAATAACACTGTAGACTTCGAAACATTGCTGTTGTTATTAAACTACTGCAAGAGTTGATCGTTCTTCAAACTGTAGTACTAATACTGTAGAGTCATCAGGTTCTTTTGAAGCAGGAGATGTGAAAAATAAGCAATGCCCTCGCCGGGATTCGAATTCAGACCTCTCGAATACGTGCCCAGTGTGCTGCCATTACACTACTAAGGCATGTGGAAAGAAGGGAAAAGTATTTTATAACTCATTTATTGCATTTTTGTATCTCATTTTAAAGCAAGTTTCAATAGCAATGATTTTTTTCTATCCAAAACATTTGTAAAATGTATTTTTTAGAATTTAAAACTCGTACTAGAATACTTTTCCCTTAACTTTATCCAAAATCTTGTAATTCTCGATTTTTGCCATAATTTTTCTTTAATACTCTTTTTTTTATAGAAACCAGAACATTTAAATGGTAAAATATAAAGAATATGATTACTTGTGACAAAATAGAAGACCGAAGTGAAAATAAAAACTAAAGCTAAATATAAGAAACAGAAGTTCAGGTTTTACTCTTCATTTCATTCATAAGACTTAGGTTAAATAGAGTAATTAATATTTATTTACAATTGCATTGCATCATAATTTGTAATGACTAAAGCGAAACTAATTATGAATGATATTCATTATCAGTAGACTCATTAACAATCTTAAAGATTTTTAAAAAAGATTCTCGATTAATGAAATATTTTGCCCTTCCCATACATATTTCACAATTTTATTATAAATGATAGAAGAAATGTAATAGAATTTTCATCTAATGAAAAATAGGAGCAGAATATTATCTTAAAGCTTGATTCATTGGAAAACTAAGAAAGTTTTGAAATGATAAAGACTGTACATAGTGCGGAATCGTATCCCGTCCATAAAGTTAGGTGAAGAATTTAAAATACCACAACTTCTTCCAGAAAATTATGATTAGCTAATACTTCTCATTAAATCTTATAGGATGCAAGCTAACCATTGACAGTTAATTTGATACAAGTTCGAGCAGCCAAATCTGCATGTAACTAAATGGTACTTCTTTCCTAAAAACAGTATAATTTTGCATAGGTGTGAATTATTTGCTTTACAAGGAAAAATTTAAGGTTATTTTCAAGAAGCAAAACTGCATCAAACTGGAGTTTGTGTAATTTGCATTAAAATATACTGTTTTATTATAATTATACTGTTTTATTAACCTAAAAGGACTATTAGTCTTCAAACAGGAGTTTGGGTCGATTCAATTTCTATAAACGGTCTATCACCTTTCAAATTGTTCTTACCAAATATTATAACCTTGTGTTATTTTTAAAGAAATTAAATAATAAAGAATGAGCATGTATGTATATACGTTCCTCACATTGTGGAAAAAACAAGAGTACTTATAGCCATCATACTTTAAATAAGGTAGTCCTCTACCCCAAACATGTGTAACTGGAAATCCGAAATTTAAATTTCGAATTTGTTTCATTATTTATTTCATATTTTGTAAATCTTTAATAAATGTTTCATTAACAAACAGAACGATCTAAAAGCGAGCAGTGTCAAGACTATTTAAAATAGAATCTGCATGGATGTTCCTCGCATTGCGAAACAACGAGGGTACCTATAACCATCAAATGTTGAATAATGTAGCCTTCCAATTGAACATGTGTACCTAGAAATTTTGAATTTCGAATTTGTTTTATTATTTATTTCATATTTTGTAATACTTTAATGATTTTTTTTCATTAACAAACTCAGCGATTTGAAAACGTGCACTGGCAAAACTGTGCTAAATAAAACATTTTTATCTCCAAAGAAACATTTTAATCTTCGAAAAAATGTAAGCTATTTTCATCCAGTTTTAATTAACAAATTAGGCTGTATGAAAGGCCATCGTGTTCCCATTCAATAAAGCTTAAGATATTTTCAAATTTAATCTGGAAAGTTACTGAGTAATAAACTGGGCGATTTAAAATTAATAAACACAGTTCTTAAGAATATTTTTCCACTTTTTAATGATATTGATTTAAATAAACATGTATTAAAATCATTAGATATCTAATTAGAAGTACTCAATATTTTTATGGAAGCTGGAATCATTGAAATCATTACATACTTCCTTATGATAACTATTTTAGGCGGCTGACCGCGCGAGGGCTGGTTTTTAATGAAACAATATAGCGAATATAAAAATATGTTTTGCAAAATTCTGTTGATATGCTGTTTTTAAATTTTGTTGTTTTGCTGTTGTATTTTATGTGACGTAAATGCGAAGAACGTGATGTTTAATAAATAAAGTTCACGCATACAAAATTGATAATAAAAAGACAAAAATAAATGTTTGTTATCCATCTTAGTAAGAAAACTGAATACTAATATGATAAACTGAAAAAAAACTGAAGAAACAGACCAATGTAAACACTTTAAGCTGTATCGGGAATTCTAAATATACACTGCTATGTTGCTTTTAAACTTTTTGTGATTTTTCTGTTGAACTGTATGGGGCGCAAGAGTAAAAAGCAGCATTCCTCAACCTTTCATTATTCGCGGCCCAGTTTTCAATCATAATTTTCATCACCCCCACCTCATAAAATAAAATGTATACAACAATATTAGATCTTGAGTATTTTGATTTCTGTTTTTAAATTGTTTTTAACTAACTGCCAAAACAAGAGTAAAAGCGAGCCAACGTTGGCGAGAAATCACATCTGACATTTTGCCAAACGGGCGGTGAACATGAAGCGAATGGAAGCGGGGAAAATTTAAATATTATATTTGAAATGAAAGCCAAACAGGAAGATAACGTTAAAAGAATATGAAGTACAAAAATTCGTTAATAAAAGCTAAACTAGTCGGGGTAAGCTAAATTTAGAAACTGGGAATACTTTTTTTTTTCGAATAATAAAAGAAATAAAACAGAAGCATGACTAAAGAAAAGAGAAAAAATAAGTAATATGGTTTGTGGAAGCCGTTTCGAGCATGCGCACAGCAAATGTATTCTCATAGGAAGAAGGAAAATGTTCTCAATTCTCATTCGAGTCGATCGCTATCGAATCTATCGTATATATATATGCTTTTGTGTTAATTGGAATTTCCATATTAAATATTCACGGCAACAGATTTATGCATACTTATGGATAACTTTTTAAGCGAGCGATATTCAAGCATCAATAAGTATACAGACGAGCATTGTTCGGAAAATAAAATCAAGACAATATTCTCAAGAATACTTAAATTTGGGGTTTACCAGTTAAATGAAGAAGAAAGGCCCCTGTGTATCATTTGCTCAAAAATGTTGGCTGCAGACAGCATGAAACCTAATAAACGACATTTGGAAACGCTTCATAGTGAGTACGTCAACAAACCCAGAGAATTCTTCGAATTAAAATTAAAACCATGTAAAAAGCAAAAATCGTTTTTTAAAGAAACTTCGTATGTGAATAAAATAGCTTTAATTGCATCCTACGAAGTTTCATATAAAATAGCCAGATGTAAAAAGCCTCACACCGTCGGTGAAGAGCTTATTTTGCCAGCAGCAATTGAGATTGTAGAAACTGTGTTTGGAGATAATTTTTCAAAACAATTGCATTCCATACCTATTTCAAATGATACTGTTGCACGTCAATTTGGTGATATAGCTGAAGATGTACAGTATCAGATTTTCTCGAAGTTGCGTGACAAATTGTTTTCAGTGCAGCTTGATGAAGCAACAGATAGTAATAAAGATGTTCATTTCATTTCCTATGTTCGATTTTGTGATAATATGTTAGTAGTAAAACTACTTTTCTGCAAACCATTTGAACTCAAAGCAACAGTGCTCGCATTATTTGCTATTTTAAATGATTTTATGAGCGAGACAAACACAGAATGGAAAAATTGCGTCGGAATATGCACCGATGGTGTTCGTTCAATGTCCGGAAGATTCCAAAGTATACAATCACTTGTAAAGCAAAAATCGCCTCCGTGCATCTGGACACTTGCATGGTCCACAGAGAAGCTTTGACTTCCAAAGAAATGAGTCCTGCTCTGAATATTGTGTTAAATACGGTTGTAACCGTAGTAAATTATATCAAAATCAGACTCCTGAAATCAAGAATCTTTTCCGCACTTTGTAAAGACGTGGTTGCAATACATTCAGCGTTACTATTTTATTGCGAAGCAAGTTGGTTATCACGTGGAAAATTCTTGCAACGTGTTTATGAATTAAGAGAAGAAATCGCCTTTTCCTTTTTCCTAGAAGAAGAAAACAGATCGGAAGCCAAGAATTTTCGCAATGGTTTATTTGTGATGAAATTGAGCTACTTGGTCTACATATTCGAGAAATTAAATAACTTGAATCTTCAAATCTAAGAAGTAAATACTCATATGTTGGATACGAGTGATAAAGTTAATGCTTTTTGTAGAAAATTGGAATTGTGGAGCAGTAATTTAAAGCAAAAAAACCTAACAATGTTTGCAAATGTGAATGATTGTACCAAGATTTACAAGGCTGAAGAAGAACATGTAAAAGTTGTTTTTGTAATCATTGAAAATCATTTATCCGTGCTAGCAAAGAATATTAAAAAAGGATTTCTTGCTGACGACAAACTGATAGTAAGTTACGAGTGGGATAGGGATTCATTTCATTAGACTCCCGAAGAACTCTCAATTGATGAGGAAGGAAAATTCATATAAACTTCAGGACAAGTGACGAAACCAAAAGACAATTTAGTAATAAATTACTATTTGAATTTTGATCAGGAGTAGAGGATTATTTTTCTTCACTAAAAACAAGGGCATTTCGCATTCTTTTACCATTTTCAAAATCCTGCCTTTGTAAAACTGGATTTTCTGGTGTGGCTTCTTTGAAGACAAAATATAGATCTCGGCTAAATAAAGAAATAGTATTTATTAACTTATCACAGGAACAATTACAAAGAAAATATACATCAAAACTGAACACACACTAAATCGGAACACCTGACATTTAGAATTAACAATTAAAATTAAAGTTATAATTACGGCGACATAATGAGTGAAGAATCTATCTCTTCGCAGCTGGAGGTCGACTCACTTAAGTTGTTCTCGTCGCCACTCAATGGCGTTCGATAAAATAGTTCGGTTATAGCCAAGTAGTTTCGTTACATCTCTGTTTTTGTTAAATTATTGTATTTAATTATATTATGAAATTATTACGTCATATTAAAAGACAGTTTTTGTATGTACCATGAATCAGTGTGAAGTACAAGAATAAAACTAATTAATGTTACCTGCATATATGGAAACGTAAATATACGAGTTGCAGGCTTTCAAATAGTTACTTCAGATGAGCAAGAAGAATTGGCAATTTATTGCAAAACACGCAGTAAAAAATAAAAATAACTATATAAATAAATAATAAACTGCATAACTATAAAATCTGCATAAAAATAACTGTATAAATAACCCAAGGAGAATGCAAAGCAGATTATTTTTAACGCACGAGATATATCGCAGTTTACGAAACCATTTACAGAATAAACTCAAATAACACTTTGAACTGCACTCAAAATTACGCTGAGTCCTACGTCTCAAACGCGACCACTTATGCGTGTTTTCGCGACCTTCTAGAAGCTTCGAGGAATATCTTTTCTAACGTTTTAAAAATTTACGTTTTCCGAAAACTTCCAAAAAGTGCCTATATGTCACCAACTTAGTGAAACAAATTATCACTAAGGTCTAACAGCAGCGTTTGTGTCTGTATCGGAACTCTTTCTGTAGTTTATGGCGATGAATTCAAATTAACAAGTACAATTCTGTATAGTAAATAAGCGCTTTCAAATGAAATATAGGGCCACAAATTCATTAGCACAAAAAATGCGCTCTAAATTTATTGCATAAAATACAATAAATAAATAAAAATATACCATTATAACAATACATAAAACCAAGAAGGAAATCAAATGGACTCAAAGATATTTACAGAAATTTGCAGCGATTCGAATTATATTGGAGGATAATTTTGGGCATTTCTGCCTTTTGTTATATTGCACAGAGCTTATAAATATCAAATTTGGCAAATACATGGTGTCTAATAAATCAGTCTTCTTTTAACAAGGAATTGAAGTTAAAAAATATGCTTATCTCAAAATAGTGGCTGCAGCAAAACACTGTTATTTATTTGCATGAAAATGTCATCTGTATCTTATAGAATTCAAACCGCCAGTTGTTTCCTGGGATACAGATTTCAACATATGGTGTGTTGTTTTCTGAAATACGTTACTAATAAGATTTTGAAGTCCTTCTACATGACAAATTCAAAAGTGTACACTTTATACGTAATTTTGAAAGTGTTTCTGATTTTCTTTTCCTTCATGCAGTTTATCTTGCACGTTTTTCTGCGTTCATTAATAGTGGTATGAATTTGAAAAGTAAAGTGCGTATCTGAAATAAAACAACAATGATTTTATTCGAAATGCATATATTTATTCTAGCGTAAACCGAAATTAAGAATGCATCGTAAAGAATTTCAGTTAGATTTACAATTGCTAAAATATGATTTTGAATCAATTAAACCACGATTCAGTATAATAATCTTAAAAGCGTCATTCTGGACGCTTTCATTTCTAATAATAAAATTATGTAATTTGAGACCATAATTACAGGTGGAACCTTAGGTATGTGAAACAAAGAAGGACTTTAATATATGCTGTTTCAATATTTTAGAAAACCGCTTGTTTCTTTTGCTGGAATGAATCTTGATATCTTTAACACAGTATAATATTTTTATTTACAATGTGACTATTTAAAGTACGAGGGCTTTTTAACAACTTCAGTGGATAAAACTCCTCTTTTATTAACTTATTTATATTTTTCTGCGATATTAAAACTGGAAAATAATTACAAAGGACGGCTTGTAGTAAACAAAATTAATTTCTTTCTGTGACGTATATTTATTTAATGCCAATATGCCATCTAAATCTAATCTAATAACTGAAGTTATATTTTTTACATAATCCAATATTTACTATCTAATTTGCAGGACTAATCTGTTGGTAGACAATAATTTAAGTTGTTAATATGACTGATTATTATTTCTTCCTTAATGAAGGATTTTACTTATTCTGAACGCTCTTCATTTCTGCCAAATGACGTAAGAACTAAAAATGATATATTAATGAAATTCTAAAAATTGTTTTGCTGTCATTATAAGATAGAATTTCTTGTACTTCGTTTTTGGCCATGAAATAATTTATTTGCCTGTATACAGTTATTATTATATGGACGGAATTGAAGAACCCTTAAGCAAACCTGTACCTAACATTTACTGAATATTTTAGGTGTTCAGAGCAAAATGAGCTTTTTAACGTACAGAATTTGTTAACGTATCTATCTACACTAATAATGCTTTGCAGGGATCATCAGATTTCTCGGTTTCGGTTCAATGCCATGGCTCTAAAAGATATTCAATCCATTATCGAAAAATTAAATTGTTCAATATTTATTACAATATTTTATTACTGCTGAATCAAAAAGAATAATATTTATTTGTCGTATTTAAAAGTACTCAAATTTATGCTAATTTTTCAAAGCCTGTAAGATCATTTAACTTATTTTTACAGTATTTTTATGGATTGATAGAGTTCAGTTATTCTTGCCGCTTAATTATATTCATTTTTTTCAACGGAAATCATTAAATCGTGCTTTTTGTTAGAAGTTTTGAAAATCTATGCAAGATGAAAATTCTGAAAAGTATAATGAAGTTGAGTTCCTCTTATGAATAGAATATCTTCGCAATATTTCTGAAAAAAATATGTTGAGGTTAAAATATTACAAAAAATTGCCATAAAACCTTTCCCAAAACTTCTGGTATTCCTTTAAGAGATACATTACCAAACTACCACTCCAGTTATTGAAATAATTTTAGGTCTACGCTTTCTTCTATAATTAAATTTAAAGTACCTTTCTGCTATTTCCATTTGCCAGGCACAACTCAAAATTGCAAGCATAGACGATTTCGGTATACAAGAAGCCACTTAAGAAGATTAAGTTCACTATTTTGCGTCACATCCTTTCTCAGTGATATATGGCTGGAAAAAAATTGAGTTTTCATGAAACGTACTCAAAAATGCATTTCGCAGAAAGGTGTCCTGTCTATAAATTCTTATCTACTAAATTTAAAAACGAAAACTAAACTTAATGCTTCTTGAATAAAAAAGGTGACAGGAGCAAACATGCTTTGATAACTGTATAGTTTTTTATAGGTAACATGTAAGCAAATACATAACGTAATCTTTAAATTTTTCTGCTTAAAAAGTGCATCTAAAATCTCCAGGAGTTTAAAGATGAAAGGCAGCTTCAACAAGCAAGAATTTTAATGCATTTGAACCAAACCATAACTTTTTGGAGCATTCAATAAATTGGCAGAGCATTCTAGCTACTGAACTGCTTTCCTCATAAGATGTTCCAAATGTCTCCATCCACTGCACAACATCATTACTGGGAATATCAGCTCGTGGTTTTTTGAATGAGCAGTTTTAAGGTCATAGACTACAAGCCGTAACTTTCTGACCTTGCTTCCCTTCCAGTCAATGCCATAATTTATCTCATTTTTGCCAAAGGAGACACTTGAAAGTCATTATGGGATGCAGAGCGGGAAAAAAGACGCAACGCGTACAAAAAATACACTTAAAGAGGAATTACAGTACATGCATAATGTCAGATACGCTAATTCAGATTCATTAGGGGGTGAGAAAATTTTATGTATATCTACAAATAATTTTAATATAATTTGGAAAATATGTGGAATATTTCGTTAATCAGGTTAAGAATTGTTAATCACAATCACGCATCTAGAAGAATTTTCAGGCAATTTGCATTTTCAGTCACTCTGTAATCACAACTCTACTACTATACACTGAATTCGAGCAGCTAGTCAACAGAACACTTAACTAATGATACCGTTCGTTACTTAAGCGAAAAACGGAATCCTTTCCTTATGATAAACTGACTGACTATAACAGATTGGACATCATACAGTTTTCTGCTTAATACTGTAGTTTTTAAATGCTAGGTTGTTAATTGTAGTCTAATAAATTTTAATGTTAATATTCTGTTTCTGTTTTTCTTCAGACGCCACCATCGCCGCAAAAACCTCAAAAGTCCACATCCCCGAAGAAAAAAAATGGTATGCTGTCTCCTGTCAAAGTACCCAAGACTCCAGGATCAGACACAAGGAGTAAGTCTTCACTTTTTCTGTTTTCTTTATAAACTGCAACAATTACTTTTAAGGAAAATAGAAAGACTTCAAATGAGGGCAGAAAAGATTGCTTAAAGATGTTGTGTAGGCATTCGATAAGAACTCACGGAAGTATATTAGTTGAAATATTTAACTTACGCAATTAATTTGTTTTCATTAGCCTGTTCAACCCTCCATACAACTGAAAATACCTCCCCCTCGAATCTTGAAGTTCTCCAGATATTGATGCAAAATATGTGGGTTCACAACTGTAATCCTAAATTGCCTTAACGCTTCATAGTTGTAATCTTTCCTTACGATATGCTGCGTTAACAGTTTGAACATGTTTCAAAATATATGTACGTGCACTTCAGATGCCTTACGGTATGGGAAAACATACTGTTGAACGTACGTCTGTATGGCAGACGCTGAAGCAAACCTAATCAAATGTATTTTCGGGACATGCCGTGAAAGAATTTTCTCGCCTGTTTTACTTGTACTAAAAGACTGTTTAGACAAAGTCTATAGACAGACTCTTCGCGATGCCGATGTTACGTACAAAAGTGAAGACACAAAAAAGTAGTTGCAATTTAGCAGTTTAGGTGTCAATGGTACAAAACAAGAGCAAACCTTGTAAGTAAGGTTTGCTCTTGTTTTCATATAGGAACCTTGATTTTGTTGGAGCTTTTAAACTTAAGGGCTTGTGTTTATGTTTTAAGTTCAATACCAAATGATAAGTCAATATTTGGATAAACAATTCTAAATCACATGAATATGTAAAGTTTGTGACAACATGATATACACAATATATACTGTAAATCTAGTGTTCAAGTCAATCGTAAATAGTGACCATGAGCTCCAACAGAATAATTAAAGTTGCGTTGTGGAAAAATACAGTCAGGTCCAGTGTTCTAAATTAAAAGTGAAACATTACAAGAAAGTTAAAATTAAATATGGAATTTATTAAGACATTACTGAATAATTACACTTAGTTACATTGGTGGCGGTGTGGAGGAATAAGTAAAATATTCATACCCTTCCAAACAGTGAAGTTAACATAGTAGATACATTGTAGGCTCAGACATCCGACAAGCGAACTTCGGCCACGTCACAGCGCAACCACAATTTAACGTTCCATACAGTGAAGTTAACATAGTAGATACATTGTAGGCTCAGACAATGGCATGGTTACTTGTTACAGAAATCATGGCAGTAGAGAGAGCCATTGCTTGCTTTATATAAGGAGAGAAAAGAAAGTAATTAGTTAAGAAAAAGTTTAGACATTTGCGTCGCCCTCCATAGTAGCCTTCTCTCATCCATTTCTTCCGACATCGTTGGTTCTATGATAACGCTGACAGCTACTCTTCAGATAGTATTTTCTTTCGCGAGGTTTTCCACGTTCCTCACTCCCCGCTCCGTCTCCTTTCGTCTCATTGCGTGTCTGCCTGCCCTCGTCGCCAGCTCCCAAGCTTTTTACACCAATCGCCAAGACTGCTCGATTGGCGATTTTAGATGGTAGGAAAACCGCCAACAGCCCGGCAACCCCAGGGGAAAAACACGCAGGAAGGTGAAGCCCAAAGTAGATTGAGCTCCAGAAATTGGCGAATAATCGCTGATACACCAAGGTCACTCAACTCTAGCCTCGACGAGGGGTCCCACTCCAGCATAGGAAAAGCCTGCGAGTAAGCAAAACACCCCGTCCCCTTGACCTTGCTGCAGGGTTTGTAGTGTTGAAACTAGCCTCTTCCGCAGGGTGCAAAGGTTACTAATGTTGACAGATGCTTCACAGACTACCGTCTGGCGGGTGAAGAAATTGAAAACAAGCCAATAAATTATTTGGAAAGGCAACGGAAAAGTTTTTGAGGAATAGGTATTAATTATTGATTTTACACACAAATTAACTTCAATACTGATAATTACTTAAATAAAAATATAATAATTACATAGATAATTTTCTTGGGTTTATTCCAACACCAAACACGACCACCATAGTAAGGAAATAAAAATTACTTCAGTTAAAATACAATAATCAAGTATGAAAAAAAAATTTTTTGTTATATTCTCCACAACACCAAAACGACCACCATAGTCAGAAAATATGGATCCCAAATTTAGCAGAAAAGGGGGCACATTAAAACTTAATTAAACTTTAAACACCAACTTGTGTAAACAAAACTTTAAAAAGATTGACCTTAAGGGTCAACTTATCAAGAGATTAACATTAACAACCAAGGTTAAGAAAAAAATAATTAACTAAACAGAAATTTAAATAGTTAACCAACCAAAAGTAAAGAAAAAAAATTAATTACTCAAGCAACTTAAAATCCGCGTTAACCAAAACTGTCAAGAGAACAAATTAAATGACTACAATTACTTTTCAGCAAGCCAAAGAAACTTAAGTTCAACTACAAAAAATAAAAACAAATTAATCTTTAAATCTGAAGCAAAATAAGTTAAATCATTACCTTTAAAACAATTTAAATCACAACTGAAATAAGTAATACATAACAATTTTAGACAGAAGGCAGTTTTCTATAGAAAAGGAGTTGAAAAAACTTGTGATTATTAAACATAATTGTATTCTTCGGTTAATTAATAATATCTATATAACTATAAGTATTATTTATCTAGTCTTAATCTTATCCTACGTCTTTCATCCTCCTCAAGCTAGTTTCTGGCAACAATATTTCTAATATTTTCTTTTCTACATGATCTGATTACTGCACAACAGATCTGTCAGTTACTGCACAACGTATTAAAAACTAAAGATAATTGACTGAATGGTATTCGTATGAAAAAGAAAGATTGCAAAAAAATCTTTCTCTGTTCAGGTACATAACATCTGCTTTAGAAACAGGTTTTATTAAAAACGACAATGTGCTGCAGATTTTCATAAAAATTAAATTTTGGTTTCATTATTAATTATATCCGTTATGTATATTATTAAAAATTAAATAAGGAAGCAAATTATTAAGATGTACATTAAGATGCAAACTGTAAAATTTATTGCTTTTAAATCTTCCATATGCCAAATAAAAACACCTTGAACATGGGAGATTAATTAAAAATTTTATATCAGGATGAATGGACAACGCGTAGGAAACTAGCTGTTTTCCATATCACTTGAATAATAAATTACCCGGTGGAGTAACATAGCAGCATAGAAATTTAAAGGAATATTTTAAAAGCATTTTTATTGATAATTGCTTATAATTCATTGTAATTGCAGAGTGGGAATGAATTATTTCTGAAATTCCAAATTAGCTACGAAAACAAAAAGAATATGTTATATAGATCTTATCAACGATATTATCTTCATCTAGTGAAAACGAAAATATACGAGATTCCAAAAGAAGAGAAAATCCAGCTGAGGAAAAAAAAAACACAACTAATAATTTAGCATAAATGCTAGTCTGAGATAAAAGCCATACACATTTTATATGCTTTCTTCTTTAAACACTTCTGGTTGTAATAAATATAGAAATTTTTAACTATAAACATTTAGAAATTTGTAAATTAATATGGATCCAAAATGCTGCAAACATAGCAAAAGGGATGCTTAATTACAGGTTTAATTAATAAGCATTGGCAATTTTATACTGATCGATTTTATAGTTTCGGTTAATGTAATTATCACTTTTGGTCATCTTCACTAAAACAATCACCTGCAGGGAAATTATGGAGCACAATACTTGAATCTAAATATCTTTGAAATTTATCATCTTTGTTACTGCCTCTTTTAATTATTTCCTTGCTCACGTTATAAGGTATATCTCCCAGATTCTCAGCGTGCCTTCGTGGTGTAATGGTCAGCACACTGAGCCGGTAATTCAGAGGTCCGCGGTTCGATCCCCGGCGAAGGCAATGTTAATTTTTCACCTCTCCTGCTTCGTAATAACCTAATGTCTCTACAACGTAACTTTCGTTTTGCTGGAACATAATTCGATAGGGCTTACTTAACTTCTGAGAAGCCACTGAAAAACGTGAGCCTAATAACATTCTATCTCATTCTCCTTGCTTTTCGTATTATTTCCGACGTTACTGTTTAAGAACACTGTATGTCAGCGGATTTGTTCAAAATTTTCGCCGTAAGTATAATATGACTTCTGATAATTTAACCTGGAAATGATGCTTCTCAGATTCGCTTAAACATGCATATAGATGGGAACCCCCATGAAAACGCCCATGCAGCCAACCCGTTTGCCGAGACTCAAATCCCTGACCGTTCAGCGACTTTAGCGCTCGGCAGCTGGTGCGTCACAAACATTGAGTCACATCATCCATCAGTACTGTAATAACACCCGATCTTGTTGGTGATGAGTGATGTGGAATATATAACTTTTCTAAATTAAGACAAGAATAATGTTGAAATGTTTGCTACTATATGAGCCATGATTTTAATAACTCTTTGAACACTGTGTGACTCATAAATTGACACGGTGTTGAAAGTGTCTATTCTCATATTGCTAAACTCACGAGGAAAAGGGTTGTTTTTAAATTCCTGGGATGTTGCAGCTTTTTACAGACCACAAAAAATAAGCATTTCCTGAAGAAATTTCGCAGATATGCTTAGTTTTGCCTATGGAAACGCTAAAGATAATGAGGGAATTATCCGTGGTTAAGGCTTGATTTAGAAGGTAATTAAACTTTAGCCTTTTTAACCAGACCTTTGAATGTGCATAATAGGTATGTCTCCCGATGTCTTTATGATCCCATCTTTCTTGGCATGTTACAAGTATTTATTTTTCAGAATTGTTCAAACGCTCATATAAACGCTCATTTTGACAGTTAATAGATGATAATCATTGTTAATATGAGAAGCGGCTGACTATATAGATATGCCAGCTTCTTAATTGCCTAGTATTCCTGTGTGTCTCCTCATCCAGTTTATATGAAAGGACTTTGCTGACTGAGTAGTGCTAGCAGGAATACTAAATGTGTTGAAGTAGTACAGAAATTCTTAACACTTTAAACTTGCTTCGACTGTCTGAAAATATCTTGATCGGATCCTGTGTAATTCTGATATTGTATAGTAAAAAATATAGCCTTTTTAACATAGAAGATTCATTTTGGAAAGCAAGAACCGCTTCGTGTAAACTGTATTTCTCAGTATGTATTGCGGAACTATTCTTATAAACTGCAAATTCTGAGCGAATTTTATCATTTTGTTTGGAGCCCTCAATAAAAATTCCCTCTCCTTGTGAATTTAGAATTTTAATTTGTACTGCAAATATTAACACACACATTGTATCACATTGTATTAACACACACTTTGTGTAATACACACACATTGTATCTTTTTCTGTGCAATCAGTCTATTCCTGCTAGTAATGATGAGAAGAAAATATTCTACGTAATGCTAGGATATTGGCATCTTCTTGAAAGTCTTATTTTATAGTGTTGTTTGGTATAGTATTCTTTGGAACTGAGCCAAGATTGTAACCCTGCGATGATCTCTTATGATAGATATTTGTGATGCCTAATCCGTCACAATTATACTTAATTAATCAATTGCATGTGTAATTTTAATAAGAAGGTAAATGTTGTTTAGACAATTTTAGAATTCATCAATTTGGACCTATCTTGGGCCGACAACAGCGGGCTTTCAAAAGCGAAGCGTAGCAAAAAAATCTGAGATAATATTTGTTTAATCGTCGTATTGAAAAATTAGTAATTGGATGATATTTAAGATTTCATAATATCACAAAATGGGATAGCATTAACTGATATAATTTTGAATGGATCTTTGAAGGCATATCACAATCAAATCTGACCAAAATATTTCGAAGGATAAAGAAACAGAGAGATGAAAATTATTACTAATTATCCATTATTGTAAAGTAATCTTTATATTGTTTCAGTGCGAAGCCATGAAATCATTGCTTTTTAAGATCGCTTCCTTGTAAGCAGGTAGTTAAAATAGAATGATCCGAGTCTTCCTTAAAATGTGCTGTTGCACTCCTCAAGTGCTGTAAATTTATTTGACTCTTCGATAACGGGGAAGGGCATTTAAGTATTGGGCTCAATCTAGAGTTACATACAATTTAGTATTGGTTAAACCACAATCAATTCATTTGTAATTCTTTCTTGTGCATTCTGAGCATTTGTATCCCGTTTTATTAGAAATGGTGCAAAGTGGTACTTCTTTACATACTTTATGTGCTTAAAATCTTGGAAAAAAGAACACTGTATAACTTAACAATATTCTGTAATGCTGTATGTCAACTGAAGACTTTTTTGTTGATTAGTTTTAAGTCAAGTAAAATGCTTTCAAAATGCAATCAAATAAAATGTGGATATTTATACACAGAAAATTTAATTAATAGTATTTCCTTTTTTAAATAAAAAATATTTTTCTCTGGGAAAATATTAAAAAGAAACAAAAGCCAGCTTATCACGATTACTTTTTAATTGACTATAATGAGTCTTCAAATGCTGTCTAATGAACTTTCAACGGCCCGGATTTGTAACAAAAAGTAACAGATCATCGTTTCAGAAACACCAGATTATATTATTAGACTATACTGTCGATCCATTATGGTGATTTTATTTGCCCAAAATTCAGTTCTGACCAAATTTTAACCTCACTCTAGGCATACTTATCTGTTGCATTTCTGTTAATTTCTAGCGCCTGTGTTGTAGATTTAATAATCTGTAACCGAATTTTTAACCTTAAAATTCTGCATGGAATGATTAGATTTAGAAAAAAAAAGAAATTCAGTTATTTATCAGAAATATACTGAAAATGGTTTAAAGAAATACTAGATTAATTTGACCGATTCCAAAAATACGAAACTTCAGTTATATTTTAACTTAAAGAAATTATTTTTTGATATGAAACTCGTGTTATTAATTATTATTCTTTACTAAAATGCAGTTTACTTTGTACGTGTGCCAAATTTTGCACGCAGACTTTAATCTAACGCGAAATCTTTAAAACGTAAAAAATAGAAAAAATTCTTCCTACGTATTTTGGTCAAATACCAGCATTGTGGAATGAAGCTTGCAACAAATTCCAGATTCATACGTCATCTTCAACAACAATTGTCTGACATTTTAAGCACAGATGCGGTAACGTCTGCCTATTTCGATATTACTCAGCAGTCTCAGCATTGAAAAATACGGATATCAAACGATAAATCAAGAAAGAGTACTTTTAAATTACAAAACCTGAACTATGGGTTCATGATACAATTTATTTTTCGAATGGCGGGCTCTAACGTTTTTATAGGGCAATGTCCACTACTAAGGTCGGAAGCTGTGGTTTATTATGAAGGCACCTAATAGGTGGGCTACCGTTGCCACCTCTGAAGCTACACAAAACTTTTACATCCATGCATCCTCCGGGATTCGAGCCTGGGTCCTTAGATACAGCAGTCAGAGTCTCTAACAGCTTATCCGTCTGGAGGACTAGAATAAATATACAAAATAAAAATATAAAAAATTGCTTTTTTTTCTTTCTGCTATAGAGAATTTGTGTCGTGAATAAATTTAAAGCATACTTAAATAAAAATTATGGGCTGTAAATAATGCAGACATGGAAATGTTAGTGACACTGGAAAAGATGTTGGTGTTTTAAAGAATATCTCTTTTCTTATTATAAGTAAAAATGTAACTTAAAGAATCTTTTATGTAGAATTTGTGTTGTTTAATCCTTGTAACTACTAATTCTTTGTAAAATGCATTTATAACTATTTTTATCACTTACATATAACATTTTCGAGTCAAAAATTACGATAATCTCGTGAATCAAATTTTTACAAATCAGGCTAATTTTAGTTTTTCGATCTAACATACATACAAAGAAAAACAAAATTTCTTCGAGTTCTCAGTAAGTGTTTCCTAATTTACATGAATTCACGTTTCTGTCAGTTTTGTTGGCCAGTGCATATTTGAATATTTTTACCCCATAGTATATATAATAAATATATGTAGATCCGAATAAGAAAACCCTTTCACTAATGGTCAAGTAACTGATTGTTCATTCGTGGTTCTTTTCCTTATGTTTTGAATTGCTGACTCGAGAGCGTTTCTCCAATTTTCTCTGGGAGCAAAAATATAAATCTAAGTCAGTTTCTCTTGTAGAGTTCTCTATTATTAAGGAAACATTTTTCTTTCCTAAATCACATACCCTCTTGTACTATGCAATAAGTCTTTAAACTACCAGTCAATCAATTAAGGCAAATGAAAGTGTTAGACATAAAACAGCTCCAAATGCCTGGTGTCCATTCTTATAACCTTCAAAGAACAAAGCAACGGAAATTACCATGTGCAGAGTTAGAAGGAGTCTTGGATGTCGTATGTTGAAATATATGGGAATTTTATAATAATCATTGTTTTTCCTCTTTCTAAAAAGGTAATCGAATAATTACCTCTACGGAAGAAATTGTGTATACCATTGATGAAAATTATGGTGTCGTTTCTAATACCCATAGTTACACCACACCATTTCTTTCTGTTACGAAGTATTCAAAGAGAATGCCCATTTTTACTTTCAACTCTTCTACAGCGGAGTCTTGCAATGGTAATTTTACAGTGTTCGAGCTTAAGTATTCTTTGTTTCAAACGTGCAGATATAGCTCATGACCTGGCAAAATTAGTAATGAAAGGATGCAATATCAAACATATACACCAGTTGTCTTTACATATTACTCGAAATGATAATAAACTGCTGCCTTGCTAATTACTGAGCAAGAAAGTGCGTAAAATGTAACCTGATATTGCTTATCGAGAATAGTTTCCGTAAAGGAAGAGTAACACTTAATAATATCCGTTTCTTGAAAACAAATATTCATAATGTCTTTTCAAATAGAAAATATCCAGTCTCTGTCCTTTTTTATATTCATAAGATTTATAATAGGACATGCCAGTAATAAGGCATTTTTGATTTTTCAAAGCAGAAAACCATCTATGTGCATTTCTGTCAGAAAAGAAAGTTAATCCTGTGTCTGAACTTCATCTGGATAGTATATCAGTTCCAATAAAACTCGAAGCAAAATTTGTATGAGTAGTATTTGATAGAAAATTGGCGTTTCTTCCTCGTATTTTATACTTGAGAGATGTATGTTTTAAAACACTGCATCTCCTAAAAATTCTGTAAACAATTCTTAAAGTGCAGAGTGTCGCTCAATGCTCCATATATACAGAGCATTTATTTGATCCAAACTTGACTATGGCGTAGTTGTAAATGCATTCACGTCCTTTCCTGTAATGTTGAAACTCGATCCTATTTATTGCCAAGCTTTATGGATATATTAGAGAGCCTTTAGAAAATCTCCTATGTAGAACCTTTGTATTGAGTGCTTTAAGCCGAGCCGTCAAGCTGAGGCGACTCAGTTGTCTTTCTTTTATTATTTCAACATAATAACAACCTCGACCCATTTCGGAATCTCATATTTGGTGACTCGTGTGATCTCTTTTTCATAGCACGCTCTTCATGCATACCATCTTTTTTGCTTTCAGAATTCGTTTATTGCTTCAGAAGTGTGATAAGTTGAAGAACAACAATCTGCAAAACCTTTAATATTCCATCTTGAGAAGACACTCAGCATCGCAGTATCAGATTATATCATCACTCGAAAAAGAAAATCATTAACAATGTTGTGTATAAGCAGCTGTTTTTCAGCATCGAAATAAATACAGTAGTTATTTTATCTATATACTGATGGCTTGAAAACTCACAATAGTGTAGATGCATCATTTTTAATAAAACATAATCAGAAGTGTTAACCTGAAGCGTGAATTTTAACTTTTTATGTTGAATCAACTGAAACATACTATACCTTAGCCTTCGTCTCAACGTTATTCTGTAGGATGCATGCAGTATATACAGTCTCGTCTAGCGCTTTAAAATAATTGGGATATTTCTCTAATAGCTGTGATCCTTTTCTTGTAGAAGTATTGAGTCTGAATTTAGAACTGTGAAGTCAAAGATGTCGCATATTTTGCTTTTCTGCTTCTAGACATTTTGAAGTGAAAGAGAACGAAGTTGCATGAATCGTATCAAGCAGCACGCCAAGTAGTAAATTATAGTTGAAATGTCTAGCAAACTCGTATTCTTTGCAGACAAGAAAAGAGTGATGAATCAAAGCATTCTGAATCAATGGAAATTGTTGAGGGACTTGCAGTGACAAGTTACAAAGTATAAAACCTAGAGTAGAGAGTTGGGCTGCCCAGACGAGAAAATGGTTAATGACGCCAACTGCCGTACCGAAGTGCCCAGATTCGAATCCCGGAGAATGCATGTATGTTTGTAAATGTAGAGTGTCTATGCGGCATGAGAGCATTCAAAATATAAGGCTCTTTGAAAGTCATCTTGAAAGAATGTGGTAAGGGAATGTGATGGGAGACCTTCGACACATTCCTGGGATTGCCCCTTTCAAAACTGGGGCGGAACTGAGCAAAGTCGGACTGTAATCTGTATGGCGTTCAAGAATCTTGCCAACAAGAGCTACATCTTGTATTCCTTGCCACGATAAAATTCGTGACTTGTTTTGATCAGGTGAGACAAGTGAGATTAGTCACAGCAGCAGAGAGCTGGGAATCAGCCAGAAATCGAAAGGAGGAGGTTTTTTGACGATGAGAGTGGGTCGTTTAAAATATGTCGCTTTCATGCTACTCACCAGTGTTTGTTGAAGGCTCAATATTGTTATGACTTACATGTTAACAAATCTTTTCTGCATAAGTGCCACTTAAGGTTAGTACATTAATGATACCAAAATATTCTGTGTAATTTGTATTCAAGTAAACAATCTTATGTAAATGGTGCTACAATATTCATAACCCAAATAGAAATGGAACCTTATACAAATACAGACATATATATCAACTAGAACATGCAATGCGTTGTGATAAAAATTAGCAAATTAAACCCAGTTTAAGTTAATTTTGTTCAGTGTGTACTAGTAAGTAAAATAAGCAAAATAACGTTAAGTCTCAAATATTAATTTGTTGAATAAAGCATTAAGGTTTTGACATAAAGTTGCACGAAAGTCGATCGTCTTCGAAGATAGCAAAATTTTTCAGAACGTTAACTAAAGCAAAATATCAAACATACCTTCTCTTCTATTATGTTTACCGTCGGTGGGCCCACACAAAACAGTTCTCTTTAACAAACATATTTAAACTCTCACACAACTGTAAGATAAAATAAGGAAATCAATTTTCGAATAACATATTACAGGCCGGTGGGCACCGGGACACATAAAATAGCAATTTCTAGTTGGGATTAGTAGCTCAGATTCTTATATACTGAATAGAACACAAAATAGGTTAGTGAGGAACCGGTTTACACCGGGAGTAAATAATTAGAATCATTCATAATTCCCGCCACAACAAATTTAGAAACTTAAACACTTCAAACTGTAAGAAACCTATAGTAAACTGTTACAGCTCGGGTGCAAATGGAGGAAGTTGAACATTACTCAGAGTCGAAGAAACAACTGGAAGGAAGCCATTCCGTTTTACGGAGTCTTGAACTAGAAAGAACGAAGAGAAAAGTATGAAAATTAGCTTTGTTAAATTTCAGGTGCACTACAGTCGCCCCTGGTCCATCCGTTTTTCATATTCCGTCAACATATTTCGAGCTAACCTCGTCAAGGATGCAAATCTAATACACGCATAAGCTGAACGGCCAGAATTTCCACCACTCTCAAAAGCATCCCTTACATAGAAAAGAACTGTGCGAGTCAAGTGTGCCGAATTATGCAAATACGCACAGATGGCGAAACGTTTGACTACGATAAGGTCAGTTTCAAGGTGGACGGACGCTGTTTAGTAGTGATAAGCAAATAGCTTTTAACAAATTCTGAGAATAGGAATGTTTTTCATTACATCAGCTTGTTGGAAAAAATTAGTGTTAACAATTAGTACTGAAATTAATTCTATTACATAATTCTTTCATCACATTAATCAAATTATATGTACTGAACTTCTAGCACTTGAAGTTTCAGTTGAATCAAATAGAAATTCTTTCATTACAACTGTTGAAATACTACAGTTACACAGTTATTCAAAAACGTAGTCATTTCTAAAAATTAAGTTTCTTCATTACATCAGTCGAAATTGCCACCTAAATCGAAAAGTATGGATTCATAAAAGAAGAGGGGTAAAAAATTTAAACAAAAAAAAGTAATTAAATTTACACATCGAACTAGTGTAACAAACAGAAAACTTTAAAATTTAAAAGTAAAATAACCTTAAGGGTTAAACCAGAACAATCTCAAACAAAACCGAATAAAACCAAATAAACTAAATTTAAGTTTTTAAACAAAAATTAAAAGTTAAAACCAAACTTTACTTTAAAGGATAAAGGGATTAACACTATCAAACGTAAATTTAAAGTTAACAGTTACAGCTTAAAAAGAAAACAACTTACAACGACTACTTTAAACTGAACAAATAAGCAAATTAATAAAATTCAAAGACTGATAATCAAAATTAAGAAACAGTATTAATACAACAATATGCACCGATTAGTGGTAATTGCATTTTTCTATTATCCGCGCAACATATTTTAATTCAGTGCTCGTAATTTAATTATGTCCACCCAAAACATTAACCGACCCCTAGAGAAATTCCCCATTTAAACCATTTCAAGTTTAAAAGCGATCGGGTTTTACCATTTGTTATAATTTACATTTAATATATGTAGGTATTTTAATATATGTATTTTAAATGTTTGTTCTTTGTTATTTGTCTTTTCATAAAGTCATTTCTAGTAGGCTTTCATTTATTATTACTGTGATTTTAGATTGTTATGCATCTATTTATATCCATTATAAACAAATGTATTTTAATTACGAGACATTTATTTTTGCCATGTGCTTAGCAAAGGATCCCCTCAAAGGTTTTATTTAAAATTCCCCACCAAAGTCAAATTTTAGAGCATATGCTTTCAACAATCGTTATATTTATTCATCTTAAAAATTTATATTACGTTTTCAAGAGTTATTCAGCTCCTTTAGAAATAATTATTATTTAAGCGAACAAAAAAATGAGTATCATTGTTACTCAATTGTGCAGATGTCGATCTTTAGACCGAAAGTTTAAATCCCATCTTCAGCAATATTATCTGCAAAACTTAAAAAGGGGGCATGTGCCTGGACAATTCATTAAATGTGTCTCTGAAGGCTTTGTTCATGAGAAATTTTATTTAACTGAATCTAGAAAAGCAAATTACTCACTAAATAATTAGACCAAGTAATACTTGGTCCAAGACCAAGTTATACCATATTTAGACCAAGTAATACTTACTAATTAAAGCCAAACTATCATGCATAACTCATGCTCGGTCTCTTTGATGCGAATGCAACTAATTTTTTGACTGATCAATCCAACTACAATTATAATTACCTTCAATATTATTCTGTTTAATATATTACTGCCCATAAAATGAAGAAAAGAAGACAGCAGAACCAGATTCATTTTACAAATACAAGCAGGAATTATATAATTTAAATTTCGGATAATGTGTGAAACAGAACATACAGAAATCAGTGCACCAAACATGCGCTTCTATTAAGCAACGCTTACGCGGCTAAGCATGGAATCGAAGAGATTTTGAATATTTACAGATATTACAGTCCCTGAGTCTTCGTTTCTATGACAGAGTTCCTCTATCGAATAGGCTGGCGGTTGTTCTCACACCAGTCTGTATGCAGGTATCATATAGACGTTTTCATTTGGTGAGATAACTGGGGAACACGCCAGGCAAGCCAGATTTCCTTTGTATTCAGTAAACGTAAAGCAGAGTGGAAATCATGCACTTTTGTGTTGTCCTGGTGAAAGGAGGGTGATGGAGATCTCGAATACATGACGCAACCGCAAGACGTGAAAATCTGAGTAATATAACAATAGTTGGTAAAAAAATTGCATCTGCGGACTAGAGATGAGCGAGTAGCACTCTATACACCAGTCTAGGATGGCCTTGGATGACGGTCAAGAATGCAGGTTGTAGTCATTAGTTATATCGATGCAGGAACGTCAAAAATGAGCAGTGCCTTCATCGGGATTTCGAACTCCGGACCTCTAGAATACGCTTCGAGCTTGCTTCCAGTTACCCCACGAAGTGATACAAAAAAGATGGAAAAAATATCTTATATACTTCCCCTTTTGATGGGCGACTTGGGAGGAGAGGACCCAGTTTCCAAATCCTGGCGGTGACAAATTATCATCCATCACCTTTTTACTTCGGGCGCCGCTGTGCATTGTAGAGTCTCTTAGAATTTTTCGAAGTAGGGAAATTGAAGAAATCCGCAATGCTGCCTCCGGGATTCGAACTCCGGACCTCCCGAACACGCTTCAAGCGTGCTTCCAGTTACCCACGAAAGCATGTGGAAAGGAGGGAGAAAGTGCCTCATAAACTCCCCCTTGAAATAAAGTAAGTTCAGATTTAAAAGTAGGTTAGTAGCCTAGGGCTATACAAATGATTTAACACGAAGTTGGCTCAAATTTCTTAAACAGCTTAACAGTTTAAATGTTGGCAACTATAATGCAAAGCAGAAGAATACTATCTTAACTGAGCTAGCTAACCTAGTAACGTGGCCTCAAAAATCAGAAACACGCTTTATCTTACAATCCTAAAATCTCATCTATATACTCCGAACTAGCTAGATTATAGTAGATAAACGGAAGGAAGAAGTGACAGTAAATATCTAAATCATAAAAATGGTTAAATTAACGTAAGGGAACATTACAAAGTTTCCAACAATGTTTCTATACACGCATATGGCTATCATGATGCTGTGAACAAAAGCAGGATACGTCAGAAAAACATGAAGCAGCCCTACTGATGTTTCTATGTGCACCTTTTAGAATGCAACTGTAATCATTGATTCCTGCGCTACAATGTAGACCATTGTTTGCTCACCGAACTTTATGTGCGGATATTTGGTGCTGTGCAACATTCACAATTTCTTAACTTGTGTTACGTCATGAGACTGTACGATCGTTAATAGGAATGCGGATCAAGATATTTGTCTCGAACATTGTTGCTTGGGGGATATTGAGATCTCGTGCGTCGCTGTACATGCTTTTGGAAAAATCGATTGAAAATTCTTATAAAAGTCACTGGATCTCGACCAACGGGATCAGCAGTTGCGCAGTATGATAATTCGCAGTTTCAGTAGGTTACGATTTATTCGTCATCGAATTTTGAGATCTACAGATATGAGTTCCTTCTTCTTACACAACGAATAACACGATCTCCAACAAAAAAAGTAAAACGAATAAATACGATTTCTAAAATAAAAAATGGCATTTCAACCTGTCTTTATACTCCTTAGAGGTGTGATTAATTTTGTCTGTAATATACCCATATCGTGAAATGTTAATCATTTGCATATCCTAACATTTTCTAACTTTCATGCTAATTTCCAAATTATCCGCTCTTGATCGTGGAACAATTTTAATGGCCGACATTGTGTATAAATGTGCTGCAAACATTACAGATACCTTTCTTTTCGATATCTGTCATTATTATACACTTCGGGGCAGTATCGGAAGTGCCTCCTGTTACACCATGGTGGCACGCGGGTAGAAAGGATAAAATACCTTACATAGTAATATTAAGGTTTAAAAAAACTTCGGCTTTAGGTTAAATTTTGCTTGCAGTAAATTGGAAAACATAGTTCTTTTGTAAGCTTTACAATGGTTTCATTAAAATTTATTTTTTGACTTCCACTAAATGGCAACAGATGCGTTTTCCTTTCCCATAATTTATCATACAATCGTAATACCTAGCCTAGATGGATGTTTGACGATAACTCATCTGACACATGATGCATTTGCTTGCTTGCTGTGTTTGGCATGAACAATGTACACACATAAAAAGAGCGTCTAGCTTTCTCTTTTGATATTTTTGAAAAAGATGGAAAATACCCAAGTTTCTTTGAGAAGAAAGACGAAATTCATATCTAGCATGATAGATAACCACAGAATACATTATTATACTCTCGTATGAAATTTTTTTCTTTGAATCTGAAGAATCTGTATTCATCTGAACACTCACAATTTTCAGATTCAGCATCTTAAATGCGTTATAAAGCGTGAATGAAAGCTATTTTTTAATTGTTCAATTTTAAAATTAATTATGTATTCACATTTTAAATATTAAGAGACGCAGTGACTTATTTTTCTGCCATGAAATATTACAAACACATTTTTATATTCTTGATTATGTAGTCAGGGCTGGGCATATTGCAGACTACCTGCAGCTCTTATGCAAATAAAATATATGTATGAAATTTGGTAAACTAAAACTACTCAATGACAAAAAGAAAGTAATTAATTTATTTCATTTACTTTCACAAAGTTATTAGTAAACTTAGACTATCATTGTCGAAACGTAATTATTTTATTTTATTTCTTGTTATGTAAGAAAGTTAATAAATGTTATCCAAAAACGTAGGAAAAAATATTGTATTGTTTCTATCAAACAATTTTGTAAAAATCGTTAAAAATTATATTTGACGTTATAAGTTAGATTAGATTCGTTTAAAGCTTGATTTTTTTGTGCTTTAGTAATGAATTAATAAATATTTATGGATATTAATGGATTTGTTGTTCGATGGCAAAAATTTTCACTTCAATTAGTTCTTTAACAGTAGAAACTCTTTCTTCAGTTTTTACAACTTTGTTTTTAACCGTGTCTGTTCTGTCTTCCATGGCTTCAAAATTGTTTTGTGCTATGGCAGTAATTTTTCTTTTCATTTCCCCTTGACCTGCCTCAGTCTTTTCTTTAACGGACATGACTGCTCCGGCTATCTTTTCTTGGCTTGCTTTCATGTCTTATTTAAGGGATTGTTGGCCTGCTTTCATCTCTCCCTTGAATGCAGTGAAGGCTGCTGAAAGCTGTCTTAGTTGCTTCTCCATCGCTTTTGTCATCGATATTCATCCCAATACCTCACACCGAAAATTATGGCATGCGTACGATTTCGTAATAGATTGAATAAACATAGGACCGATGACAGCATGGTAAAATTTATTTTATCAAAAGAAACAATTCACAATTCTCAGAACTGTTGACTCCAGAACTTCTGGAACATTCCACAGAAATACTCGTACATTACTTCACAGTATGACAGAGTACAATCAGTAGTTACACTTCAAACTACTAGGAACATTAGCATAATACAATACAAAGGGCATCTAATACGGGAAGCTCTCCCATTATTTGTTAATACTCCAAAGTCGCTCTGAACTGATAACTATGACAGCAGATGCTTTCTCAGGCCTTATGTGGTTTTCATCCGGCCGCCGAGAAATCTCTAGTAAATTCCATTTCTCGAAATTACTGGAAGACATATATTGCATATGGAAGTTACATCTAAGTACCGGATGCGGTTACAGTTGCGCATACAGGGTATTTACAATTATTTAATTAGAATACCGCTCACACATATACAGGGGACGGACCAAAATGTCGCCAAATTTTCGCCAAGTCTGGCGACTTTTGACGATTACTGGCGAAATTTGGCTACAAAAATTAGTCACCAAAACCCTCACCAGCTTCGCGATATCTCGCCAATTTAGCTAGATAGCTATTTACTTAATGTAAAATAGATGTACCCTGTATTCTTATTTTTCCGGCAAAGCATCGCCTCTTTAGATTTTTATGTTACATTATTAAAAAAAGTAGCACAGTTTCACATATAACTTCACTAAAATTATTTATCTACGTACAAATTTTGTAACAATGTACACCCACCCTCTTACCCAGCCCTCTGAGCTCCGTTTCTTTGCTTTTATATAATAGTAAATTGTGCATTTTTTGTATTAAAATTGATTGAATTATGTGTTCTTATCTTCCGGTTAAGGTTGTTATGCCTTTAATTAATCTGCGTGCAGTAGTTGCAGATTTATTAAAAGTTTAAAAATTTAAGTGGCGCTAGGCTTAACGAGGCATCTGTTTCTTTACATTTGAAACTGTTAGTACAATAGTGAATCAAGTCTCTCAGTTTCAGTGTCTTTTAGCACCAGTGGGACCAAAGGTTTTGTGCACAGAGTGCTTTGTCTTCCTGCGCGTTAGACGAACTACTCGTTTTTGCGTAGAAATTCTAGTTTTAATTTCAAAAATAAATAAATAAAGTTTTTCTGTATTTTACAGTTTTCAATGCAGACGGTTTGAGGTGTTATACATTTTTAACTTGCCGCGATGTGAAAACTGAATTGATTGTATGAAAAATATATCTCTAATAAAATTCGAGGAAATAAATTTAAATGAAATGCAGTAAATAATATGTATAATTTAATAGGCTGTACAAGGAAGTTATGCGGTGTCCAGATCAGAATTTTTGCATATGTGTTGGTTAACTTCTTTAACTGAGATTACATATTAGAAATTATTGTTATGGTTTCATGTTTACTCTTTTGTATTATTTGGATATTTTAAGTTTTGGTGTTTAACATGCAATATAACATTCTCTATGTGAATGACAAAAAAAATTAAGTCTTGTAGTTGAAAATTAATATTTATGACAAATATAAAATTTTCTGGTTTTTTAGATTTTAATATCTACTGTATGTGTATTTATAGATAATTTAATAGCTTATGATTTTACAAATTATCTAAATTGTCAAATTAATTACTTGTTTTATTATGCAAATGAATAATCTTCACGAAAGATTGCTGTATTTTTCAATGTAGAATCCCTACCCTGTTTTATAATTACATGTATTACCTCTTCTTTTCACCGCGTTTTAAGGATTCCAATTTATTTTTCTTTTCGAATTTTTCCTCTAATGATAAGCTTTATAGATAGAAAGAAACATTATCGTTATCGTCAAAATAAGTACTTTTATCGAAGAGTTTCTCTCAGCTTTCTTTATAGTTTATGAACATAACCATGAATATTAAACTGCGAATTATGCTCAATTGCTTCGTTGCTCGACATAAAAAGTGTTATATTATTTTAATACTTTCAGATAAATTAGTTTGAGTTATTGAGCACTTAGAAATAATAAATTCATCACGATTTCAGCCAAATTTTTTAACTTCAGAAAGAAAAAAAATCTCGTTACGAGTCCATTTTCCAATTCCCATTAATGTGAAAAAGAAACAAATCAGAAAATTATCATCCTTGCATCTAAAGTTCCTTCTTTCTTGATGAGAATGTAGGAATAAAAACATAAATAAGTAACATTTATTATATTTTTTTCTCTTTCCTTTCGTAAAATCGAGAATCTTCTGCATGAAATGAATTAAGGGCGGCAATTTTTTTTTCTTCCTTAGATTGAGGAATAAATTCCACATTCTAAACTAGTTAACATATCTCAGGGCGCCTTAAAGGTAAAATGAGGATTTTTCCTATTTTTTTTCTGTCTTTTTTAATGCCTTTCTTTCCTCTGCTGCATTCTGAAGCTTGTGTAGTAAGCGAAAAGTTTCTGAAGACGGGAACAACTGAGGCAAAGATGAAATTAAGGAAAGTTGTTTCTTTATCGAAAGACAGATAAGATATCTGCATGTAGAAAACTTTGAAGATTTCTGCGTAATTTTTCTTCTAAATTTCAAGAAAAGAAAATTAAATTTTATGCGGGTCTTCTTTTCCTTTATAATTATCGTGGTTGATAAATAAAAAAAATTACTGAAATGAAAATGGAAAGTAGCCATGATGTCTAATCTAGTAACAAATATCTTCTGGAAATAATTGGAATGTTTTTCTCTATTTAGTGACAATTAGATTTTGTTAACTGCAGCTAATTCTTGAGTTGAATTCCCCCTTAGATTTTGTGCTGTAGATTTAGTTCATTCACAAGTTGTGATACTGTTAAAATTTTAGTTCTTACTATTCAGTTGCTTGTTATTTCTTATGAAGATGATTCGCTATATCACGGCTAAAAGGCACCTGAATTATGTCAAATTAAGAACTTTAAACATACTTTTATAAATATGATTTATATCGGCTGTCCCAAGATAAACCAAACTCAAAGCAAGTGAAGTCTCCCACGTTCAGTTCGGTTTATCTTGAGTCTCCCGATACTGTTTAATATAGTAAATTAGATTATCAATGGAAATAAAAATTGGACATATGTGATAAAAGTTTAAAAACATGTCTGAATTAAATTTGCCTTGTATCCTCTTCATTTATTCACTCTTCTCAGTGCTTTTCACTATTACTGGAATGGTTCTTGGATGTCTCCAGAAAAAAATGTGTTTTACATCTTTTGCATTAAGACGCGCCCTCTACAGATTGAGTGTTAGAAAGTAACAATAAGCTTGATTCACATCTCAGCAATCAAGGAGTACTTCTCAGCATGAGGGCCGCATGTTTCCATTACGAACAAAATCAAGTTACGTTAGGAGAATGCAAGGAAGTTACAAATGCAGTGGAGACATTTTTATCTAAATCAAAGGGATTTACATAATTCAACTCCAGCTCTATAGTAAAGTTTTAATCTCACAGGGAGTGGAAATTTGTCACAAATATCCTAGAACAGCAAAACGCATCGGTATACAATGCTGTAATAGGTTTGGCAGGAACAAAACATTTAGTGGTCTGTCATTTCATTACTAATATGTGACACTGAGAAGTTGTATAGGACTGAAATCCTGAAAAGAAATATTTTTATTTCGATTACGAAACTTATGTTCCGACCACAACACAGAGAGTACTAAGCACAATTCAGTTAAAATCTATCTATGGGCATTCTAATCGTGCTGTAAATATTTAAGGTCGATTGATACATGCAAGAAGAGACTACTTTGAGGGTGTAAAAACCAGATTTTCAAGTAATTTTTTAATTTCTGCAATCGTTTATTTTAATGAAATTAGGAAGAAAAACGTTCAGTGTGAAAATATTTCTACAAATTATGTGCTTCTAATGCGAATCGTTAATTCCTAATTACTAGGTTTATAGTTATATGACTACAATATAAAGAGAAGAATTACCATTGCTATAATTCACACGTATAAGAGATGGATTATCGTGTGATATCAATGAATTTCGTTGAATGTTGCATTTAGCAACATACTCAAAAGTGAATGACAGAGCAAATCGGGAACTGGCCGCTTAATGAAACATGTTCGACATGTTCCTCTTTATTCGATTATCGGTAATTACAAAGTGATGAAAAGGCAAATGAATTTGGCCTACAGTACGTCTTCTTCACACAGCATGTACAGATAGGATTAACAGCTGCACTACAGTCCACTTTCCAGTTACGAAAATCCCAATTTCACAGTTTCACCTGCATGTTATGGAGTATGAAGCAACAAAATGCATATCCGCCGAACCGTGAGAGGAGTTTGAAACAGACGCATGCATTTGCAACAACAATCCACCATACGCAACATGCAGAATTAATGTTACACTTAGGGATTAGGTAAAGATAATGGAGTTCCTGCACCTTTGTTCAGTATGCCAAAGAGCAAAAATGTCAAAAAAGAACAACTGCCACCCACCAATAACATCTTCCAAACAGAATTGATTTCGCTAATAATGTCGCTAATAAGTCATGCTGCAAACAATGGACGCTGTACCGTCATTATCTACAATGTCCTACAGTGTTATATTCCATTCTAAATCTACTGCATAGTTCATATATTCAACACTATTCAAATGGATCTGCGACGTTTCCGACACTTTAATTTTCATCTGCACTTAATAAAGCATATATCTAAAATCGAGAAAATGAGCTAGAAGTTGAATTAGGAAACGGCAATTCAGAACATCTGATGTTATGAATACTCCTACACCTCAAAAGGATCGCCTACACCTTGGCTGAAGCAAAATAACAATACGAATGTGACCACTCACCAGAAGTCTTCCGCATCTATGTTTTCTTTACCAAATCCAAAAATAAAAGATGTACATCTGCAGCACAGCGGACATTGTATGTAACAGATTAGGACACACTCTGCGGGTTAAAGTGATGGGGACCAATGCATCTGCGGTAAGACGGTGCTTCTCGATCATTACAAGACGAACTGTCCCCTGATGTCTAGCCGCATCTCAGATTTCTAGACAATACAGATGACAGAACTACATACCATCTCTACATCATCAAAAACCAAAACATTCATCAATAAAGATCAAGGCAATACTGGATATTCTAACAGCATACGGTCTGGATCTATGAGCTGTAACAAAATATCTCTTTTACGCAGCTTTAACTTTTGTACAATATAGTGATATGTAGTTTACATGCATTATACTCTTCATCACTCTGTACTTTCTTCCTCAAACTATGTCTTGTTTTGTTTACGTTTCGTCTGCTTCATTTGTATATGCTTATATTCCATTGTTACCCAATGTAATCTTGTACGAATTTTAGATACCAGTGTTAGTTATATGTAAATAACCAAACCTAATTTTTATCATACCTGAGTAATAACTTATGTAACCTGTAGCATTTGTTTTAAATAAAGAGCCTTCGGTTACTTACCTCCGAAGGACGTTCAAAGAATTTCCAGGAGTACATCGGGAAGAGTGAGACTAAACATCAGAGACGACAGCAAGTACTGGTGTTCTTGTCTTCCGTCACCTGTCAACGGTACACATCCTATGTTAACAACTGTTAATTTGAATGTCTTATAAAATAAGCATATCATACAATAAGAGAAGCGGCAGAACAAAAGTGTGGCCATGAAAGAAATCAAGCGATAACGACAGAACGAATAGATTCGTTTAAAGCTATAGAAAATTTTTTTGTTCCGTAAGTCTTCAAACATGATTGAGCTGCAGTGAAAAGGCTCCTTTATTTCGACTGGAGATTGGAACTACCAATTTACTGATTATCATAGGCATTATCTAATATTAAGTACCATCTGCCGAGACACGTCATGATTAATTTCTTCGTTTTCCAAGCTAGTTCTGTGAATTAATTTAGCAATAATAATCTTTGGTGAATTGTAGATAATAGGTTAGTCATGTATGTTTGATGAAATTCTACCCGCACATTTGCATAAAACAAAATTCTTAAAATTTCTGTTAGATTCGATGCTTCAGTCATATATTAAATTCTTAAAAACAATGAAAATGCATTAATTTTGAAGTTGTGCATTCTCCTTAAAATGAAATTATAATGACTTTCACATTTTTTGTTAACCGTTTCGCGCACAATATTATTTTAATAAATATGCTTATGCTTATTTTTATTTTATTTTTGCTTTTGAAATAGGAGTAGTAATTTTTTACAGTAGACTATGATTTTTGTAATTTTTTGCATTAAAAATATATTTGTGATATTTTGCGCTTTGAACGCAGTTAAACGTACAAACCTTAAAAAAAATTTATTAACTGTCGTTAAAGAATCAATCGTAAAAAATGCTTTGAGTTGAAAAGACATTCTCTCTCCTTACAAAAAATTATACAGAATTAATTTGTTTCACTGAGTGTATATGTAAACTATATATTGCCAACGACGCTTCTAGATTATATTCAAATTATGTAACGTCATTTTATTTAAAAAGTTTTTTTAAATCTTTCAGAAGTATTTTTAGCTCTCCGAAGATGCAGCATGAGTAAGTGGAAATGTAATTCACAAAAATTATTTTACACTGCAATCAGTCAAAAGTGGTGTTCCGTAGTAATGCGAAACACGTGGGTTTATTCATATTTTTTTTTAATTTTTGGCGAAAATTTATTCTTTTCGCAAGAAATAAATCAAAATGCTAAAATATTTCTTCAGAGATATTCGTACAATATCACAATATCTCAAACGTTTAGCAAAAATCAATTCAAAACAGATAAACTAATTCTATTTCACAACGAAATCGCGACAATCAATAACAGCATTAAGTAAACAAACAGCAGTTTGCTTTAAACAGCTACAACTACAACTGAGATGAGGTGTTTAACTTCGGCTTTTATAAGCTTTTTAATTAATTACTAGAATATTCTATAACTAGTAAAACCTCGATTGTTGCGGATGGCAGCAGCAATTACGAGATATATATTTATTAAATATTAAGTGCACGCTCTCTTTTATTTTTACTTTTCCGACGTAGCTTTCACTTCAAAAATCCTCTACGTTGCATGGGAAAATAAAGCAATTTTAATTACAATTCCAAATAAATATTTAAATAAATATGAAATCCGTAACACTGCCCCCTTCCCAAGGACTCCCACGTCCTGGGCAGTATAATCCTTGGACAGGAAGCCAAACTTACAACTAAGGCATCAATATTATAATAAACATTACGTCACAATAACAAAATAAACAATAACTGCAATAAGTAACTTTCAGCAAATCAAATGCTATCAAACGCTAAATACAATTCAAATACTAGCAAATACTAAATACAAATACTATCAAATACTAAATAGAAATACTATCAAATACTAAATACAAATAGGACCATGGTCTTATACTATGTACATTTCTATTTACAATTATATACACTACGTACTATGGCCATAGTAATGAACTAACCTGTCGTAATGAACGACTTTAGGTTTAGAGTTCGATGACTTACCCGACGATCCGACTTACCCGTGGATCCGAACCACGACGTCGTTCAGTCTGTTTAGGACTGTGTAACGACCATCCCAAGGTGACTGTAGTTTCGGAGAAAGTCCTTTTCTGCGAGTCGGTTTCCATAACCACATCTTGTCTCCTTCGTTGAAACGATGTCCAGTAGCTATCGTGTCGTAGCGGGTCTTCATCTTCACCGTCGCCAAGTTCACTCGCTCTCGTGCAAAGTTGTGCATCACTTTAAATCGGGCCTGGAGATCTTGAATGTATTCCTCAGGCAATGAAGGCGCATCTGGAGAGCGACCAAACAAAAGATCACATGGCAGACGAAGGTCACGGCCGAAGAGCATTTGAGATGAGGAATAGCCGGTAGTCTCGTGGACAGCACTGCGGTAAGCCAGTAAAAATAGCGGCAACGTCTTGTCCCAGTCCTGTTCGTTTCTGGAAACCACTAATGAGAGGTTAATGAGAATGGTTCGATTAAAACTCTCTACCATACCGTCCAACTAGGGATGTAAAGGCGTCATTTGGGTTTTGTCAATGCCGAGTAGCTTTCAGAGTTCTTTGATTACAACCGAGGTAAAATTCCTTCCCTGATCGGAATGTAACTGAAGAGGCACTCCGAACCTGGAAATCCAGTGCTGTATCATCATCTCTACTACTGTGACAGCCTCTTGATCAAGAATAGGATACGCTTCAAGTCACTTGGTGAAGTAACCAATGACAACGAGGATGTATTTGTTGCCATCAGCAGTTCGTGGCAGAGGTCCTAAAATGTCAAAGGCGATACGTTCAAAAGGTGCTCCTACATTGTAACTTTGCAGCTTCCCTCGGCTGCGTTTCTTGGGTCCTTTTCGACTTGCACAGGCATCGCAAGATCGGCACCACTTTTGCACATCATCCTTTGCATTATTCCAGTAGAAACGCTCCGGAAATCTCTGCAAGGTCTTCGTTATTCCGAAGTGGCCTCCTGCAGGGCTGCTATGTAGTTCTTTAAGGACGTCTGGGATCCGGGATTTTGGGAGTAGCAGCTGCCATCGGGTTGTCTTTCCATTATCCGATTCGAATTTCCGGTACAAGACGCCGTTTCGAATATGGAGTGAGTCCCAGAGAGCCCAATATTGTTTTGTCGTGGGACTATAGCTCGAAATGTTTTGCTAGGTAGGTTTTCTGTTTGAGGTTTCCATTAAATCAATTATGGTTTTCATGCCACGGTCTTCCAGCTGGTCTTTCCTGATTTCCTTGTCATTCCGTGAGTCTAGATCAGCCGATGTTGATGTTGTAATCTGTCGTGCGACTGCATTAAGCAGCTGGTATTTAGCTTCGACCCTGGAACAATATCAGCAGATTTCTGGGCAAGATCTTCTAGACATGGTGTCTACGTTTCCATGTGATGATCCCTTTCGACGACGGAAAGCGATGTCGTATTCTTGGAGTGTCTGTATCCTCCTGGCTATCTGACCTTCAGGATTCTTGAAATTTAAAAGGAGGCCAATGATGAATGATTCGTGTGGAGCAGGAATTTTCTGCCGTATAGATAATGATGGAAATGTCCTACGGCTTTGACTATGGCGAGCAATGGTGACGCAGTAATTTTCCGGTTTAGACAGGCACTTGTTCCAGTAAGCCACTACACATTCTTAACCCTCTATTTCTTGGGACAAAATAGCGCTGAGCATTTCGTTGCTCGCGTCCGTGTCGAGAATAAATGGTCTGTCCATGTTGCGGATTTCACATTTATTTGAATTGTAATTAAAATTGCTTTATTTTCCCATGCAACGCAGACGATTTTTGAAGTGAAAGCTACATCAGAAAAGTAAAAATGAAAGACAGCGTGCATTTATTATTTAATAAATAAATATCTCGTAATTGCTGTTGCCATCCACAACAATCGAGGTTTTATCAGAATGTTCTAGTAATTAATTAAAAAGCTTATAAAAGCTGAAGTTAAACACCTTATCTCAGTTGTAGTTGTAGCTGTTTAAAAACGAACTGCTGTTTGTTTACTTGATGCTGTTATTGATTGTAGCGATTTCGCTGAGAGATAGAATTAGTTTATGTGTTTTGAATTGATTTTTGCTAAACGTTTGAGATAATTTTGATATTGTATGAATATCTCTGAAGAAATATTTCAGCATTTTGATTTATTTCTTGTGGAAAGAATAAATTATTGTTAACTTTTTAACGACTTGTGCATTCAATCCATACCGAACTCCACTCCTGACACCAAAAATTGTTGCGTGCGTACCGTATAATCCGCTTCTTCATTCTATTCCGTTCTACTCTTTGAATTTCTAGAAACATTTTAATTGCACATTCTATTTTAATGCCGTTTTATTCGATAATTTTTACGAATGATGCAATTTTCAGTGTGATAATTGCGAGCTGCTGCTGTAATTAACAACAGTTGTAAACATTAATTTGGTCATTAACGATAATGTACCTGACACGATGAAGGCGAAGAATGTCTATAAAGAAGGGAGCTTAATATCACAATTTGTCGTTTAACTTACAATTAGATTCTTCTTTTCCACATTTGATTACTGCATAATTTCAGGCTCATTAAAGATTCCTAAGCTCCACTTTGCTGAAGAATTGTAACAAATAAATTAGCACAGCTTTCTGCTTTAATTAATTTAGCAATAATAGTCTTTGGCGAGTAGTAGGCAAACTAAGGGAGCATTATTGTAAAAGCAGATTGACAGTAATTTTATCTTTAAATAACAAGAAAAATATTCCTTCAAAAATTATATTTTTTGACATAAACAGAATGCTATTTCTTACAGGTCTAATTCTAAAGCTAGTAATTTGTTAGGAGTAGTGAAAAAAGTATGTACCCGTGAAATGAGGAAGAAATCATTTTCGTTTAACTTAAATCATATGATTCCTTTATATTTCTTTCATAAATATTAATAATTAGGAATCATTTATATAAATAGCATGTAAAAATTTATTTCTAATACTGTAGAACAGGGAACTTGCGACTCTGCTCATGTATATGCCCTCTCTCACAGAACAAAAAAGACAACACTTCGGTGATGCTATTTATAAACATCGGAACTACATAATGGCAGGCCTATTATATTGAGACTGAATGGTATAAAATCACACCGCTCCATAAGCACTAAAAATGAAAAATTATGGAATGCAACAGTTAGGCAAGGGATAATGACGTAATGTGTCAAGACGCAAAAAAAAGTAGAAATACTTCACTTAAGATGTTTCTGACTTCAAAAGTTAAAAAAAAACTTGCCATGTTTCCACGTAATTAAACTGAATTCTTCTCTTTATAATATCTAATTTTCTTTTTAGTTAATCACTTGTTTTGACGTCTGCAAGAATGCTTTTTATTTGATGATATAGATGTTTTTCGAGTAAATAGGATTACATCTTTCTGTTTACTGTTTGAAAAATGTTTAAATTTTGCAATATTTTGTAATTAACTGAGATCACTTAGGTATTTTTCCCGCCTTCTTTGCATGCCTTCGTGGTGCAGTGGTCAGCACGCTCGATGCGTATTCCAGAGGTCTGCGGTTCAAATCCCGGCAAGGGCATTGCTCATTGTTCACATCTCCTGCTTCAGTACCTCTTCCTAGTACCCTCTACACCCTATTAAATACACAGCATCAGGTTTCAGAACTACTGTACGCTTTTTATGATTGACTAGAGCCTCAGATTATATGTCTGGGTAGATAGATACGTGCAAAGATAATGTTCTTTAGTAACCTGCTATTAGAACTAGAACCCACAGGAGTGGACCACAGTTTCTTGGAAGATTATCGTATGGCTATAATATCGGAACTGAAACAAAAAAAGTTGAATTAAAATGTACTCATTTGTCAGTAATATTCGTGACCAATTTTAGATTTTCAATTTGTGTAAGTTTATAATTCTGTAATAAGTGATGTTTTACCATTTTCATGCAATTCATGAGTTTTTGTCATTTCAATTACTTTAAGTTTTCGAAATTCAAGTTAGGGAAAATGACGCAAGTAAAATATGTAAATGGGAGCAAATGAAGCAAAACTTTATCAAGTGTATCTATTAAATTATTATGGCCTGCACTGTTCTTTTATACGCATGGTAACGCAAAATTGTCTGATAACCCTATTTGCCGTTTAATAACATTAGAACTACCAGTACTCTATATTAGTATCTAATTTTAATGGCACTAAAGTTCTTGCTTATCACTAAATCTTACTTTTGAGGTTGTTAATTTTCGTATTAAAATTGGATTACATGACTTTTGAAAAAATATTTTTCTTTATATTTTTTTATTTTCAAACTTCTTTATAGGAAATTTTATAAATGAATGGAGCAACTGGCGTTCTATCAAGTTTCTATTTTTTTCTATATCCATTGCATTTGCATATCTAATTTTAAGTCTCAATTAATTTATTTTTAAATTCTAATGCTGAATCTATTAGAAAGCTTATTCGAAAGGCAGGCTTATTTCCAAAATGCTAAAATGAATTTATTTTTTCGTCTAAAAATAACTACGAAACTTCGTATGACTACGACTTAAATGAATTCAAACTAATGTATTATAATCAATATCTAATTCATTTAAAAAGTACAAAACAACTGTAGGTTAGCTGCGCTCTGGAAGCCATGGCAACTGCAACACCATATCGTGTTGCTAACAAGAGCATACAACGCTATATCTTGTTGCTAACGTAATCACCTGGCTTGAGAAACTGTGTTGCTAACGTGGGCATCAAGTATGACAATAAGCATAACTCCCACCCTCGTCTTAGCTCTAATACAAAGGTGGAGGCGAACGTTTGGTTGTTGGCTTCTTTGAAGACGTTCTTCCACACGTATGAGATTGTGTTTCTCTTTGAATATATAAAGAGAAACGCAGGTTACTCTTCTTGGATGAAGACTTCTTGCCCTTGATACCAATGCTCTCTACAAATGTTTAGCCGCTGTACTAAACATTCTATCCGTTGTGCTAAGCGTATTTACCCACTGTACAAAATGCCATTCGCAATCTTGTCGCTATGCCTCCAAATGTTTAGCCGCTGAGATAAATGCTGTTTCTAATCTCGCTGGTGTCTCCAAATGTTTATTATGCGCTTACCTAAATGGCTGAAAATTATTTGCAAAATTTCGCCTAATTACCACTTTAAGGAATTTAAACTATTTATACTTAATATAATCAAATGTATATATAAGGTAATTAAAAAAAAGTACAAAACAGCTACGTTCTGAAGTTCGTCGAAACCGCAACTCTATATCGTATTATAAGGTATTTCTCCCGCCTTCTTGGCATGCTTTCGTGGTGTAGGGGTCAGCACGCTCGACGGGTATTCGAGAGGATCGTGGTTCAAGTTCCGGTGAAGGCACTGCTTATTTTTCAATATCTCCTGCTTTCAAGAAAAACTTAATGACTCTACAATATTGCTAAAGAGATCATCTGGTTTGAGAGTAAATATGTAATGCTATATCGTATTACTAACGTGGCCATCAAGCGAGAGCTTAAACAGTTGCTTTAATTGTTCAAAATAGCCGGACATCTGCCGCTCATTGTATTCATCTGAAATGGCCAAACATGGTCATCACGGTTTCAAACGTCTTTTCATCAAAAATGTTGCCCAAAGTGCATGACAGGATGTGGCGGACAACACCGCACGAAATGGAAGGCCGCCTGCTAATTTTGATGGAGAATCCTGTGTGGGAAAGAATCGCAATCTCTCGAGAGGACATTCGGCTTGAGAGTATTTTAAATTCCACCATGCTGCAAAGAACTATACATTTTCAAACATCCATATCTACTTCGTGATACGAACCCGCTCTCAATTTCTTTATGGCAATGGAATAGCCTTATCTCCATGCCATCAAGACTTATTCTTAATTTAACAATTTTTTTTGTTTTTATGTAGGAACAAAAATTGCATTTGTAGACTTGCAATTTTAAGTGAATGCATAAAAGTTTTGAGACATAATCAGACAGTTAGAATTTACACAGATTAGAAGCCTTTATTATAGTGGTTTTTCTTTTATTGAGATCATTGTAATTTAAAAATGGAAATCTCGTTATCTTATTCATAAGTAAATTGTAATGATACAAAATGTAAATTGTAAAATATTACAATGTAAATTGCAATGAATGTGATTGATTTTACGGTTGGTTTATTTAATTACGACAAAGCACTCAAGGGCTATCTTCCTAAGGTGAGGAATGCCTTCGTTCTTCTCCTAAGGGCCATTGGCTCGTACACTACACATGGGGAAACCATGAAAACGCGCATGGTTACAGCCCGTTCACCAAAATCCGGATGCAAGACTAAACTACCAGTGCTCAGCGACTTTACCGCTCAACCACTGTCGGGCCTTTGTCGGCCTTGTGATGTTTTATAAATTATCTAAAGAAACTTTCTTCGTATAAAATCATTAAATTCAAAAAATAAATAATATTTTACTCTCCTTTCAGAACTCCCACCTATCAAAGCACCTGTAGGCTTGGCGCCAAATCCAAATCTCAAAAATATCCGATCGAAGATAGGATCATTTGATAATATTAGATATAAACCAGGAGGTGGAGATAAGAAGGTAAGCAATTTTTAATCTAAGAATTAAAACCTGTTAAATGAAATTATAATCTATAAAATACATAAAATTATTCAATTAAAATTTATATTTGAAACTTTTAAATTTTACTTGAAATATATACGTTTTATATGTAACATAATATTTTTTGCCTTCATAAAAGATTATATTGTGAATGAGCCATCATCTGCCACTAGAGAGACAAAGTAGACTAGAATTCTAATCTATGTGTTCTTACAAAAGTATTGTATCATTATTTGATTTTAGTTTGTTGGTAAGGAAGTGTAAAGAAAATAGAGCTCAATATTTTGCATTAGATATATTATATTGTATTAGAATTATGTTTTATTTATCATATTTATACTATAAAATAAAAATAACTGCAAAAGTATTAAGGAATATAAATTTTACCGAGGGATACATATAAAATATTTTTTTAAATTATCCATTTTCTTTAGCTGAGAAAAATCAATATTTACGATTTATTAGTTTATAACTTTTTATTTAATTCTTTTTTTTTTTGAAGTTGCCAGCTCTTCTAAAAACAGAGTTGTAGAGTTTACTTTTTTATCATCTTCTAATTTTAATAGTATGTCTATCAACACAGATTTATATTGCTGAGGATAAATGCAGTTTATTCATCGCCAGTTAACTAAAACGTGCTTCCGTGTTTATTCATAAAGGAGATTTCATCGCTGTTTGTGGATAATAATCTAAATCGACCATATAAAATTTTGCTCATGACTATCAATATACTAATCTTAAATGAAATGCCTATTTTACTATAGGTAATCAGGTATTCAAAGTGCATTGGTATTCCACACTCTCCCACCCCCGAAGTAGGACCATCAGTCTACGATTTTCTGAGAATCGATGTTTAACATTCGACCGCATTAATGTACAATATTCGCATTATTTTAAGAAAAGAAAGTATTTAAACAGATTATTATTCTTTTTTAAGAGACGGAAGTCAAATTCACTTCAACATGAGCATGATCTTCCTTTATAATAATTCATTTTCGTGTACATAAAATTATAATAGCAAGTTAAACATGAACGAAAATGGCTGGACTCTACTTTGGATTCGAACCTAGGATCCGTGAAGAGTGATTTTACAAGTTCAGTTATCTGGGTAGCTTTTATTTCAGAATGAGGTTGGAGTGATTAGTACGTGACTAAGTGTTTTGCCTTTGATCTGACTGGATATATCTTTCGCACTTGCCGTATCCATTTTTCCAACTCCTTAATACGGAATCTGACCCATTAGTGGAGAAATCACCTTACCTTCCAAGAACTTTTCTTTCATCGGAAGTAATTTGACAGGCGAGACTGTGGCCTGAGCTCGAATTCTGAGAAATTTCTATCCGTGAACGTTTTTCATTACTGAACTAGTAAATGTAATGAAGTAAACTTCTGAGAGTGATATTTAGCCACAGACACAATGAGATTCAAGCAGTTTAAATAAGACTGATTTACTTAACAGTGCCTTCAGCATTAAAATCGGTCAGGCAAGATAAGTTTGATTCTGAATTCACAGATGTCTACGTTTTCCAGTACTTTGACAGCTTAATATGCTTTTAAGATTTTAATTTTTACAAACATCTTTCAAATAAATTGCTAGTCAAAATAACAAACTAATAACGGAATAATGAATTATGATAGTGCAAAGTGCCGACTTCTCAGACCTTGAAAGGCTATGGAAGAAATTTGAGTTTCATTCTAGTGATTGCTGCAATCTCTTAGCACGTGAAATATGAAACCAGTAATTTTGGTAAATTATGCGAAATTACGCAGCCTTTTTTGTCTTTAATTCAGCTGTCAGTAATCATCTAAAAGATATCTTTATAAATCTTTTATTTATCTAAAAGATAAATAAAAGTTAAATTGCTATATTCAAACACTGCAATTACTTTAGTACAAAATACAAATAATAGCGAAACTAAATATTAAAAAAAAGTATGAAATGTCTCAGATGTATTTTAAAAGTCTTTAAATATTAGTAAATGTAGTTAAACATATTGAATTTTATATTCTATAAATGTATTTTACTGTAAATATACAGCAGATTTAAATATATTAATAACGGAAAATTTTTCTTTAAAAATGAGTATTATTTTCGTTACGTTTTTGATAAAAGACTGTTTTTCCTTCACAATAATTTATTATTTTGTATAATTAGCTACTGAATTAATAAAATGAATTTTCTGAAACAACACCCGTTTTCATTTTTCAATCTAACTGTGTATTAAAAGTTTAGATCAGTTGCTATCCTTTGCAAAATGAGCACTGCGACTGAGATTAACTAAAATCAGCGTTGATACCTCTCTTAAAACTAACTCAAGATTTTGTATGAAAAACAAACTGTTCATCAGTTTCTTTCACAAACAAATACATATTTTCTTTTCTCTTACTTCCGGATGATATTGAGAGCAGTTAAAAAAATCCAATCCATCTTTGCCTTCAGCCTTTAAAGAAATTATGTTTTAGTTCTGGTTTCTTATCTTATCTAATCATTATATCTTAACTCGTTTATTTGCGCTTTTGCAGCTGAGGATGGTGGTTCGGTAAAAAGCATCGAAACTAGTCCTGGAAAATTTGAAAATATAACGCTGATTTTTGTTATTTGACTTTCAAATTAATATTTGTTTGCTTGTTATTGTATCTTAAATATACTCATGTTCTGGAAATTATTTTACCGTAAATTTCTGTAAAACTGGATTCGAATGAGGTTTTACATTTGCAGCCTGTTAACTAACATGCGATCCAATGATCAAAAGTCCAACAGCAGTTGAGTTTGAACAGTGTTACTATCAGCGACAAATTAATAATCAGTACTATTAATTGTCAGTTTGCTTAGTAACAGGGAAATTTGATATCCGTTTTGCTTATGTGCGCACTCATCATGGATTCTGTAGAAATGAAAGATGCTTTCACAGCAAGATGCCTTAAATTTACCCATAGATATCAATATTAGCATTCCAAGGACTTATTGGAAGTCCTTTCTTTACCAGAAGCTTTTAGTGGATATATTTCATCTCGTAGTGCTTAGGGCACCAAAAATCTCTTTCCTTCTATTTACCATAGACTGCATTCTGTGTCTTTTTCCTCTATTAATTTTAAAGTATCTCAAATTTTATCTGGTCAGGTAAATTTGCAAGTTGCTTGTTTCATTTCAATCTAAGATCAAATAATTTATGTGAGTGTTTAAAATACGTACCTCAAAATGGTGAACATTTAGTTTTTTCGTACCCTAATGGCTCTATATTATGCTTACAGAACTATTTGAAAAGGTTCGGAGTGATCTGGGCACTGAACTCATCTGTTTTCGTGAAATCCAGACTGCTGTTCTCTGTTTTTTAGTTATATTTATGCATGTAATATTTACTGTTTTAGTTAAGTTACTTTTGTAAGCCCCATGTTGTACATCTGTGGTACACGGAAAGTTTACATGTATTCCTTATAAAATTAATATTTATATATATATATATAATAGATGAGGTACATATGTCTGACGGGTTTCAAATTAGTTCTAACGGAAACTGAAATAAAAATCTTCAATAGATTCGTTGCTGCTACTTTCAATAAAATGTAGTGTATTCAAAAATTTCTTTCTAGAAACAATGGACTTAATAATAACCAAGAGAATTCTGATCTGGAACCGAAATCTGAGGATAAAGACTCACTCGGGGTGAACTAATGCAAAATGTGCAAGTTTTGAAAACTTTTCGATGCAAATAACATTTTGGAACAATCATTTGAACTCTCAGTTGCAAAAATTTGACTGAAGAGTACCTTTCTGAAAACAAGAATTAAGAATTTAAAGGACAAAGTGGTCTCCCCCCTCCCACTAAAGCTACTGACAGGAATGAATTGGATTATTTGCATTATGGGAAAATATATGAGAGGCCCTAAAAGAAGAGATGCCTTCATGGAGGACTTCCGCAACGAAAACTGACTGATTCTGATACATGTTGCACATGTGCATTAGACTAATTCATATGTATGCTCCACATGAGAAAACAACGAAATCTCCCAAGCAGCCAGCCTGCTCCCCAGGACTTGAAGTTAAATAAAACTACCAGAATTCAACAACTTTTAATCCTCACCCACTTATGAGCCAGCTACCGACAGGAATACGGATTCTAGAGCTGATTCATAAGATTTAGCTGGACTATCTTGATGATACGCTTAATGCCCAAAATTCAGAAAAATAGCGCTATCTAATTATTTTTCAAAAACGTTAAATGCTTACAATGGCTAATACTACAGAAAGCAGGTATCAGTGGAAGATATTTTTCAAATAAAATATCTGTACGTAACTACAATTCACTCAATAAATAAAAACTGCATTTTGTTTCAGCAACTTCTGTTGCAGGAAAAAATTGGAATTCTGCTTTAACTTGCTATACTGATATTTTTCGTATATCAATTTTTTATATACTGTATTTATTCGCAAATTTTCTCCGCTTTTCCTACTAATTTTACCGCTTAAATATCGGGATTGAAAACATTCTCAATGTATACTGTTTCTGAAGATATAGCTGAAACTATAAATAAATAAAATACATTTAAAAAAACCACCCATTAAGGCGCACTTATATTATGTATTTCAAACGACTTACCTATTACAATGATACTCTTTTTACCTACATAAATCGAATGTTTTTTCATAGTAAAATAAACCAAACCAAACTAATTTGCTTACATTGTACGAATATTTTATATTGTTTAAATAAATCAAAAGTTAAATTGTTTAAATAAATCATACGCCGAAAAACCTAGGAGAAAATTACGGGAGGGAAGAAGTATGTGAGCAAATACTGTAGCAGTCTCGAATTAAATTTATTAATAATTGTATCAGACACTTCTAAATAATACTAATCTCCCTCAGCAATAAGAATCACCTTTTAATCCTGAGAAATTATTCTGCACAGTAGTATAATCTTTTGTTCTGAGTAATGAAAAACTTGTGCTGCGTATTTACTCTGACTAGAGTAAATAATTTTCCTGTATTCGAAAACAGTGGATTTCTTTCTTTGTTTTTTTTTCTTTTCTTTGAACTAAAGATATTGTAATAAAATGTAGATAAAAGTATGTTTTAAGTTGTATCATTTAGTTAAATGTATTAAACAATACAAATAATGTCTTTAGTTATCCTTTCTTGTTCATATATGAATGAACATAAAATCGTGAAACCCCTTCAAAAACTGCTCTGAGGTCACGATAATATTTGAAAGAACAATAATAGACAGAAATGATATATTAAATAGGAATGATCACACTGAGTATTAGTAAATTATTTTTGGTACTTTTTATTTAAAATCCGGAATTATTGATAGCGCCAAGGTATTTTTAGGTGTACATGTTATAAGGTTTTTCGTTTCTCCCGCCTTCTTCACATGCCTTCGTAGCGTAGTGGTCAGCACGCTCGACGCGTAACCGAGATGTCCGTGGTTGGATTCCCGATTAAGGCGTTGCGTATTTTTTACTTCCCCAGTATCGAAATAAGCTTACTGGAGAAAGCGGAGTAACAATAGGGTGCCTGCGTTGACAAAAATCCTACCCTTTGTCGAACAGATAGGCAGTTGCGAATGGTAAATCAGCAAGTAACTTATAAAGAAATATAGCATATTATTTTGTCAATATGATAGCCTTTTTTTCAAAAATATATAATAATAATTATTATTATTATTATTAAATAAACTGCGTAAGAAACTAATAAACATTAGTCATATGCGTCTCGTAAGAAACTAATAAGCATTAGTCATATGCATCTAACTTAATGAGGCGTATGCAAATCAGATAAATATCGTAGACATGTACAGCAGTTTGGGAAAGCTGGAAAGAAAACCAAGGTGAATTTGTAATCTGTCTAAGTGCAAGATTTTGCACTTGTTGCAATTTTTTTCTATAAGACTTGCATGAGTATGCCCAAACAGCGCAAGCGTAACAGAGGATGGGACGCAGAACGGTTTTATATATGAGCAACTTGTTATCTATTGAAAGTAGACTGTTCCTAGAAACTAAGGAGCGTAGTGTAACTTTACTAACTTACTTTCTAATGATAGATGTGATGTATGGGGCCTGTGTAAGATTTTTGTGACGATCACCCCAAGATAAAGGACTTGCTTGGCCCATGGTAGTTCTTCTCCATAGAACTTCAGTTTTTTTGCTGAACTTGCGTTTCGTTGTGAACAAGATTGCCTGTGTCTTGTCAATGTTGACTTTAATTTTCCATTTATTCAGCCAAGTATCGAATGTGTTAATGTAGTCTTCTAACCGTTGTGTTGCTGGGCTGAGAAATGCACTTTGAATAAGGATCGCAGTGTCATCGGCATACATTGCTAGTGCCGTGTTGTCTGTGATAGGAATGTCGTTCACATAGATATTAAAAAGAGTGGGTCCAAGCAAACTACCCTGTGGAACGCCTGCGAGGATAGTTCTGCGTGTAGATAATGTTTGAAACTTGAACGACAAAGTGTCCACCTGTCAAGTAGGAACTAATTATGTTTGTGATGTAATAAGGGAAACCCAGGTTGTGTAGTTTGTAAATGAGTGCGTCTTGTCATACACGATCGAAAGCATCTGCTATGTCAAGAAATAATCCGCCTGTTACTTTTTCTGTTGAAGGCCTTAACTGATGAATTCAATAACACAGTACAGCTGGTTGACAGTAGAATGCCTGCTTCTGAAACCAAACTGATAAGGAATGATTATTTTGTTCTGCTCCAAATGCTGATTGATTCTAGTCAGTAGAACCGCTTCCATGAATTTTGTTCAACGATGACAACAAGCTGATGTGTCGGTAGGACTCTGGTAAGGAGGCCGACTTGTGGGGTTTTAGTATTGGCGTTATTTTAGCTGGCAGGGATGTGTTGACACTGTAGTATGATGTTAATGATCTTGGTGAAATACAGGAGAGTCTTGATAGGAAATCTTTTGATCATTCTATTGTTGATAGAGTTATAACCAGGGCTGTTGTTGTTTTTCAGTTTTTTAATATAGGCGCAGACTTCCGACGGCATGACTGAGATCATGTTGTTTGTGTGTGGACTTGCTGTGTAATTCTTGTGGAAATCAGAAATTAACTGTTCTGTGTTTGAATCATGAATGCTGTTAGTACGAAACTGAGATTCCAGATTCTGAGCTAAAATTTCTGCTTTCTCAATTTCAGTGTAGTGGATCCTTCGAGGGCCTTTAAAGGGCGGAATGTTGTTGTGTCATTTTATACCTTTTAATAGCTTTCCATATGGAGTTATCATCCCTTGAAAAAAATGTGGAACTCTTCACGATTTTGCGTGTCATCCTTGCGCAGGGGCCATGCTAATCTTCTCTGTATCGTTCCAATTTTAGTATATGTACTGCCGAAGCAGGTACTCGAAGTAATCTAATGTCTCTACAATGTGACCAAAACTATATCTATGGATATTTTAAGTCTTTATCCGCGTATTGTAAAATGTTCTTTCATATATTTTGTTATAAAGGCAGCAAAGTAAATAAAATTTTTTAATATATTTAATTATTTACTAAGCAAATAAGAGTGCATGGTTTCTTTCAGAATACCTTTGATTCAAATTATCTCAAATAAAACTGTTCAATAGTGAATTTTAAGTTGTAAATATATAAGCAAATTTTAGCGTCATTTCATGTTAAACATTCATTTTTGTTAGCTGTTTATATATAAAACTCAGTTCATTAAAACCATGTGTTATTTTTTTATGTTTTACAGGTGATTAGCAAAAAGTTGGAGTGGAAAGCAACACCTAAAATAGGATCCTTAGACCATTCCTTCAAAAGTGGAGAAAGAAAACACGGGAAAAGCCATTCTAAAGGAGATTTAAAAGACGGAAAGCTAGGTGATGGACAGGTGCGTTCTATGATCCGTGCAGTAACGTTCTAAAATTTAAAGGTTACTTTAATATAATAGAGAATATTTCTTAAGAAACATATAGGGTTAAGTACAATAATTTGAGGAGTACATAATAAGTAAAGGACGCATACGGCTTCTATGGCGAAATAGGAATGTGTTTTCTTATAGGCTAAGAAATTCAGCTACTGTTTCAACAAAATTTTTACAAACTGAATAATATCCTTATTATCGTTATTCTTTATATATCATTCAAGCAAAAAGGAAGTTTCGTATTCTTCCTTTCATGCTGGCATCCTTTCAAGCCTTCCAACTTTGATTTAGCTTTTGTTACCATTCTGTTTTTCTATTCAGCTCCGAAAATTACATTATGTGCCATTTTTCAAATGTTCCCAGGCCAGACCATTTTCTGAAGTCTTAATTATTTTCCAATATATTTAACTATGATCTTTAATTTTTTAATAATTTAATAATGATCTAATGTGCCAAATACTCTTAGAAAATTTCTTACAGTTTTTATTCTATGAAACGTGTTTTTTTCGTGTTATTATCATTTTTTATGCACATTTCAAATACATATGTATGCACATGATTTCTAAAACTACGGCACTAATAGGACTGCTGGTAAAATTCGTAGTTTTGTTTTATGCATAGGTTTATTTCAAATTCCAAGTGAATTTGTGTTTTTCTGGTTCTGTTTTTTATAAATTCATTAACAGTGAATTTGAGTTAATGAGGGGAGTCAAACAAGAAATGAAATAGTTAGGATTCTCATAAAGATAAAAAAGCAATTGTTGAAAAGTATGAAGACAGCATGCGGCATCTATATGGTGCGCTATTGCATACCGTATTTATACCGATGGATGCTATGCTATTGAATACCGTATGCCGAATTTGATGGTGTCTACGATTGTGAAAACAAAGATGCTGTTAAATCGGCTAACATTGTGAAGTGGCAGGAGTCGATTATCAAACAAAGATCAGACATGTTAGAGAATGTTGAAAAATTGCTTTTGATCTGGATAACGGAAAAACATTTATGTGCTATATCATGTGAAGTGCTTCATTCATGCACAGTATGTACTTCACGTACTGCATTTGTATTTTAATATTAAACAGTGATATAGTAATAAAATAATTTTTTATGAAGAAGGATTAATTATTTTCCCATTACTTTTCATTTGAAAAGTTCGTATGGTATACGTCCAAGGATCTAGAACGGATTAATGATGCACACCGAGGTACCAGTGTATCTTCAAACATATTTTTAAAGTTAATACATTATACTCTTCTATTTATTTTAACTACTTTTCTCATAATACAAACACTTACAATCCAAATTATCCCTAAGTATTTAACAGATATAAAAGTCTACTCTGTCCTAGTCTAAGACCTGCTTTTGTGCGAAATACGGACTGTTTGAACGTTTACAGTAACACAATAGTTGATATCCTTATAAGTCGGATTTGTGATTTTACCCGGTATTTCTCACACTATGGATTTTTCAGAAGAACTTTCTATTTCTACAGTCAATGCAAAAAAGGTTTGTGTTGCAGTTTGCTTCATTATTTCATACGTTAATTATATATATTGCTTAATTACCTTACACTGAAAGCATCTTCTCAGTAATGCACTTACTTCATTTCAGAAACCATCTTCTTTTACGTGCAAGTTTAGTTTCATTTTAATATTTTGTAGCAGTATCCTTCCAGCCGCTTAAATGTCACTAACACTTAATTGTTGTCTCAGTCTAAATATTTAATTGCATCTAATTTTCATGATTTTTTAGTTTTTCTTTCTTCAAAATCGTAGTGATAATAGTCTCTTTCTACAGGTTCAGAACTTTCTTCGATTTCCATGTATTGTCGGAAAGGAGTGAAGATATAACTTTCACATTTGGCTTTATTAGTTGTGCAGAAATGTTGTCAACACATCTTTCTCAAGTTCCGTGATTAATTATGCAAAGCATGTACATAACTAGAAACGCCTGAATTAAGCAAACAGTTCTTTTAATTGCATCTGATCAATTCAATTCACAATTTTCAACATATAACCACCTGGAAAGGATTCTAAAAGATTTATGGCGTGTGTTAATAAATCGAATCATTCTTCGTTCAATTTTTATACCATTCTGAACCAAAACAAGACTCATAATCTGAACTATGTTAGGTGAGTTTTTAAAAATGAATTCTCTAAAGTGAAAAAGAACTGGTGAATTTCTGTAAAGCTTTCTTTGTGTATGGGATTTACGTCTTTCTTGTTGATGTATTGTTTCAGAATTTTTATTTGATCTGTGTCGAATTCAGTAACATGCTTCAAATTGTTTTATGACTTTTAACAGTTATTAATAATTCTATTGTCTTTTCCATTTTCTTGTGCTGTTTATAGCAGAAGTACGAGGTAAAAGAAGAAGAAAAGACGTACGGCACAGCTAAACTAGAATTTAATATAAGATTTCTGTTTACTGCGTTGTTATGCTATGTCACTTTTGTTTGACACCAGTGGAATTCAACGAATTTTTCTTGCATCTGACTAACTGATTTTTTTTATTCTACTTACTATGAATATATATCACTAGATGATTCCATTTTTTACATAACTTTAGTGCTCATTTTAGTACATCGATTTACATTTTTATTCAAACTCCGATTGTGTTCATCCTAGATTTACGTTTTAATTCCAAATTAAGGGAATTTTTAAATGTCATTATAATTCGATGCTTATATTTCGGAAACTAAAAGGTGTTTTTTTTCTACAAAACGATAAATTATTTACATGGAGATATCTTCAAAATGGCGCTAAAATTTTTAAAGAAAAAAATCTGGTCTACTAATGAATGTAATCAAACGCCTATGCTATTATATTCAAACAATTTTATGTCGTGAGAAAATTCTGTTTTTAAAATGCCTTTAACAAAAAGAACAAGTTCTTTAGGAAATGATAAACTTCTTTCGAGAGAAAATGTGTCTTTTATTTTGTAATTAGCTCCTTTCGTGTGAGTTAACAAAAGTATTTATTTAGAATGAAAAATTATTTTAAGTGTTACTAACAGATTATAAATAATATGTTACCACAGTCTGGGAAGATTTTACTTTCTGAATATTGTACAGAAGAGAAAAAGAAATGAATTCAAAATTTTAATTCTTAAACTTGAAGTTCAATAAAAATTGTGTTTATAAAAAGTTTTTTCATTCAGTCATAAAAAACTGATATTTTATGCTTTACTTTCAGCACTAAACGTGATTGAACTTGCATTTAATTTCAGTGTTGTGAATAAATGCAAAAATATTTCTATACTGATATAAATTCCTGGGAATGCTCTCAGCTTTTTGTATTATCCCTAAGTATTTAATAGATATAAAATATTATTTAGGATTATTTGTAATTCACTACAAGTAATGTGCACTATATCTTTGGTGCTGATAAAAATGTGCATTGACCTTTGATGCCTAAGAACTGGTAAATGTAATGAAGCATTACTTATAAAATTAGCAAGAAGATGGCCAAATTAAAAAAAAACTGAATAATTAAATGTATCTCAATTGCAGCTTTTCGCAGTAGAACCGATGATTGAAACAGTTATGAAGAAACTCCATATACATATCCTGAGGGAAACGTAATGAAATATGAATAATCCTGTAAGTTAAAGTAACTTCACATCATACGAATTTTCATTAACCATTGCATATTTTTCTTATTTATAAAGCTGTAAATTTAAATTAGACTATGAATAACATACATAATCTTAAAAGTTTATTTAGCATCTAAAATGTGTTTTTTAATCATACAAAAAATATAAATCCCAGAATATATTTGATGATACCCGTTTTATATGACGGAAAATCTGGATGGAAATACTGAATTTCCGCTGGATATGACAAAGACTTCCCTATAGTATGCGAAAGTTCACGACTGCTATAAAAATAAGCATTTCTTAAATTATATTATTAAAATTAATCCAGTCAGGAATGGCCTTTTAAAAATAAGACTGTGTATTAAAAGTAATCATCCAGCGGATTCAAATATAACTTTTAGAACATAAAACTTCTTTGCTGCTTGTTAAATTTGTGATCCAAGAAAGACAAGATATATAGACGCCTTAGATTTTAGATGGCATAGTTTCTTTCACGAAGTTGAAATGTTTCTAAAGAAAACTATATTAGACTTGTGGATTACTAAATAATGGAAATCTTGACCACCATACGCATCAATAGTAGCCGTTAATCGTTTAAAATTGTAAGAATGAAACGTAGGGTGCCAGTTCTGTGTCTGAAATGCAGGGAATTTAAATATCCTGTGAAAATTTATCTATGGTAGAATGTAGTGGTATCTAAGGAGTTACTCTTCGTACGTTCGTGTTTCAGATGTGACTAATCGTTGCTGCAGCGAACGTCATACTGTACTTGTAGGCACTGGTTTATGGACATCAGACTCTAACTTTTGAATTAGAATTTAATGCAGCTATGTGATCACTCAGCTACTTATCATTCCTTTTGTCTGCAAGTCGAGACACTGCGAGTTTGCCGTGCCAGTGAGTTCTGAACGCTGTCGTATCAGCTGAATTCCACAGCATATTCAATAAACCAGATGTTTTTTATCAAGAGCAAAATGTCTGTATAAGAAAACCGTTAACGTTTGAATGATGATATCTCTGCCGTGTTCTTCAACGGAGCATCTTAGTTATTTCCGTCACGAAAAGGAAAAAAAATGGCGAATACAGTTTAAGTTACTGCGTCTTAATTCACTTTCAGGATGTGCTGATTTAAAACTGCATTTGTGTCAGTAATCCTTTATATATTCTTCCATAGTCCGCAAATGCAAATATTTGGCTAATTGTGCGCTTCTTTCCTGATGCTGCGTATGTAATGGATAGAAGAATCTTTTTTGAAAGATAAATTTTATAAATGCACTTGAAATTATTAATATATAAATGAATTTTGTTGTTCTATTAGCATATTGCATTCCTTTGGAAGTGAGAATCTGTATAAACCATCAACCTAAATTTTAATGTAAAGTAGTACCTCGCATTACCAAAGCAATATGTTGCCCGATTCTTTATGAAGGATGCGCTGTGTAATGATTACTATAGAAATTACTAATTCATTTCCGAGCCCCACCTAAAATCGCGAAATACTGTAAAAACATTCAGTGGGTATTAAAACTACCATCAAAGTTTAAAATACTAATTTAATAGCTATAAAAATATATATTACCTTCATTGTGGCTACACACATTTTCATAATATTTTTCAGTCTGTAGTGCAGTTTTCCACTAGAAGTTGAAGACTCAGTTATCCTTGTACAGTAATCCTTGTATCCTTAAATATTATTTAAATGAAGGGTTTTTCAGACTGTAATCAATATTATCATTTTTGCATTATTTGTAGTTTTTGCTGTACTTGTTTTTCATGGATGCATCGACTTTTCATCTAAAGGGGAAGAAATATATACTAGATATTACTATCAAATAAAAATTAAAAAGCTCTTCATTGCAGATTTGGGATTGCTTAGATAAATTTAATCAGAGCGAAAACTCTGAAATTGTATTTCTAATTTAAAATGTAAAATGCGTTTTTAATAACTTGCTCTTATTTTTTCTTTTATATTTTTGCATGATTTATTTTAACATGTTTGCCGCGAGGGTGGGAACACAAAAATTCACTGGAAGGCAAACTAGTTCAAGGAACGTATAGCATAGATGTTGAATAGTGGTCCCAAATTACGTTTCCTAGTGTAACATATTCTTGTTGTGGTGAAATTCCTGCATTATATTCTTCATTTAAATAGTTTCAGAATATTCAGTATCATCTGTTTGATGAGCGTATTCTTCTTCATCCGAAGAATTGAATTCACTCATACAGATATCTGATAAATTGTCTTCTAAATATTTTGCACGTTCTTTATCTGTTAACTTCTTTCTACTCACATCTTGCTTGCTTGGAACCAGAAGGTCGTGGCAAAATCGTCATTTTACAGAAAATATTTTGAAAAAAAAAATTTCATGAAAAATATATAACCTAAAACAAAAAAATAAAATTTGCTAGTATCATCAATATTGTCATAAATTTTTAAGCTAGAGTAACAAGAGAAGAATCGAAAAGTCCCAAACGGTAGCACGGTTCCTCATAGATCACGTGATTTTTATGATGTTATAGGTTCGTAAGCTCATATGACGTCTGACGTCATCGCATGGTCTAAGTTTCCGAAAGTTACGAATTGTAATTCTATTCTTGGTGGTCATATTATATATGTAAATTTTGAAAAAAAAAATCTTTAAACCATATTGGTAATTTTCCATTGCTTAAATATGCATTTCTTTTTTGATTAATTCTCAGATAATTTAGGTTGTTATTTTTCGGTTAATTTATTCGAATCCGTTGTAAAATTCTTTCTCACATTTGGATTTTTAACATGCATTTACTTATTCTTTTGATTTGGAGGTATATTTTTTATTCATTGTTTCCTGCTTTACTTTAATTGTGAATGTGTTTCAGTTAATATTCCGTTTGATTTTTGAACTTACTTCATTTTATCAGATTCTGTCTACTGATAAGAAGTTACCTTCTTTCACCGTTAAATTTGTTTGTGTTGTTAGAAATCTCGAGTTGCTTTGATTTTTAAGTCATTACAGTTGCCCTTAATTCACATTTACGTAACTTTCGAGAAGCTTTTGCATCGATTATTTTCATTCTTTATAGCTAATTCACAAATTTGGGTCTAAAGCATTTTGAAAGATGACACTGAATGTTTTTCATGATATTCTTAGTTCACATTTAGTTAAATTAGTATAATAATATCCCTTAAACTTTGGAATCCTATTAGTGGATCACCAAAATGTTAAATAGCGTAAGTACATGAAATACCAGCTATACCAGCTCGCTGAGTGCACATGTACTCATGGGCTGTGATCACAGGATTGCCAATTTCCCAGTTTTAATTCAAATCTAAATAAATTATTTCTTTTAATATAAATTAATTTCATTAGGTACATTATATTAACACAGACGAATTTTATGGTATGTTTTTTTTAAAACAACAAAACAACAAAGTAACAAAAGGAAATGATGAAGTAGCAGAAAATTCACAAAATCGCATAGACATAAATTTTAGTAACCCAGTTTAATCAAAAGTGGCAAATTTGTAAAACATCGCACGATCTGGCAATAGTGCTACTCATGTACATAATATATATATCTCTGGCATATGTGAAAACAAAGTAGTAAAATTTACCTTACCATACGCTGACACGTGATTGGCTAACAGATGACACCACCACATAACGCCCAGCACCTGATCGACAGCGAACGTTTGAAAAAAAGAGCAACTAATATTAGACTCCTTGAAGCTAATGCTTAAGTACTTTTTCTCAACATTCGTAACATGCAAGTATTACAGTTTTAAATGTTACAGAAAAAATTATGCAAATATTATTTTTATGATTTCTTATTTATTTTTGATAATGCTTCTATTTATGATATGATAAACAAAAAAAAATATATTGAGGCTCTTTTGATGTATCAACTACGAAACTTTATTCTACAGATGCTCTTTTCTTTTATATCGTTGATTCGAAAAACAGCGAATTTATTATATTGACATTTTATGATTTCCCGTGACAAGCCATTTATCTTAAATGCATTTTCTCCAAGGGGAGAAAACGCATTTCTCAGTGTAAATGAAATGATCAAAAATGTGATATTCTATATATTCATGGCATCATATTGAGTAATGGAAATATGCAAAAGCGATTTTATTTGGAAGTTAGCATTTATGCCTGCTTCAGAAATTTTTCTTGGAAAGTGAAATGTTATGCTACAGAAAAACATAAATCGAAAACGGTTATTTTATCGATTGTAAACACTTTCTGAGTTTTCTTTCTGAAACATGATTATATTTCCTTACGTGAAACATTAAAAATAAGGAGAATTTGAGGAAATATAAATACATATCATAATGTATTATAGAATAGATATATAAGCATATAGAAATATTCTCATTTGTCAACATTCCATTTTACAGCGTAACATTAAAATGTTTCAATTGCTCCTAGTTGGCTAAAAAAGTTAGAATTGCTATCCTGATTTCTTATCATTTTAGTGTTTATTAGTAGAAGTAATTCCAAATGAATTAAAAGTAGCTTCTTAAGAAGATTATTATTTTTCCTTTCGTATTTCTTCCCATTTCGTCTAAACATTTTAGTGTTAAATTAGACAGTTAAGCATAATGTCTTAAGAGAGAACTTTGTATGTATTAACAAACAAGCAGACAGTTAAAAGAAAGAAGAACGACAATAACAGTCGGATCTCTAAAATGCGGAGTTATTTCATGTGTTATTACTAATGCTCATTCGTATATTAATGTTAAAAATGGTTACTCGATGTCAACTTATTTTCAAATTTGCATATATACAAACGCTTCACACGACGTAACTGGAATGATCGGCAGAATGAAGAAAATAATTCTTGTCAGTCTGTCTTAGGAAACTTCAAATGTCTTTTCTTAGCCATGCATTTGATTGACATTTGAAAGCATATACTCGCTATGTTTTCGTTTTCTCTACATTCCTTTCTATTTGTTAAAGGCACATGTCGGCACACCCTCATTTGTTGAATATGACCTATAAACGTAATTCCATGTATTTATTAATCAATGAGTAGTGTGCAAGAAATATAACAAAAGTGAAATTGAGGTAAATACGATTCAAACCGTGACTGTATTCAAAAGTTATGGAATATTTGAAAAAGAATATCAGTTTATTGCTTTTTGCAGAAAATAAGTCTTTTTAAAATATAAATTTTCTCTTTAGTTGCAGAAATTGGTCATATGATTAATTGTTAAAATAAAAGTACACTGCGCAAAGAAAATGGAACAGTTTTATATCTCCCCTTCTACTGAGTCGATTGACGAAATTCAACTTGCGTTTTTCATGTCTCGAAAGCACAACTTAGGATATGCATTAGATTTATATATATCCTTGTTCTAATATACTTATTTTGACACAAAATAGGTCGTTTTTTGAAATGATATGCCAATTTTTCTTCCATATTTCGATTCTTCAACTCAAAGTATGCCAATCTGCCAAATTTGTAAAACTCGCACGAGTAGTTTTTAAAAAATTAGCTCTCAAAATTTTAGCTCATCCATGTTAATTGAATTTGTTATATATTTATTAATATTTCTTTTTTTATTAAACTTATTTTATTCTTCTTTTCCCATTTCGGAATTAAAATTTATTCCAAATAAAATTCGCCCAGTTTTTATGATTTATTTTTAAAATTTGTATTTTTAAATAATTTTTATAAAAGTTTCGAAACTAATTTTGAAATATAACCTATAAAATTTTTGCCATCATCTTAAAATAGACATATTTCTAACCTACCTGCAAAAAATTAGAGTTTTTTATTCAAAATTTTATAAGATATACGTGAATTTACATTTTGGCGCGTTTTGAAATTTGGTGTATTTATTATAAGCGATAATAATGAAATGTGGCTGACGCACTTTGTTAAGATTATTTGAAAGGATGAACGGTAACTTATTTTCGGCTCGTGGACAAAGAAAAAATTAAAATAGGTTGCTATAAATTAAGAAATTTCACCAAAAGAATTATTCTTGACGCAAACTGAAAAAAATACGCCAAGATAAATTTATAAATTCCTCTGTAAATTTGTCACCAAAAATTACAAAATTTAATATCTAGGAAAAATTTGAATCAAAACATGAAAAAACATTGGTATGTGATTTCAGAAAAAGTCCGATTTTGTGTCAAAATACCTATGTTATAACAATGCTACATATAAATCTAATATACACTGGTGTGCAAAAATTAAGGACGAAGTCGAAAAATTAGCATATCAGCTGAACGAAGAGGCAGAGCGGACAGAAAGACCAATCAGGACATTAAGTAAGGTGACGTACGGTAGCACATGCGCAGTTATGCAGGTAGACGTAATGGGGGAGTGTCTGAGAAGTATAAAGCATGTTGTCGGTGTAAGATCAGTATTTCTGGCAAAGAGATTGCACGCCGTATAGCAGTTAAAATCACACCGAGTTGCTGCCTCAGCGAGAAATGGCGAATAATCAATCTGTTAGACGACATCTGGATGCTTTTACCCGAGGTCGAATCATTGGGAAGTTGGAGGAAGGCCGCAGTGTGACAAGTGTGGCTGCAGAGTTCGGAATTGCTCACAGCATCGTTTCACGACTTTGGAGACAATTTCAAACTACAGGAACAGCTATCCGGGGGTTTAGTAGTGGTCGTCCACGAGGAACCACACCCGCAGATGACCGGTATATTGCCTTACAGGCCAGAAGAAACAGGCGGCAGACAGCGGGAGAAATCGCTAGACACACGACACAGACGACTGGACGACCGATATCGCGTTTTACCGTGGCCAGAAGACTGCACGGTGGTGGTCTGTTTGCACGACGCCCTGTACGGTGTGTACCTCTAACGCCTGCCCATCGGAGAAGGCGTTCTCTGTGGTGCCGGGAACACCGGAATTGGAGAGACAATGAATGGGGACGAGTACTCTTTACAGATGAGAGCAGATTTAGTCTGAGTTGCGATTCTAGACACATACACATCTGGACAGAGCGGGGAACACGCAATAACCCCTTCAACATCATCAAAAGGGACTGTTTTGGAGGTCACGGAGTTCTCGCTCGAGCAGACATAATGCTTTGTAGCCGGACCGACCTTCATATCACCCAAGGAGGTTCGTCACCTGGGACTGCTATTGTAACGAGGTTCTTCTTCCTTACATGAGTCTTTTCACAAGGGCTATGGGTCCTCAGTTCCTCTTCATGGACGACAACGCTCCACCTCATCGCGCAATTACTGTCGAAAAGCTGTTGGAGAGTGAAGATATTGAACACATGGATTGGTCGGCAAGGTCTCTGGATCTAAATCCCGTCAAGCATGTACGGAACGTACTAGGGAGACCCGTGGCAGCACCCAACTTATCGCCAGTAGCGATTCCGAAACTGCGATTGCGAGAAACGAGCAGCAGTGTCTCAACAGGTCATTAACAACCACATATCCAGCATGCACAAATGATGTGAAACCTGCCTAGCAGTCAGGGGAGATCATATCCCGTATTAAAGACCGGATGTTTCTTGCTGGACACCCATCACAGGGATGTTTCGGCCTTCAGTCGCATTGCGCTCCATGCTACTTTTTCAATAAAGCTTCTTTTTATCCCTCTGATTTCTCTTTTAGTAAGTGTTGCTTACATTACTCATGTCCTTACGTATTGGGGATCTTACGGTATTAAATGTGTTGATTTGGAAAGCTTTTGTACAAAGTTATATTGAAAA
>KK119743.1:315936-366846 GCA_000611955.2 Stegodyphus mimosarum | reverse complement strand
CTTTTTTTTTTTTTTTTTTTTTTTTTTGTTTTTCACCGTGTACCTTATTTTTGATTAAAATAATTATTTATTATTAGTCAAAGAGAAGTTTTAAAGGGCTTATAATAAATTTCCTCAGCGATTTTAATGATTTGTTTGAGTTCTATTTTTACATTAATTTTCAACATACAAAAGTTGTCAAAAGTTTCCTACTGATGGTAAATTCAGAAAATTAAGAAAAAGAGGAAATTAACTTATTTATTACATTGCGATTCCCCTACCCCATCTTTATGTAAGTTGTCCTACCGGTAACGCTAAACGAAGTTCAATTTCACAGTAAAAGCGTTACATTTATTAGACAATGGATAACAGAAAAGTATAGTTTAGATTTTATTTATGTTCTTTTGAAAAATTTAAAAGCATTGCTGTGTCGTTCATGGGGCCAAGATAATTGATGTGGTGTGGTGACGGCTTTATAATCAGACTATTTTGCTTCAGGGCACCGTTCTTTGAGGGACTTCGAAGTAATGGAAAATTATTGTTCACTGAATAGGGACAGGCGCTAGCTATACATTATAACAAATATTGAAATTAGTCGCTATGGTCGCTTTTAGCCGTAATAGCATGCTATATGTAGTAGCACTAGGCAACTGCTTGTGTTAGATTGGCTTCGTAATCGCTGATGCTTGTGTCAAATAGAGTTTCATGATGTCTTAGATTGAGATATGCATATCATACGTTATTTCCATTAAAAGCAGTTGCCTGTCTTGCAACCAGAAAAGGACAAGATATGAAAACCGTATTCATTAAATACATAGCTTGCATTACAAGAAAGGTCTATTAAATTTATGGATTACAAGATAATCAGTACATCACGTGTAATAGTTTCTGCATTACGTGGCACAGAAAGGATTAGATTTTTTATGTGAATTTAAAATACGTTATTTCCTTCACTACGGTTCTTTCTTACACGGTTTGATACACTTCGGTGATACATATAAATATAATATCACTCTGAAAACAGAGCGCAAGAATGGAATTTCCCACTTCATCTACCGTACTGCCAATACCTTATATTAACAAGTTACTACCTTCCAATGAAAGTTTCAAAGAACTGGCCTTCACTTCACTAGTGGCAAGCGGTAAAACCGCTGAATACTGGTAGTTAAGCCTATTAATCTTACTTGTTTGTATTTGGTATTTGATTTTAGTGGTTTTAAATTTGGAATAAAATGACTAAGTTTTGAGTTTGATAAGGTTGTTGCTACAAAGATAACATTGTATTTACATGAAAACTTCATAAAACGGAACATCGAAACCAAAAAGGAAAAGCTTTAATTTTAAATTGAATAAACTGATGAGCAGTTCTAATTGTTATTTCATATGGTATTGGTTATGTTATTAAGGACTTTCCTTGTTAAAATTCTTAAAAGGGAATTCGGACTTCATCTCTTTATGTGACTATAGGTATTAATAAGTTTCTCTAAAAGCCATTTGTAGGTGAGCTGTGGAATGGAAATAAGTATTTTATATTGCTCGTATGAAGCAAAAGAGGAAAATTTGTAAATTGACGATTTTTAATATTAAGCTTTATCAGAACATTGTCAATAAGCAGAGATTCAGTGATTTTCATTCAGACATTTCTCTTTTCACCTTGACGTCAAGGCGTGACCAATCACTGAGCCAGATGCTGACGTCAAAGAAATAGATTCTCCTTACGATATTACCGCAAATTCCTCCACCCTCCAGCGATTATTCAATTTAGTGAATTCCATTCGCGGGGGATATAGATTCGATGCTGCTGCTGATTTTGGTGAGCACTGGAATATCTGAAATGATTTCATTCGATTCTCTTCATTTTTATTTTTACCAAGTCCAGAAAAAGAAAACTTTTTTGTAGGCTTCGTATGCTAAATAGCCTTACTCAGCTTCTTAATATAAGCTTCAAACGGTCTCATGAATCTAATCCAAGGAATCGCTCCGCTTTAAGAACATTATGCTTCTTGACATTTAATTTTAATGTTCATAGATTTACTTCTTAGTACTTAATGAGCGTATGAATTTGCCCAAATCATTTCTACCAAAATATTACATTTTGTTATAGTTTAAATAACAGCAGTGAGGTCTTATTTTTAAATGACTGTAGGGCTCTGCTGAGCCAATGCTTCACATAGCTGGTTTATAAGTCCATTGTTAAATATGTGTCTTACAACCATTTTAAGAAATTCAAGCAGAGATTGCAATTTACGAACCTTTACGCTAGCCAAATTTTATAAGTCATCATTTCTTTAGATGCTTATACAATTCTCTCAGGTTTGTACTCCGCAATTTATTGGAGAAAATAGATATTATTTACATGTAAGATGATCTTTTTCTCGACATTTTCGTGCAGAAGAAAATTATAAAATTTTCCCTTGAAGTACGTAATATGTTTCAGGTACAATTTATCTGATTTCAGATCGCTATGTTTTTGAAATTTATCACAGTGCAATTTTTTTATTGTTTTACACTAGCCATTTTACCATATTACGCAGCTATAGTCGAATCAGCGTTTGGGTTCACTCCTTGATTCGTTTAAACATGTTCTTTATTACTAATTCCATAAAAGTAACAGAAGCGATTGAGCTCATAAAGGTTTCAAGAAAATATTCCAGGCTTTTGAAAACATCAATGCTTGTAAAGAATTGTAAGCCAAAATCTTGAAGAGCTAACAAATCGCATACTAAGTGTAAAAGACCACATAGGCAAGATAAAATTTCACATAACAAGATAAAATTTCAAAATTAGATTATAGTTCCTTTCATAGATATCTAACTAGACATTACAAAATATTAATGAAATCATATTAATCATTTTAATCACGCTCTGTAATGAAATAATTAAAATGGCATATTATTATAATCAGACCAAGTTAGATATAATAAAATCATGTAAGGAATTTATAACGAAATTATAATTAATAGTTGCTTTTAAGAGCACTATCAGTGATGGTAAATAGGTTGAAGACTCTAGTTTTGTGTGCGATTTGAACACGAAACCAATACGTTAATTGGCGTGATTAAATTCCTCTTGCTTGAACATATCTGGCTTTTGTTTTTTTTCATTTAGAATGTAATTCGTACTTAATTAGTGTATGAATTTTCCCAAATGCTTGATGAAGTTAATATTGAATGGAGTGGCATTTTTTAAAAAATTTCATTGAATTAATATCATGAGTATTATTTTTGAAGATAGCATTTTTGATGTCCTTTGTGGTTCTCCATTTGCTTCCTCCGTCGTGCAAATTAAGTAATCTACTAATTTCTTTAACATGTAATATTAATGCATGATTATACGTTAAAGTATTGAAAAATTAATTCAAGATTCACGTGAAATTGAATTTTACTTAAAATACCATTCATTCAAATCGAATTTCCAGTAATCAAGAAACTCCTGTAATTTTTGTAATAATAAGTATGCTTTCATGTGAATACTCTGTAATAAAATTCTATAAATTATTGGGAAAATTATTTTCCATGTTTTGAAGATTAAAATTAATTTATAAACTTATTAAAAATCTGTTATTTTCCTGTTTGTAATATAAAATGCTATCTTAAATTATTAACGAAACGATTCTTAAATAATTCTAACCTTCTTCAACTTACTTAATTATACTAATGAATTATTCAATTTTCAGTCCACCAATAACTGAGTGGATAAGACTATTGAACACTAATATGTTACCTCGCATGCGTAAAACTTGTAGCCTGTGGTTGGAGTGCGTAAGATTTCCTTCGTTCCTTTCACGTATGTCTTAAATATAAACTGGCATTTTTTAGGAAATCTTTCCATGAAGTATTATTAACGCTCCATCGGTAAATACCCCGCACGTGTTACGTTTTAATCACTTGCACCTCTCAACTTTCGTTTAAAAATTAAAGATTCATACTGTAATTTTATAAGGTACTTCTCCCGCCTTCTTCGTATGCCTTCATGGTGTAGTGGTCAGCACGCTCGACGCGTAACCGAGATGTCCGTGGTTCGATTTCCTGCGAAGGCGTTGCTCATTTTCATTCTTCTGCTTTCAAAAATATTCTAATGACTCTACAATTTTTATTCGAAATTTTAACGTATTTCTAAAACAGGTATTTTCAGTGAAAATTTCTATATTTAATGCGTTACGTTTTTATTGGCATGAATTATTATTGTAATGAAATTCGTTATTAATAACTTGGAATTTTTTATTTATAACCGTGAAGAAAATTCTGTATGCGTATATTGCACCAAAATAAATTTATTCAAGAAGCAGCCCAATGTCGTAGTTATATATTTTACCCTTCTTAACATGCATTTCTCTTAATAGCTTCTGCAGAGCACTTACTAGATTTTACTTACATCACAATCATATAATCTGCAGGAATCTCGTAGTATGAAATATATCGTATCACACTCAATTCTGACACCCCCTTCCATCTTTTCTTCGATTATTATTTGAAACTTTGCTTTCACAATGAGTCAGTGTCATTTCTTCAACATAGAACCATTTGTCGCCACGTGGCGTGTAGCAGATACTTTCGTCCCTTAAGGTTTTAATGCCAGACGGGTTGCCATAAATCTTAAAGGAAGTCAGTCTCCAATTTTGGATCTAATCCGACTTCCGAAGTTTTATCGACTCTGAAAAGTTGACACGTTCTTATTTTCAATTGAATTTATTGCTACCGTAAAGCAAAATAATCGTCGCTGACCGTGTTGAGGGTAACGGTTGCAGTTTTTACATACGTTTCCTCTGGGTATACGAAATGATGTATTAGGCTTTAGGATATTTATGACCGTTCATATTTTACCACGCCTAAAACGTGATAGGTTATTCCACTACACAGAAATACTGTTGCCAATCTTATCACTTGTAAAACATTTTTATTTTCTCAGACATACTGCTGCTCTGGTATGTTCTAAAATGTATCTTAGAAAGTTCTCTTGGCATGCACCATTTATTAAAAATCTGAATTAAGCAATTATAGAAATTGCACGATTTGTTCTTTGAACTCTCTTTAAGACTTCCATATGTATACATCTAATACGTTTATTTATCTTGAAAGGTTTATATTGTTTGTAATTAAAAACCATTATTAATTATGCATTTACTTATTATTTACAAGCACGATTCTTTAATTCTTTTCAGATCGTGTGATTAAGTTACAAATTTCTCTTCTAAGAATCAGGTTTTTTTTTTCAGCATTTATATGAATAAATGAAAACTGAGGGAATTTATAAAACTTGCGGGAATTAATTTATTCGTGAAATATGCTTATAGTCAAACGAGAAAGTAAACCAATTACATAATTTCTAAATATAAGGCATGTGATCATAATAATTACAACGCCTGCTTCGAATTAAGAAAATGTTAGACACTTTTCACAAATACTCACCTCTAGGTTACCTGTTATATCGGTTCTACTTTTAAAAACGCTCATAAAGCACTTTTAGGCAAGTCTGTCATTTCTAATATAGAAATAAGGTTCAATTAAAATAACGCAAATAAACTTTTAGTATTATTAAAAGACACTGTTGAAATTACTTTATTGTATATTGTGACATCATATAAAAATCAGCAAGTAAAAATAAATAAAATAAATTTCGATAAGAGAACTGCCGAATTTTTTCAATTACATCTTTTACTATTATCACATTTACGTCAACAAAATGAATCAAAAAGATAAAAACTTTATCATTAACATTTGCTCCCAATCATATTACATATTTGTTTAACTTGGTTTTAAGCTAGACGACACTCGGTGCAATAAGATAAAAAAATATCTCTCATTATTGCATTAAATTTTATCGTAAGATAAATAAATAATAATAATCATGAACCTTAAGCCTTCAGACAACTGAACATAATGCAACTTTAAATAGTTCCAAGAATTTTTTTACTTTTAAAATGCAATTAACTGTACAGAGTAACCCAAAGATAACTAAACATTAAAAAGACAAGCTGCCGCATTGTCGTTACAAAAGAGTAGCAGTATATAATGATTTTAATGAGCTCAGTTGGTGAAACTTCTCGGAACAAGCTAGTGGTTAATAGAGATGAAAATCTGCTTTTATTATTTTCAAATAGCTTGACTTGTTAATCAGTAGCAAATAGATAGCATTTGAGAGAAAAATTATGTATCTTATGTTTTGCAGAATGGCAATGCACTGACTTGGGAAAGGAGCAAATATTTCGTTTTGGAGAGTGATAACACTCTTCTGTTAAATCGCTGAGCTTTCAGATTAAATTTGAGACTTAAATATCTACTTGTGCCGAGTGACAACATCAAATCATCGAGTTAGTTAATCAAAATGCCATTTAATTCACGCAAAATGTGAAATAGGTAAAAAAATAAATTCGTAATTCAAATTTTTGGCTTCGAGGCGCACTTATTCCACTGGAGGACTGTGTGTGTTCAAAATCTGAGAGCTCTAGGTGCCATCATTTTCCCACATTACTAGGAACTTAAATATTAGGAACTATACATGCATATATACAGATTCTTCATTATTTAATAATAGCTCATAATATAATAAGAAGTTATTTCCATGAATTTGTAATGTATGGTAATGCAATTAAAAAAAGGTGCTTAAAATTACCCAAAATGTTTTTAAAATTTTTTGATTGAGGGCAATGCATAAGTAAGAGAATCATACAAGTTGTGCTTGCAAGGAAAAGGGGTAATATTTTTTCGATATATTAATTATTATCTGATGAAAATATTCTGGTGGATCTTTAATATTTGAACAAGAAAACAAAAATTGCAGCATTACGTTTCTTCCGTCAGCTTAAGTATATGAGATTGCATCTGAGATGTTTTAAATGTTTAATGTAACGATATGTTTCAGAACTAAAGGTGATAAGAAATTTGAGATAATTCGTCCATCGAAAAATCACGAAGCATGGCAGAAACATTTAGAATTTAGAATAGCAAAGGTTTCGAGCTACAATTTCAGAAGAAACGAACACCCTGTTGGTGCACTAACACGTGGCAAAACAACATTTCGTGGACTTTCATTTTGAATTGATATGTTAGCACCAAGACTAATTCTTCCTAGGTAATCCCTATAAAACTCATTGTCTTCATGAATGTTTTCTCACTATTCTGACCTTAATGTTTCTGCTTAATTCTCCTTAATGCTTATGAATTAATCGCCTATGATAGGTAAGGTTTTAAGTAAAGCATGAACATAATAAAACTGTTAAATTTGTAACTCCGTGCATACCTGTGTTGTTCATGTTTTATTACATTATCGATTTGGCGAAATACAGATTTTTTTCAAGAGTTACTTACCATTTGATCATTTTACAAAACAGGTAACTTTCCAAATAATTAATTTTGGTAGCTATGCATACCATGCTTATATTTATATATAACCGTCTTATATTTTAAGATTTTGAACCTGTATTTTCCACATCTAGGCCACATCTACGTTCCTGACTGCTCACTTTTATCATTTTTCATAGAATGCTGCAAGTGTCGTGAAAACCATTTTTAATAGTTCTTTAGAATCATTTCTCGCAGTATCGGTGGTAGACTACCTGAATATCTCTGCTCTCTGTTTCTCTTTGATTTGGGTTTCAAGAAAGAACGTGTGTAAAAATCAGTTGGAGATAGAAGAAAGCAGGAAAAGTGGTTGGTTCCATTTCTGACTACCTGGAATTTTTTTAAACATAATTTTGATAACGCTGCTCCGTAAGTGCTATTTTGAATTCTGTAGTAATTCATTTGAAATTCAGCTATAACATGCACAACCGATGATATAAATGTTTTCATTATTCTTGCGAAGAAGCTTATGCAGTCATTTTTTAATGTTGTAATGTGTATGTTTCTAATTTATGCTAATATGCAGTAGACTGCATATTCTCGCTAATTCAAATGAAATCCAATAATAACGAAAGCTTTCTGTAGCTATTTCATATGTTTTTGAGAACTAAGGAAACTTTATTTTCTCTGTGTTTTTTCGAACTTCAGTTTTTGCTCCGATCTGGTTACTACACTTATACTCATGTTGATGTTAATGTTACTACACTTACTGCTGATCCTCTTTTGCATATTTGTAACTAAAGTAAATGAGCAATCACAATACATGTATGATACTCTTGAAACCATAATGCCTTAAACAATGGAGAACAAATGATGCTTTTCAAAACGAGTAAATACGTAAAATGAAGTTACTGTTTCCATAACAGTTTACCTCCTGTCGTTTTTTTTTCAAACGTTCCCACTTCGTTTACTGTTTCTGTGGAAAATAGTGACTCTTCTCACATTAGTTGAATTTAAGTTTTCAGTGGCTTAAATTGCTTATCATATCTCGTTACTCTATAATAATAAACTCTAAGCACATAGAGACCCTGTATATTTTACTTAATTTGTATTACGAAATTCGCCTATATTTTTCGATAACATAAATGCCCTTTTTCTTTAGCAACTAGAAGGAAGTTCCAGATTTCATTTTTGGAGAATTATTAACGGAAGAATAATTCTATTTTTATTCAATTAAATATGTTCGAAATTTATGTCTATTTGTATGTCCATTTTCATATGCTCATTTTCAATATATTCATTTCCAACATCATCAAATAATGTCTCTGTTTATCAATATCCATGCAGTATAAATTGCCAAACAAAACCTCTATAATCCGCAAATCACTCGCCAGAAGAAGCATCGTTCTAAACCTTGACATTCCTAATTCTAATGGGAAAGAAAGCAAAGATTAAAAGATTACGACAGTGTACAGCAAAAACTATTCATCAGTTCACATTCTCAATATTATCCACTTGGTTCTTAATTTTTAATCTCAGCATGGCCCTCATGCTGAGTGAGAATTTCAGTAACAGCGTTAGAACAAGCAAGTATTTCATGAAGACTTTTGAGTTTTTGAAATATCATCGTCAAAAGCATCAATATTAAGATTATTGTGTATCATGTAATTAATTATCTGAGAAAAAGACGCTTTCGAAATATGGCTGAGCACCTTGTTCACAAAAGGCTGTAGTTGCTGTAAGCAATGCCAGTTGCGTGCAAGAAACGTTCCCGGGTAGGTGAAGCGTAAAGCAGAGTAAGCATGATTACAGTCGGATCAAATTATCTTTTAATAATACCTAAAGAATCTTACAATCTCTCTTTAAGCTATTTGCTCAAAAATGTTCTCAATGCAAATTACGATCAAGACTTCATCACGTTCTTGAAATTAACACTTGGAGATGCAAATTACTGGAACTCCTTTCTTTAAAGCGGTTTCCATCCGCACGTCTTTGAAGACAGTTTTTGCTTAATACGGTGTGAATTTTATTTTAAATGGCCCATAGTAAGAAGAATTTTGCTTTAAATGGCTTAATCAATCGTATTAAGAGGAGGATTCCCGTACATAGCTTTTCAGCTTTGAAGAAAGCTGGGGAAGAAAAGGATACAATTCCCTTTTTTTCTTCTACACAGATCAGCAATCGGCGTCGAATTTCATACTTTGCATCGAATTTGAATTTACGTAATAAAATAACTAAACATGCGTCCTATTTAAATTCCCTTTGAAGGCTAAAACCAATCAGCGTAAGTCGAGTTCATAGGCTTCATTATTCATTCTCTAGAATTACCCACTTTATTTATCACGAATTTGAGCTTCATACAATGAACATGTCGATTTAAATCAATGTATATAATGGGATTCCAATATTTCTCACGAAGAAGAGTCTTAATAACATGCATCAAAATTATGTTTTTTATTATTAGTGTTTTTCTTCGGTTAACACTTTTCCTTTTAGTTTTTAAAGAGAAACTGTCATTGTAGTAACGGTTAAAGAACAGCATCCTTAACAGCAAGCACAAACCTGACTTTATAAGCACATATTTGACATATATCAAAATTTAATAGTCTTTTATGATATTCTCTTCTTGTCCTCCTTACAAAAAGTTTCATCTTTCACTGTCGACTATGACATGCTCTGAATGAAAAACAATGAAGATTTTTTAAATCTTTAGTCTTAAATCTTAATCTTTTCTTCTATGTAGTTATTACATACGGATGGAAAAGCTCTCATGTTCTAACCGATTGTTTGAATTCAGAGCTGAAGGATTCCTGTTACCTTAAAATTTCCTTCTTTGCACAACATTTTGTTTTCTTTTCATTTTGATGTCATTCCTTTTCTTTTTGATGTTTTCCGAACTGAAATTTAAAATAATATTGTTTTATTAACAAAGGAATGTAACTAAGTAAATATTTTGCAAGCCAGTCATTTTTAAACTCATTAAATCGACTGTGATTATTATTATCTAAATGACCAAAATTATAAACAAAACTTCTGCAATCAGGATTTGTAGAATAATAACCACAAATATATATTTGCGAGGGTCGAGGCAGGTGCACTCGCTATTCAATAATTTTAGATATGCGTTTCACATATTTACTTACATCTGCTGATAAAAAAAGGAGACTGTAGACGACATGGTAAGCAAAAGCAAGTTTTAAGATAAAAACGATTATGTTAGGATGATAAATTATGAAATGGCAAAAATGCTTTATTTCTTAGTAACAGGATATAATTTTTCTTCATTGTCACTTTCTGACAAAACTTTGATTTGAATATTATTCCCTAAAGAAATTATTGAAATTTGTTCATTGTTGCCGTATTGTGAGTATGTCCGTTATCTTCTTTATGTAAAAATCAAATCATTGACATTAATTCTGGACTGATGTACTTCAGAAGGATATATGTAAGCAGTTTACTGTTTCTAAAAGTGAAATAGGAAGTAGTCAGATTATATTGGGAACTTTAGAGGATATTGCAGACTAAAGCTTTTCTTCGATTTGTTATGCGGGTATGTCATTGCAAGGTAAAAACAGAACGTAAAATGTAGTTAATTTTGAATTTTTATTTGAAATGTCTAATGGCATCTTTTAACAGAATCTGCACCAAACCATCCCTGATCACTAACACAGTAAAATCCACTTTGAATGATTAAATTTCCTGGCAGAGAAGATTGCTTAAAACTAACTGAAAAACAGCCTTCTCATCAAAGCAGAAATAGCTCTTTGTTCTAAATGAAAATCTTTCATCACTATTTATACCCTATTTATTTATATTGCTTCATCACCTTTCAACATTTGTATTATTTCGATATTTTCACCAGAATCTTACCGGATTGCAGTCACGTATTTTGAAGTAACACTTAATCACAGTCCGAGCATCATATTCCAATGATACGATATTTAAAATAACACGTTAGGAAAGGACAAAAATGTTATACGTCACTTCAAATGTTATATGTCTTTTTAAATAAGACATTTTTTAATTGTAAAAATGTATTTATCTTTTGTAGAGTCCTCTACCATCTGGCGATGAAGGTGAAGCAGAAGGAGCAGCAGCTGTTGCCGAAACTCTCATCAAACCAGATGGATCCGGATCAACGGAAATGCCAGCCGCCATAACTGCTGAATCTTAAAGATGTATCACCCACATTAATTTCTAATTTAATCGGTACAGATAATTAATTCAAAATGTTGTTCTTATCTTGGTATAAAATGTCTTAGGTCTTTAAACAAAAGCAAAAGTCGTGTTTCATTGGATTGTGGCTGCGTTTGTGTTATCTTTCTGCTACCAGTTCTAAACATGCAGATTTTAATAGCTTCACGAGAATCAATGTTTCTGGTTTTTCTGAAATTTGTTTGGCTTTTATTAAATTTACCGACTGTCCAAATCCTGTTATAGTTCATTTTAAAGAGCATATCATTCGTTCTGAAGTATATTTAACTATACAAGTTAAATTTTTGAGAAATTCTTTAATAAATGTTATTTAAATTTTCAAAAAGTTTAAAATTATTTAAATTTTGTTAACTATGCATTTACTCAGATAATGTCTTGTGCTCAGAACTAGTGATAAATATAAAAGCAAAGCATTTTATAAAATAGAATATGGAAAATGTCATAATTAAAACAGTTTCACAAATTTTCTTTAAATTAACTCACTGAACATTGGAAAGCGTTTTCAGATGCCGAAAACTGATTTTATGAAATTTAAACAGTGTTTTAAGTCAAAACATAAACAATAAATTTAACATTAATTAAAATGAATATCTACAAATTTTGAAGCAATTATGCTCCTTGAACAGGTTCTCAGAACTATATAGGCGCAGTTGTTGGTATAATAGCGTGCTATAAGGTTTTACTCCTAAACGATAGTAATATTTTTAATACAAATATGCTACTATCATAATTGTATTCATTCAATAGTTTAAAGGATTTCTCAAATTTTAAATCATTCTCATATAATTATTTTAAATCTGTAGCTTCCTTTTTGATTAAATGACAGCAAGAATAAAGACACATACAACGACCACAAATACAAGAATAAAGACAAATACAAAGAATAAATACAACGATCTACTTTCATTACCTGGCAAAATACTATTATTATAAATTATCCATATGCTTTGTCTCTTCTGATTACTTCTATTATGACCATTCCACATTTTAACAAACAGAGGAAATATTTAGGCTGAAAACATTAAAACTGTTTTAACTGGAGATTAATATTCTTAAAACGTTCTTTGTTATTTGTGTCTTTAATTCGCCAAACAATATTCCATAGACATCAGAAACTGTGATTATTGAGCTGCATAATATGTATTTAGACGTTGAGGCATCTGTGGTTCAATTTTAAATTTTTATTGTCAACTCTTTTTGAATTCATTCCCTTCCTCGCTTACTTATTATCATTATATCCGCACGTAATAGCATTAAACACTGAATATGGACTGGTTTTTTACACACATGCTCTGCGAGATGCCATAATTTGATTTTTACTGTTGTTTGTGGTCGTGAGCGAGGTCTCATTCGAGGAATATTTTTCTTTTACTTCATTTCATATTTTTATTTTTGTTTGTGAGTTCTTTCATTAATTTCTTTTAATATGATTTAATTTCATAGTTACGTTTAGTTGTAAATTTTGATGCATTACTTTATTTTCACATAACTAAAATTATAAAAAACATTTCAGTTCATTAAAATCATAGTAGAGAGTGGATCTCAAATTTATTGGGCTTTAAAACTAAATGTCTGGTAACGCTGATGAAATATAATTGTTGTTAATAAATAATAACATATTTAAATTTTCTTAATATTTGAATTCGTTAGTATTTAAAAGGAATAACACATTTTCTATATGTATGTCTGATGCAATTATAAATATGCATAATTATTGATAATAACCAATAATAATTGATAATTATAACTTATTATTATTATAATTATAATTGGTAAAATTAATTAATTTTTACTTAATTTTTCCCGAGAAATTGTTCATTACTTGTTCTTAGTTGTGTTTACTGGCTTCAGAAAATTTCGCCTAAGCGTGCAACTTAAATGCACTATTTTCTAGGGCAGCATCTTCACATTTAACATTCAAGTTTTATGTCTGCAAGAGCAGTTAAGAGCTTAAATGTAATTGTATTATTTTCTGAAATAATTGCCTATATTTTTAGTGTCTTCACTTAATATCTAAATATTGATTAATGGAATAATTTACTTACAGCAATTCACATTTTCTTTGAACATTTTTCGTGCATTAATTCCTAACTTATATTTCTCTCTCAAAATTTTCAAAGAACGTGAATTGATTAATCAAAATTTTACTTAAAATTCACTCTTTCATTATTTTTGTTATGTGAATATTAAATAATCAGGTATAAGATATATAATGTCATCTGTATAATTGTACATTGTATAATTAGAATCTTTGTAGTGTTGCAAATGTTCTTGAAGTTCCTACTTCTATTCGAAGAAATGTGTCCTGCAAAATATTAGAGAATCTTCATGCTGAAAAAAGTACTGCATGAATTTTATTTTAGAAAAATTAAAAATGTATGATACATACTTTACCACCGAAAATCAAAAGCTTCATTAGAAAAAATTACCTATCTTCAAAGTATTAAGTGTTTTACTTCATCATTGCGTACACTTACACAACATCCATTTATGTAAACATTCTCTCTTATCATACACCAAATTCTGTAAATATTCGCTTCGATTAATACAAATTGAATTCAAAATATTCATATTTGTGCCCGAAATTTTCAACAGCTTCGGTAGATTAAAACGACCCTATTCTAGCTGAGAGGGGCAAATGTGCCTTTTTAAATTCCTTACCGATCACAGATCATGAGGTGCTTTCAAAAATTATTTATATCTACTAGGAATGCCCCAGTTATGTAAATATGCTCTTAAAGTTTCTTTTGTAATTATACGAAGCGTGCATTGCAATTTGAATGGAGATTTTTGAAAAATAATTTGTTTGCGTTAAATGACTCAGTGGCGTAGTTTGCCAAGTAATATTGAAGAATCTTAAGTTTAAGCTAAGTCTTCTTCCTAATTGAGCTTCCCATTTTCCTTTCTCTCATATCTCCCGTCTTAAAAAATGAAAAAATACTTCTGGGGAATTACACACTGTCGTATGTAAATAGCTTTGTATATTTCATGTAAAAATTATCTCCTTTTTTATACTTTATTTTTTTCTCTTTCGTTTTTCATTTAATGAAATAATATTTCACATATTTTCTCTCTCTTCAAAAAATTCTGATAGATTTTTGTTGCATGATGAAATAAATATTCTTCATTAGATTTGATAATAATACGTAAAGCAAGTAGCGGTATACTTAAAAGCAGTTCAGAACCATGGAGTTCTGAATTATTTGCTAACGTTTTCTATTTTTAAATCAATGTAATTACCTTCTCTTTTCCAAATATAAATGCTCAGATAATTTCTAATTGATTTGTACTTAGTATTCACTAATGAAAAATCGGAAAGGGTTTTTGTGTTCCTTGTTTTTAATTTTAAGATTTTGTTTGTCCTATATGCCTACCATTTCAACAGCAGCTGTTAGTTCAACATTTTTGTAAGTTATAAATGAACTTTTAAAAAACATTATACGCACATGTTTGAGAATGGCGCATGTTTAAATTGATATGATTTTCTAAGACAGTAAACTTTTAAAGAATTTTACTGTGCTATAAATAAAGATTATGTTATAAACATAAATTCTTTAAACTCTAAATATGGATGTGCAATCAAATCTATTATTTTTATCCGCTTTTGCAAATCTGAAACATTTGTTATATTTTATACTTTAATTTTGAGACTTTATTCAAAACCTCTCCCTATAATTTTTGCATTTTACATCTTAAAAATTGTCATTTTTAAATAAAACTATTTAATAATAAAGGAACGTAAAATTACAGCTGTTGAAAAAATATTTTCTTTCAGTCACGTGAGAATAATTTACAGAAACTCTGATGTAGAATTACGCTTTTGGGTGGTAATAACATTTAGTGAAAGAATTCTGCATTGATATTTTAATTAAATTTTAATCTTCAATCTGCTTCATTTCCTCTTGTTCTTTTAAATGCGTATTATGCTTTTTCCTTCAAACCAAGAATGAAACAAAACAAATTTTAATTCTACATAAAACATTTGTTTTCTCTCTACGCGTATGCTTTAAGTAACTCTTTTGCAACAGAGATTCATAGGAACCAAGAACTTCCAATAATGTGTAAATTTATTCTAATTCTGATTTTTTATATCTCTGAAGATAATTTTGAGACACCTTTTTTCCATGAAGTGCTTTCAAATTTAAAATAATTTCATTTAATTAGAGGAAGCTTAAAACTATGTTGTGCAATGTTAAAAAATGGTTAAGTATGTTAAACGAGAACTCTCACAATGTAAAACATGGATAGAATGCTGAAACTAGACTGTGCGATATAATATTTCCAGTGTGTTTTGCATAAGTACGTTTTACAATTTTGGAGCATTGAGAACATGAATTAGGCTAATGTCTGTGTATTACTCTAGTCGCTTTGTTAAATTTTGACAGAACTAGTCATAGATATGACGAAGTTGTGCTGGACGATTTACGAAAAAGAGAATACTTCGTCACATAGTTATTGATGGCCTGTGATATATAAATATTACATATATATTATACATATGTATACTTATTAAGTTTCCTTTGAGTTACACTGAATTTCTGCTGCTTCCTTTCATAACTGTGTTCCATGGATTGCATAGTTACATCTAGCTTTTGCAGCCGTACATAGTCCATTTCTCTCCGTTCATTGAGACAGCAGAAAATTAGCTCATTATTTATCCTTTGCAGGCTCTTTTTCCTTGAGGTAAAACTTTCTAAATGTGATTTAGTACAGCTGTACCATTTCTAATTATTTTTCTGCAAGTCAACATTCATACGGACTGTCAGTGTTGGGCATAATCGAGCAATTCTTGCAGATGGCTAAATTAACTTTATTATGCCATTTATTTCTTTGGTTACCGTATTAAATTAGCATTGTTTAAAGTCCTACCTGTTTGAATTTCTAAACTGTAGAGAATATTTAATTATTTCCACTATAAATTAGGTCTATTTAAGTGTGTTATCAACTTATTAGCGGTGGACATAATCGAAAAGTTTAAAGAAAATTCCTGAATATTTTCAGTAAATTTTGCTATTTTTTCTCAATTTTCAGACATGGTAAATGGTATTCAATGGTAATTTTTCTCTGTTATCAGTTTTAATCAATATTCTGGTGGAATTCTGAAATTCTTATCATGTGTTTTCATGTGTTTGCTTTTTTATTCAGCTCTGTTATGGATCAGCGCCTGAGAAATTGTATGGTTTCTTAAAGTCTTTATATCTATTTCATATTTACTTTATTACAATAAAAAACAAACCTATATTCTAGAGAAAAATACCTGTATGTCTATATATTCTTGTAGAATCTTTAAATTTAATAATTCATCAAAAAATTTACATTTCCTATAAACTAATATCGTTAGCATAGTATAAAAATTATTCTCAACTTGTATTACTTTGTATGCTTAACATATGGGTTAAATCCTTACCATATTAAAATTTTTCAGGTGTAATAAAAGTCTGTCATGATAAAGTATTTAAAACTCATAAAAAAAAACTTTCGAAAAATTTTTTATTTAGAAAGTATACTGCAGATGGGATCTTAATATATAAAAAGAATAGTTACAATAATAGAGTAACTTTCATGATGATTGGTGTAAGAAGATTACATGTCATTGCAATGAAATTATAGAAATGATCGCGACATCGAAATACTTCTTATTAAAATTTTATTTCTTGCCTCTGTGTTTAGGCATTTGAAATCAAGTTTACTTATTTCTCAAAATATATTAAAATATTTATCACGCCGGACCTTTTAAGAATATCAAAAATTTATGTATGCATGTATCATGCTAAGAAAGCGCCAAGTAACATGAATATATATCGCTTAATATACATTTTGTCTGTATATAAGCATAAAAGCTTGCTTTTTCAACAGTACTATTTTTCTTGATGTTTCACTTCTCGTTTTTCACGCATGCGTATTTCATTCTATCTTCGGTTCAAATTAATCACTTTCTACGGCAATGCCTGTGCAAACTTTCATCATCGTGAGAATCCATCATGAGTACTAATCCATCATTGTGAGAATAAGACTGCGTATAATCGCTGCATTCTTGAATGGTTTTCAACTACAGTTTCAGGTATTCAACAGAGATGAAATGATTATGGATATTATTTGGCTATTCCGTTCGATTATGCTTATCACTTCGGCTTGATACAGAGCTCGAGATAATTCGTAGCTGTTAATATCCTCAATTATTCGTTTTGTATCTGGCGTCTTGATGTTGGCTTTGCTTTAAGTACATAAATATGTGGTTCCAAACTTTATTTATTGTATAAATATTAGAAATGTGTAAGTGGAGTTGTCAGAAGGTTATTGCGAGACCATCATTTTTACTAGTTAGTGGTGATAAATAAAAATGACAACTATGCCTTTTGAATACTATGTTATATTTTAACACCTTAACCTTCACATTTCTTATATAAGTTATGCCTTATCATTTTTCTGTCTGTATATGTATTCAAATTAAATTACTAAAATTACATATTTTTATATAAATCCTTTAATGTTATAGAAAACTTTTGCTTAACTAAAACTTTCAGCTTCGTAAGAAAATTATATACGTGTAGCACATTAATTGTATTACAAAGATTATTTATTTCATAGTACAATTAGAAATGTTTTCTTACACCGTTTATTTATTTTTTGAGTTTTAGAAATGAATACATATCAAAAACATATCTGCTGCTCTTTTAAGCTATGTAGCAATGAAATATTTTAAATAAGCATTTAAAAAATACTTCAGTTACATTTAATTATAGAAGAAGCAAAAACCTTTATTGACCGCTGTAGGAAATAATTTTTGCTATCTAAACTTCTTTTCTATTTATGTGCTGTATTTGAAACTTCATCATGTTTATCGATTTTTTTTATAAGATAGTTTACTACAATAAATGTATCTTGCATATGTATACATTGCACGTTTTTGCATATTGATTTGCATTCATGAACCTATTGTTGATTTTTGAACACTGAGTTATTGAAAATTCATAGATTACTTAAACTCTTTCTTAATTTCTCTTTGATATGCTAACTTATGTACTTTTATGAACAAGGTATTCTCAAATTTACATATGATTTAATCTAGAAAAATTTCTTTTTTTAACTGTATTTATGTTTCATGTTGCTGTCACTTGTAATTTGCTTCACTGGTCTATTTGCAATCATATTATTCTAATTCTTTATATCATTTTATATATGAAGTGTCTAATAAAATTTGTATCAGCACGCTACATTCTGGCTATAAACAAATTTCTCATTAAATTTAATTATGAAAGAAATAAAAAAAATATGTGTATTAACTTGTTATTGATTTAATGTAATATTTCTTTATTTGTATAAGTTTCCAGTAGTCAAGTCATAAATATTTTCTTGTTTTCTGAGATAATTACCTCCATACTATCACTTCTGTTTACATCTGACTACACAATAGTGTTTAATTATAATTTTTGTTGCGCTGGCTGCTGGTAAGCTGGAATAAAGCGAAAGTTTTGTAGAAATAAGTAATAAAAATTTAGAAAAATTATGCATTTTAGTTATGATGTCATAATTATTATGTGTGTGTACTTTATTTGTCAATCATTTTAAATTACCACCAACTCCGTTTTATAAAATCATACAATTTAAAACTCACGCATACTTTTAAAAGCATTAGATTTATGATGCAAACGGGGTATGGTTTTTAATTTCCAAATAGAGACACTGAAGATTTTGCAACATACAGTTTTAATTATATTTGATACTTACACATATATCAGTTATTCATATTAGAGCTTCACAAATAGAATATATATTATCCTATTTTTCGTTTTTAAAACTATGATCCATTTTCCATAAACAGCAGTTCCATAAACTTTAACATTCGATATCAACTTCTCAATTTAACATCATGAACCATTTTACACAAATCTGTCAACAGCTATATAAATAAAATAAATAGTCAGCAGTTATACATCAGCATTTATATAATAGATCAACAGCTACATAAATAAAACAAGAAATAAATTTTGCAGCCGGTTTCTGAAAGGTATTCAGTTTCTTAATGCAAGATTCTTATACGACTCCAAAATTCCCTTTATCTGGTATTTGCTGCGATAACATCCTGTTTTTGATTATGCAGACTGTAAAGACATTAAGCTGATATTTTCTACTTTGAGGGTAACATTCATGTCATAGAAGTCACCGAGACATTACAGAGGCCTCACACAAAATCTTATACTGTCAAACGATGGGTACGTTTACTATATTATTTAGGATTTAGTTCAACAAAGAGCATATGAAAAATCATCTCTGAATTCATTAACGATTTTTATTAAATTTATGTAATATCAATATTCTGTTAACATAATCGCTCTAGGAACGCAAACGTGAATAGCCAGAAACAAATGTCTGTAGCAGATGTGAATAGAAATTCGTAAATTAATCCTCAGTTTGCCAACTTAATAAACTAAATCTGTTAGAAAATTTGCTTAGTGATTAATTTAAAGGATTTAACAGTTTTTGAAACAGTAAAATGCTGTTTACAGCATGGTAAAACTCGAAATATAAGAAGATTTGAAAGACCCCCCAGATACAGTTTGTGTAATATAATATAGTGCTGGGAAAATAATTAAACTAATTAACAGATTAGATGTCACTAATTAGAAGCAATCTTATTAAACGAAACCTTTACGTTAGAAAAAAACAGAAAACTTCCCATTTCTTTCATAAAAATCTTCAAAGGAAATAATCCTTAATTCCGTAAATTAAGAGAAATTAATTTAGTGCCTTTGATTATAATAGTTGGAATTTAGTGCACAAAAAATCCAAAAACGTATTTGGAAACTCAATAGAAAATGGCGAAAAAAGAATTAATTATTATATAAAGAGACATGTCGCCTGTTTCAAACCATAATCTTAATATTAATAGTATTACACGGATTATTAAAAACATACTGATGGTATTTAATGAAATTTAAAATCCTTAGTTCGACCCCTTAGTCAGCAAAATACTTTTAAATTTTATCCAGGTAGAGACTTTGATCCTACCGCTATGAAAATGCCTCTTTGGGTGCTGTTTAATATTTCTAGGAATATACTGTACTTTATTTATATACTGTACCATATTTATGCAAAACTGTATGGAATTGGTAAGAACTAGAATATAATATTCGAAAACAAACTCCTTCTTTAAAAGAACTGAAACTAGTATTAAAAGACGAGTTATGAAACATTAGGCTGGAAATAATAAAAAATCTATATGAATCTATCCAAAAGGATTTAACCATTTTTAAAGCTATTAAAATTCTATTAAATATTTTTAAAAATTTAAAAACTTATAATTCGGGAAACATTTTTAATGTAAGAACACTAAACAGATGTATACTGTAGAATATTACGTTTTTCTGTTACACTTTAATAAACTTTAAATTTTTGACTTTATTTTAAGGAATCAAACATCTCCTATAGCTTCTGTGCGTCTAAGCAAATTTGCAGTAGCAAAACGATAGCATCCTAGATTCCGTTGCAAATAATTATAAACGACAGAAAAAACGTAAATCGATTAGCTGAAAAGTATGTAGAAAGTCCATAATGAAAAGTAACAATTAAAATCAAATTTTTTAGACTTATAGATTAAATTGAAGGAAGAATGGCAAGAAAGGTTTCGTATCAAATACTTTTCATGCCGTCTAACTCTTAAATTCTAAAAATACACTCTAAATTGAAAGTAAAAAATTCAAAAGAAAAAAGTAAGGCCTGCAAAAAAAAAATGAATACTAAATTATCTTTCTTGAAGAAAGAAAAATAATGTTATATATAATTCGAAATTTAAGTGCATCAACTTTTAACATGAAGTAAAGTGAACAGCATTATGCATAACGAAGTACATACAGTGTAAATGAATTGTGAATATTGTAAATGAATAAAACCACAAATTAGAAACCAGTCAAATACAAATAAAATAAAACACTTTGAAAGCAAATCAGAAGTTTATCCAACTGAAGCTATCGACATATGATGGAAAGACCTCCTGGCAAGTGTATAAGACATAATTTTCTATAGTGACGGAAGCTAATGGATGGGATTCCCAAGCTAAGGCCTGTCATCTTGCCGCTTCTCTGAGAGCAGACGCAGCGGATATCCTTCAAACTCTTCCCGAAAACAAAAGGCTAGATTTCGAAGCTCTGTCCGGCGCATTGGAGCTGCGTTTTGGAGAGAAGTGTTTAAAAGATTATAGCAGGCTGCAGTTAAAATCTCGCCACGGATGTTGAAAGGCTGTCCCACCTCGCCTTTTCGGAGTGCCCGACAGAAACAAGAGAAATCCTGTCCCTGCAATACTTCATCGACGGCATCCGGGATCCTGAAATACAGCAAGCACTACGAATGGCAGATGTGAAGGATATAAAAAGCACTCTGGTGTACGCCATGAAGTTCGAAGTAGCTCAGCAAGCAACTCGTAAAGTTCATCACCCAATCAGAGCTGTGCGAGTCCACGAGCCAGTGGATCAGTTGATGGTTCGTTTGGATGATTTAGTAAGACAAGTGAATGCCTTGCAGCGGAATATTGGTGATAAGAAACCGACAGTAAAGTGCTGGAACTGCGGTATTTTAGGGCATATGCGAAGGAACTGCCGAATATTCAAGAGCTCGGAAAATAAGACGGACGATATAAACAGAAAATTAAATGCCATGAGATGGAAAGGTAATGACAAAGAACCAAAATGCTGGAACTGCGGAGCTGAAGGCCACCTACGAAGGAACTGCAGAACACCCCAGAGCACGGAAAATAAGATCATTTTCCAGCAACGACGGAGGAAGCAAATTAATGATGATAACGCGGGGCTGAGATTGAATGATGGTGAAAACCCTGTTTTAAAGCACACAAAATTTCTGCAGCGATAACGGCAGAATGTTTCTGCAGCGGCAACAGTAACGGACTATCCATTAATGGGCATATCGACGGAGTTCCTTGCAGCATGATCGTTGATACAGGAGCTAATGTTACCATCATTCGGAAGGATTTAGCTCAGAAATTCAAGGATACATTGATTTGGACGTCATCCTGTGTTACCCTCGAGACTGCGTCTGGAGAGAAAATTGATGTAGAAGGAAATTTAAATGTGAACATTACCTTTGGAAGTGCCACCTACCATCACACAACATATGTGGCGGATATTACAGACCCCTGCATACTAGGATTGGACTTTTTAAGGAAATATAATGTTTGCTTAGACTTCAAAAACAGCTCAACAAACTGTTTTCAGTGTTTGAGGCCATGACTATCGATCCTCAGAAAGGATCTTCACCACGAAGCGCCGACATATCTTCTGAAATACCCTGCTCAGAAAGGGGCCGAAATCATACTGAGATCGAAGAGAAATCTGAGACTACCAGCAATTCTCCAGCCCAGATGCTCATCGGTCGTGATCTTCGTCTGCCTTGTGATTTCTTATCTGACCACCCTGCAGATGCGCCTTCATCGCCTGAGGAATACATCCAAGATATCCAGACTCGGTTTGAAGTGAAACACTGTTCTGCACGAAAGCGAGTCAGCTTGGCAACGAAAAAGATGAAGACCCGCTACGACACGAGAGCTACTCGCCATCGTTTAAACGAAGGAGACAAGGTGTGGTTATGGAGTCCGACTCGACAGAATAGACTTTCTCCGAAACTACAGTCACCTTGGGATGGTCCTTATACAGTCCTAAACAGGCTGAACGACGTCGTGGTTCGCATCCGTAAGTCATCGAACTCTAAACCTAAAGTCGTTCATTATGACAGGTTAGTTCATTACTATGGCCATAGTACGTAGTGTATATAATTGTAAATAGTAATGTACATAGTATAAGACCATGGTCCTATTTGTATTTAGTATTTGATTTGTATTTGTTAAGTAGTAGTATTTGATAAGTATTTGTGTTTAATAGCATTTGTATTTGATAGTATTTGTACTTAGTATTTGAACTGCATTTCGCGTTGGATGGGATTTGATTTGCTGAGGGTCACTTATTTTAATTATTGTTTATTTTGTTATTATAAAGTAATGTTTATTATAGCACTGATGCTTTAGTTGTAGGTTTGGCTTCCTGTCCAGGGATTGTACTGCCCGGGACGTGCAGTCCTTGGGAAGGGGGCAATGTTACGAATTTCACATTTATTTGGCTATTTATTTAGAATTGTAATTAGATTTGCTTCATGTTGCCTTAGCAACGCAGACGATTTTTGAAGAGAAAGCTACGTCGAAAAAAAATAACAATAAAAATAAAAGAGCGCGTGCATTTAATGCTTAATAAATAAATATCTCGTAATTACTGTTGCCATCCAGAAAAATCGTGTTTGCTCTACTGATAATTAAAAAGCTTATAAAAGCCGAGGTGAAACACCTCATCTCAGTTAGTTGTTGTAGTTGCTGTTGTTGCTGTTATTACTTGTAGCTGTAAAAAGCGAACTGCTGTTTGTTTACTTAATGCTGTATTGATTGTAGCGATTTCGCTGTGAGATAGAATTATTGTATGTGCTTTGAACTGAGTTTTTGCTAAACGTTTGAGATATTGTGATATTGTGCGAAGATTTGTGAAGAAATGTTTCAGCATTTTAATTTATTTCTTGTGGAAAGAATAAATTTTTGTTAACTTTTTAACGACTTGTGCATTCAATATATAACGAACCCGTACGCACGTAACAATATTAAACAATTAAAAACAATTTATTACAGACAATTTTGTTTACGCTTAAACTTTAACGGTTTTTATATTTAAAATAATGATGATCAGAACAAATGTTTTATAATCGCTAAAAGATTACTAAATTATGCTAGTAATTCTAAATAAATATCATTTTAAAGACTTTTTCCACTCTATTCAATAGTACAAACTAGAAAAATCTGGAATAATTGGTTTAATGGTTTAGTAAGGGCATATTATGAAATATATATAATTGTCTGCTAGTAAACGGCAGTGCTGTGTATTTTTAATGAACGCCTTTTTCGAACTGATAAACAACAAAAGTGTTATTCTAATGGTTGTAACGGTCACTTGTTTTTATGGCTTTTGTGCCTTCGCGCATAAGATATTGATGTTAATTTAAATGTTCATTTGTTGGATCAGTGTTAATTTGTTATATTAGTTCAAGTAGACGTCGAAACCATGCATGTATACCTTTATATATGTATATAGCAAGAAGAAAGCTCAAATAAATGGATGATAATAATTACCTGGCAGAGCGAATTTTCTGAAAATTTATAGTTCTGAAGACAACTCATGATTACAGTTATCGAGGCAATTAGTGGAATCAAACTATAGTGAATTTGAAGGGGAAAACTTTTCTGTACAATTTGTTATACGTTATGCGCTCTTAAATTGCTTTAAATTTGTGCAGATACATTATATCTGATACGTATAGTCTAATATTACTTTGTAAGAAATAAAGTATATACTTATAGAGCACACTGAAAATAAATTAGAAAAGCAAATGGGAGTCTTAACCTGAATTCGTCAGAAGAGTATATAATTAATGCTTGTACGTGCTTAACTTCTCCTTCTGATTAATTTAGGTTAGAAAGTCAGGTTTAACACGGAAAACTCATTTTCTTACACTTGACAGTGAATTATCCTTTGTGACATCCCTTCACATGCCAGCCTTCATCTGAGAGTTTCGAGCAAACTTAATTTACAGCCAAACAGAATTTACGAAGCAGCAGCTTTTGCGCAGATCAGTCTGTTGGAAGCGTAAAAGCAGAAAAGCTTGTTCCTTAATTATAGTTTGATATCAAAGCGTGCTCTACCAAAGAAAAAAATTTAATTCGAAGTCCACTGATTTATTTGGGTAGCGAATTGTTTTTAATTCATTAAACTAATAGCTGTCGGAGTAAATCTGCTTCAGGTTTAAAGTATTATGTATAAATAGATAATAATGTATTATGTATAAATGTATTTATGTATAAATATAATAGATATAAATAGAATAAATATTCTAATTTTTCAATCTCATATTCATGCATATAGGGATGATATTTTCTTATTTCGCTTTTATCTATCATATTATTTTAGAAATTTATTGTTATTCAAGTGTTTAATACTTCCTAAGTATTTGTTTTTTGTTTTCCTAAAATAATGTATTCGACATTAATTTTTAAAACTGTTCAGTTCCTACTTAAATTTCAAAATATTTATTGCTTCATTTTTGAGGTTCAAAACGAATTGAAGCAAGGGAATTAAATCACTTGGATTAATTTACCTGGATAATGGATCTGATTGCAAGAATTGTCTGCGCTGCTGCAGACATCGAAACAAATTCAGGTGTTTTTCACCGTGTCCGCCAATCTATGGTCCGTCTGTGTAACGCATGTATCGCTTGTAATAATGGAAACTTTTAACACTTTCTGTATATTTTGAAAGGGTGTCATCTATTGCAGTATATGTAATATTTATGAAGAATAAATACTACTTCTGGTGGTCTCTGTCTTGTGTCCCTTCATTTCTTGCAACTCTGATACCAATTTTCCGTGGCGCTTCCAGTCATGACTTGGTATGCAATTCTCAATCGTTTTGATGTGCCCTACTTCCCCTTAAAGTCTCTACCAATATTTATGGGACACCCTGTATATTTGCTCATTTATTATTATGCACTTTCTTTCTTTAAATCCACATTCATAGTCCATATTCATAAAATGTTCGAATTTGGGGAAATTTCTAAATACCATTGCGTGACCATGTATTTTATTTATGAGGATTTTCTATGTTTATTATCTACAGCCATTCAGTTGGTACATATTGTACGAAAATGTTGGATAGAATTATTTTAAGGTTACCTGCTCAAGGAAAGAAATGCTCTTTTGGAGGACTTATTATCGGGAACTCATTTGTAATCACATTATACATGCTGTATTAGTTGGCATTCATAAATAAGAAGATTTATCTTTCCAAAGGAAGCACTAAATTATTGAGATTTAAATACATTCTTTGTAAAAATAATTAACTACTTTTTAAATATTAAATAAAAATTAATAAATTTTAAATAATTAATTACTAACGTATCTATCTTTCTATTCCTATATATGTTGTGTTTTTAAATGTGAATACGATTATTAGAACTGCTAACTTGCACGCAAATTAAACAGCAAAATTATGCGCGTCAACCATAAAATAAACCTTTTATCGGTATATTTCATTCCTTAAAAAAGGTCTCTAAGAATGCTATTAATCTGTATGGCAGTAAATAAAATTATAACGGAATATCTCACTATAAGAAAGTGTTCGGAATAGCACCCTGTAAGAAAGAGTAGAAATGATAACTGTAAAACTCTAGATGTATTTTGAGCTACGATAAGTTTTTACTTTACTTTCATATATAGGGCTTTAACCACATAAAATTCATTGATTTTAAAGCTGAACTGTAAAGAATTTTTTGGGTAAGATTATAATTTTACTCTACTCCTATATAAGTGAATTTATAGGATATTTTTTTTAAAAAGAAACAAATTTTACTTTTTTGAGTAACTGTTTTTTCTTAGAATACAAATTTTTATCTATATCACCTGAGAGGTAAAAAAAGAAAGACTTTCCTTTTATCACTATGTTCAGTAATTAATCCACACTTGCAACTATTCTTCACTGCTTCTTTGATCTAAATACGCAAAGCATTGTTCTTTGATTTCCTTTCCTTTAGAACAAGCCTCTTAAAGTTATTTTCTCATAGGACTTGTTAAAGAAACTCTGCCTACAATGCTATAACAACTGGTAGTGAATTGTAATAGAATGCATAACGTTAACTCTTGTGCAGCTATAGCGTATGTGGCATGAAATTACGTTAACTATCCTTTTATGAATGACAGTTTATAACAAATGCACAAGCAGAATATTCATTCTGTGACTCACGAGCGATTAAATTAATTTTCTACGATTTAATTTATTCTGCACTGTGTAGCAGAAATGGATATAGATTCTAATTTACATTGATAGAATAATGTTATGTAATAAATTGGTTAAATTTTTTAAAAAATTACGTTAGTTAATTCAGGAAAGGACTTTAGAAAAACATTGAACAAAATGTAAAAGTCAACAGAAAAAAAGATGTGTCTACAACAATCCTTATCTTTTCCTTAAACAACACAAAATCGTTTCGAATTCACAGCCAGCAAAACAGAGCCAGAAAGCAAGTTTTAGTGAAGATTATTAAAGAAACTCTTTGACAAAAATACAGCTGTGTCAGTGCCACGGGTGGGGTTCAAGAAAAACATTTCTAGATCGAAAATGTAAGGAGGGAAATAACTCAAAAGAAGTTTAGCAAATGTATTTGAGATTACTGAAGTTCTGAAAATGCATTTAAGATTGTTCTTTCGAGTTACATCGAAAAATTGAAATTGTGCATTTAGCCTTGAGACTAATATAACGATTTTCTGGCAGTTAGCAAAATTCATAGAAATATTGAACCATTTTTCAGTACCGCTGATGTCTTGCAATTTTTCTAAATACATCATATTCAGGATTATTCATCTTCCACAGTTTCATTTCGAATTAGTTTTGAAAATATGCAGCAGATTTTAGTGAAAATGAAGTAGACAATTTTTTGAAAAAATGTCTAATTATTTCTTTCGCGTTAATACTTTGGGCATGAATGATACTAATAATTAATGTTAATTCTTCATGGATTCAAATTGCGAAGGTTCATTGTGAGGATTGATTTTCTCGGTTTTCATGGTTTCCTTCATGTCTGTATAAGCCATGCTTATATGAGCTAGTTTTCGTTTACACATACTTTCAGGAAGGTATCCTTTCTAAAGTAAAAAAGGTAAAGGTATCCTTTCTAAAGTAAAGGTATCCTTTTTAAAAGTAAAGGTATCCTTTCTAAAGCTCTCGAGAGCTTTTGGTTTTTGTTATAAATAACCTAACCTTACAAAACTCAAAATATTTTTTTTTCCTTTTGTTTTCTTCATTCAACATTTTGAGTATCCTAAAAAATTGCCGCAGTAAAGTGATTGATAAACGAATATAGGATTTTTGAATCTTTAAACTTCAAAAAAGAAAAAAACAATTATGGAAAAAAGAAAAGAAAGCAAGCAAAATATGTAAAATATGCTTTAAAAATCTTAAAAACGCATTAAAAAATCTGGATGTGTACACCACATGACTTCCTTGTACGGAATATTAAATTATACGCATTATTTTCTGCACTTCATTTAAACTTATTTCCTCGAATTTCATTAGAGATGTATTTCTCATTCAATTGATTCAGTTCTCACTCCGCGACAAGGTAAAAATACATAAAATCTCAAAATATCTTTATTAAAATTGAAAAATATGCAAAAATATAAAACATAAATACAGTTAAAACAATTTAGAGAACAATTTTTGCGATTAAAATTAGTTTCTACGAAAAAACAAGCAATTCGGCCAGTGGGCAAGAAGGCAGGTTTTTCGGTGCACAAAAGTCAAAGTTTACTTTTGGGCTCTCTCGGCAAAAGAACAATGAAGGAGTAGAAACTGACGTAATTTGTTGTGGACGCTATGCTGAGTCAGTACATGGGATAATTTAATCACTTAAATGATAATTCCATAATCAATTAAGCATGATTTCATTCGCAATAATACACTGGTGTGCAAAACTTAAGCAACAGCAGAGTTTTTTGCCATAACTCCACGAAAAATCAACTGAGAGACATGAAATGCAGAAATGAAGGAGAGTATTATGTACGTAAAGGATGACGAAAGCATCGGAGCTGAAAAAGGAATACAATGCATACGGTATGGAATCAAACAAAAACAAGCTTTATCGAATTTTTAAGGTTTTAGTTAAACTAACAAAGTTTTATTTTAATTTAAATCTTTCTATCTCTTCTCTGTTTCAACTTCCCGTCAGAAGAAGCGCGCGTTTTCAGCTTATGCTTATTTGAAGTAGAGCCAGGTACTATTTAAACCAGAGGTAGAAACCTCTTAGTGTGAGAGAGCTTTTAGTCTCAGATCACGGTCATTCTGTTCGACGTTCGCCTGACCAGCTAGCAGCTAAAATTATAAGCCATAGTGCTTACTACGTGATTGCTTATTGAAATAAATTGAAGTGCGCTAGTATTAGTATTTCTTGCTACGCACCATTTAGTTAGAGGCCAACTCCGCGATTTAGCTCTGTGAGCAAGGATTTAATTAAATTTATATTTAGCTTAGTTTAAATTTATTTGATTGTTAAGTTATGCCCAAGTGTGGTCTTTTACTTTCTGTATCCCTCCCGAGTTGGGAAGTGTGTAAATAATATTGATTTAATAAAAGAGGATTTAAATCCCTTTCAAGTGCAGTTATTCTTCAGCACAGAATCTACACCAGGACACAGCTGATTTCAGCTCCCTGTCCCAGATCAGGACTTTAAGAAGTACTTCAAAATGTTTGCCAAAAATACTCACAGAACATTCAGTCCTGACATCGTGACTCATGATTGTCTATCCAAGAGGAAGAACAACAAGCAGATATTCCTTAATATGGGATATGCCCTCTCCTCACTGCAATGGTTGCTTCGCACCGTCTCCGCATACTCAGAACCAGCTGGTGCTACATTTCTTGCGGTAGGAGTGCCTATTCCTCAATAAGTATCTGTTTGAGTTGTTGGGTGTTCTCCGGAGGATGTACGCGTGCTGAGCAATGCGTCTCCCCAAAGCATCCCACACATGTTCAATGGGAGATTTAAATCCGGGGAGTACGCTGGCCAATCCATTCGAGTGATATCTTCACTTTCCAGTAGCTCCTCAACACCAAGAGTCCGATGTGGCCGTGCATTGTCATCCATAAAAATTAAGTCTGGGCCAATGGCACCTCGGAACAGATGCACATGGGGAAGGAGTACCTAATCACAATAGCGATCCCCGGTTAACGTGGAGCTCCGTTCGCCCGTTCAGCTGAATGCCTCTTCAAACAAGAACTCCAGGACCACCGTTATGGTGTCTTTCCTTGATGTTACTGGGATAAAACCGCGTCCAGACCTCTCTCCAAATGAAAACGCGTTGAAAATCGCTTCTGGTACTGTACTGACTCTCATCCGTAAAGAGGACACGACTCCATTGATCAGTTGTCCAGTTTTTGTGCTCTCTGCACTACCGTAAACGGTGGCGTCGGTGGCCAACTTTCAACGGAAGGCAGCGTTCAGGACGGCAGGCGAATAGGCCCCCTTTGTGAAGGCGTCTGGCCACAGTAAACCGAGACGCTTGTGGCCCCGTTGTTGTATAGAGTTGCTGAGAAATGGCGCTTGCAGACTGCTGTCGGCCTCTTTTCGCCTGCAGGACGATATATCTGTCATCCCCTGCAGATGTCGTCCTCGGGTGGCCACCACAAACCTTTCTAACAGTTGTACCTGTGGTTTGGAACGCTTTCCAAACGCGAAACGACACTTTTGTTGATTCCGAACTCTGCAGCTAAACTGGTGGCAGTACGCCCCTCCTCCATCTTGTTGATCATTCCTCGTCGTCCAGGTGATTTCTTCTAGCCATATTTCATGAACTGACTCACTGGCACTTGCAGCGAATATGTTGAATTGCGTCTCCGTCCTCCCTTTTATTCTACTGTTGAACTGCGCGCGCCGATATCACGCGTTTTGTGTACGCTCACGTCGCCTCTGACGTTTCGTTCCTGATATTTGCATACGCATGACGTTTCTACTGACTTACGTGTTCATTTTACTCATCTCCAGACCTCCTTTTCTGCACTTTCATGGCTATCTGCTAAATGTTTACATTGTTGCTTAAGTTTTGCATACCAGTGTAAAAGAAGACGTTATCTTTGTTGTTGCGAAGCTTAGTTTCTTTAGATTGGCAGCAAATCTACTATTCTGCTAAGTTTCATATGTAAAGAAATATGGTTGCTATGGTAAAAAAATTAGGCTTAGCTGCACTTAAACAACTTTTAAAGTATTGTTAATTCTACAACTATCGCATTCAGGCTGACTAAAGGCGTGAAACCTTTAACAGGAAGTTAAGAACAACATAATTCAATCATTTGTAAAGCATAAAACGCGCAATTTACCAACATAAGCGGGAAAAAAACTGAGCTCACGGAGCCGAGTAACAGAGTGGATACATTTATATATACTTTTGGGGCGGCCAATTGCAACCAAAAAGGGAGGTGCATATCTAGATATTACAGCAGCCCCAAAATTGCAAAGTTCTAAGGCTACTCATTTTTTAATTATGCGAGATGCATACGTTCGTGCGTACGTAGAGACGTCAAGAAAAATATCTCTTCTGAATCCATTTTAAATCCCTTTTATAATACTTTTCGGGTAAAAGAATCCTTTATTCTGTCCTTACGTACAGGTGTTACACAAAAGCATCATTAATTTGCATTAGATAGCTGTCAAAAGGGATATTTTCCTTGAAATATGGTACTCGGAATTTTTCGTGATTGCAATACTTCCTTTGCTTCGTAGAAGGAAGTTACTATAATTACACAAAATAAAAATGAACCAGGAATAGATAGAATACACATTGTTACCGTTCCTGCTATAATTTGAAACTGCAACAAATGTTCTTTACATTCCATTCTAAATTTTTGTAAGTCACGCAGATTCATTTAGTTAAATCTCTGAATTAAGAATGCCTGCATAATAAGATGACTAATTTAAATCTTAAACTACCTCATTTCTTGCTAAGAAGAAACTAAATCGATTTCTACCAGCACATCACGTTGATTTGGGCTTGCGTTCTTTGCGTGCGTTGAAATGTCTTTTTAGGCAAGATGACCACTCTGCCAGATGACTGTCTATTGCCAGGAATTAAAACAATTTTAATTGGCTTTGGACAATAATGTCAGTCAATAAAGAAGAGTGAATACTGTTTTTTAAAATTCCACAAGAATTTCTTTCGTAGTACTGGATGAGTTTATTGTTTCATATTAAAAATAGCCATTTAACTTAATAATTTAAATATTTAATCATTTAGTGTCGATTCATTTGATAAATTCGTTCGTTGTTCTCAAAACTTGCGACTAAGATGCATGCGATCCTATCATTTGGGGTTTCGAGAATGAGAAATTATCTGGTTATATTCCACCCTATCTCTTAATCTTGCTTTATCTATCGATCTTCTACCCATACCCGAAAATAATGAGAATCCTTTCCAATGATAAATAATTATTTGTAACACTTGCCATCATGGTGGTTCTGCGTACTATGAGCGTCAAGAATCAACCTTATTCATATTTCACCCTATTTCCTCACCATCTCATTTATTTTTACTCTGAAATTTGAGGTTTCTGTTCGTTAAAAAAATCTGCGAAGACTGAAATGACATCATTAAATTAATCCAAAAATAGATGGAAACCTTGAAAATGGTCTTTGTAAGTATTGTGAACAATGGATCTTTCGACTACAAAGTAATCACAGCTGAAAGGAATTATATTGAAACACTCAGCAACCTAATTGGAAAAAATTAACAAAAGATCTAACAGATTACCGTGGTATTAAACGGATGTTTTGTCCTCCTGTAGTTTTTTATTGATGTTATCAAACAGTATAAGACTGAGAAAAAAACTATTTTGAAAACTATGGAAATCGTTTTTACTTGAAGAACTTGTTACTTATTAAAATAATTTTACAAAGATATGTTCCTTCCGTAACATATCTCAAAAGATATTTAATTTTAAAAAATGTCTTTATTATGAATTGTGTATTCTTTATTGCACAATTTTACTTTCTTTTTCCTTCGTAATTTGCGCTTAATTTTTTGTTCTACCTATTTTTATCTTTCTTCAGTATTTCTAAAATTTTCAGCGACACATTTTCCGAGCAAGTGTTATTTCAATCTGAAGCAAACGAATTTAAGTTAATATGGATTTTCTTCTAGTAAATAACTCTATGTAGGGTCAATGGGGCAAGGTGATTGCCTTCCTTTTCATACAGAGAATTTTCTTTGAAATTTTCAAAACTGCTGAAGTCATTAATAATTACTATATAATATGTGAGCAAACAGTGATTATCACAAAATCCATCTGCAATTTTACTTAAATTTGAAGCTTTCTGAGAAACTATTTTAATTTCATGAGAAGGGTAAGAATGTCAGATGCTGTTTTGACTTTAAATGGTGCGTATAGTTTCTCTCTTTATCTCCCAGTTCAGTTGGAATGTTACGTCTTTAACATGAAATATAAATTACATTGAATTCATTTATGAAGACTACTTTAAGTTTCTTCGTAAACAAATTATGAGCAGTGGGAAAGAAGATGCACCGGTAACGGATATATATCTCCAGTACATTACGGATTAAATTGTTAAAATAAACGTGAAAGGCTGAGATTTTAAACGAAACTATTTCTGTCAGCCGCGAAACTTAAAAAGATGTTCAAAGTTTATTCATCACGTTTAGTGCTGTGTTCAATCGGAATGAAAACTCTTATAACAGATGTTTATAGCGCAATATATTTAATAAGTTTCTCTGAATACAGAAGATCTTTTGAATTCTCATATCAATGTATGCATCGCTCGTTGAAGGGCGCCTATTGGAATAAGGAATGTACATGTTCACATTGGATGACAGTCCCAATGCTGGCCGAGCTGTTAAGAACGCTGTTGCTAATAGTTCGATCCGAGTTTGGAACAGGCAAAAGTGTCGGCTATATTGGCGGTTGTCGTAATTTTCCCTATGTGCGACACGAATGCGTACCAGTTTCTCTTAGGCCTTCCATGACAGCATATAGTGCTCGCGTGCTTTGCCGTATTAAGTCAATCTTAACCTAACCCTTTAGTGAAGGCCACCCAGACGGGACAGTGGTTAATAACTCTGATTACCGTAACTAAGAGCTCGGGTTTCGAACCCCGGAGAAAGTATGGACGTAAGTTGTCTGCTCCTTTATAGGAGGTAACGGTGGTAGCCTATTAGGGGCCTCCATAATGAAATGACCACTGCTTCTGGCCCTGGCAGTGGTCAAAGCCTAAAATGGCTGGTACTCGCCATTAAAGAAGAACGTACAGTGGATGACTTCAATTCTTTCGAATTCTGCGAGTTGCTGCTGTACATTTTCGTTTTTCAGACAGTTTCATAAGAAGAAATCACATAGATTAATCACACAAATAGCTAGCCCATTTCATTTTCATTATTGTTGCTTTGAATAATCTAAGACAACGCCATTGCTATCAGTAAATTTATTCAAAACAATAAAAGTATATTCTTCATACTGGGAATGAGAACTATTTATTTAAGACAGAACATTATACTCATTAACTACAAAACAAACTGGACTTAAATTTGGTGCCCAAATTCAGATTATGTTAAAGGTTTCACGAGAGTGATTACGAAGTATTCTTCTTGAATGATTAGTTTTAAACGCATCATTTCACCTTAAGAAATGAATCAAATTAGACAGGCTTTCCGACTGTGACATCTTTAGTCACGTGAGGTATTTTAGAAAGGCATACGAAATTTTAATATTTATGAGCTCCTTTTTATAAGAAATGTTTCTATCCAAGTAATAAGTAACTTCTTACCCTAGTAAGGAGCTTTTAAAATAATACCAGTCATTAATATGAAAATTGCTAAGTTAGGTTAAACTAATCGATTAAAAACGAGGACTATCTTACTAAGGAGATAGATATCTTTGTTTTCTAAGACAAAGCAGCTAGTATTCACGTTATGCAAGGGAAAACTCACGAAACATCTATGCAACCCCTTTTGTCGAGATTTGAACACGTGTCAAAGTACCACGTGGTTTCAGCAAGAAGCTCGAAATTTTTATTTCTATGAAATTTTTCGTTCGCATCAAAAATTCCGTTGCTTGATGAGGTGACTGTTTTATGCGATTTGTCGAGATAAAATTATTGCTAGTTATTTTGTTTAATCTGGATATAAGAAACTGGAAACTTCTATGTATTATATATATAATGTTTGGCAACTGTGTTTAATGTAAATGTGTGTTTCTGAATGTAAAGAATGTGTAATTTTGGAAAACTAGTGGTAACTATATTCAGAAATTAAATGTTAAAATTAGCGAAATGTAAAAGCTAGCAGAGAGAAAAACTTAAAAGGTAGCTTAGGTATGTTAAATGTTAGATAGGCTCTCCGGCTGAACACAGAGTTTGATGCATTCTGAATAAGTACACTAGGGTGAGCTCGAATATAGAGAATCTGTTATGCTGGAGAGCTAGGAGTGAAAATTAAACTTGGGAAAATGAAATGAAGTTTCATGAATTATCTAGCTAAATTCATGCATTATCTAAAACTTGTACTAATTTTGGTTTCCTTCCAGATCCACCGGAAGGACAAGAGAGTCAACGCTGTGAAACCTTCCTTTCTCTTCTGATTTCAGTTTTCTACCAGAATGTAAATTTAAATGACGTAGTATGCAAATCTAATGAATTCGGAATCAGTGTTTAAGCAGCGGTTTTAAGAGTTCGAGAGAGAGAGTTAGTTCTGAATTTATACCGCGTGTTTGAAGTTGCTTTGTACGTGAATAGTTGGTGCTTATCTATTCTAGTTTGATTATATTGATATTCTAGGTTCGGCTTAACTGTGTGTAGCGGATTTAGCGGTTTATATAAATAAGAAGCCAGTCGAGTAGTCCATCTTTTTTTTTATTGTGATTTTACATTTTTTTCTCTTCAAGTTACTTAGCCACAAGTGATGGTAAATTGTGAGCACCGAGTGAGAGCATTTTTGTTTAGTTAAAATAAAAAGGTTATTTACACCTTCTTCTGTAGTGTCTGTTCTTCAAAGACATAGCGAGAATTCGCTACTTAGTCTTTCCAGAAGGATCTACCCTTGGATGATCTCAAAAAGAAGACTCTGCAAATCCAGTTCTTATCGTTTAGGCGTGAGAGTGATTTTCGTTGAAGGACTTATTTGATAGGGATGGCAATTTCTCTGTCAAAACACAATCAGATTCGGGTTTTAAGTCGGAACACGATAAGACTTCAGTTACTCTGATCTATCAAGAAACTATCAAGATCTTCCGCCTGAGCTTTGATTCTCAAATGGCAAGAGACTCGTTAAGTTGAGGTTTCTCTGCTATAGTTTGCTTGAACTTTGAAGATGTGTCTTCTGATAACACCTTATCAAAAGGCTCCCTCCGGTGGACGGATATTCACCGCTAGTTGCGCGTTAATACTGTCTAGTGTACGAGAGATATCCCTGTAACTAATAATAAGAACGTAGTCAGGCAAGGCTCGAAGAGAAGATGCAATCTGCACGGTTAGTTACCTCCTCTTCCGTGTCACTAGAATACGGATGATTTCATCGCTATTGGAAGTTGGTAAAGTCGATGTGAAAATGGTTGCAATAGAAATCAGGCAGTGCTCTTTATGCAGTGCGGCTCTGTTAGTTGTCCTTTTGAACTCGCTATTTGAAGTTCTGGTTCAATTAGGAAATTACGAAAATCTGATAGATAGCACTTAAGTACAGTAGTGTCAGAAAAGCTTAACTTATATTTTCCTCTTTTGTCGGAATTTGAGAAGAGGATATTATAGCAAACTTTGTTTATTATACCCACACTATGAGTCTTCGCTAAGTTACATTGTGTCACTGAGCGCTTGGGAAGCCATGAAGTATTGAAAACGGAGAAGCGGAGGTATATTTGTGGAAGGAACCACAAACTGGAATTTGCAGGGAGGATCCTATTTTTAGCCATAATTTCCGCATGTTTGAATTTTAGGCTTGAAGGAAGATAAAATGAAATTGCTTAAAAGGTCTCTGTAAAATCCTATTTACTGTAATAAATAATTTGCTATGGCCTAAAATGACGGTTATTCTAACGGTATGGGGGGAAAGAACTACAGTAATATGGTGCGGGAGAAGCCAAGTGATTTACTGTTGAAATTATACTGTGTCAGCAAGATCACTTACGCTAATTGAGATTTCCAAATTAAAATATAGAAAACTGATACATTGATTGTCCGTTAAATTTTACTAATACGTATTGGCAGTATAGTGGACAATAATAACTGAACAGTTAATTAGAATGAATAAATTAATTAATTAGGGAGTATTAGAATGCATGAATAATTAATAAATTCGAATAAACAATTAAGTAAATTAATTAATTAATGTGAGATCTTAAATAAATCAACTAAAATAATTAGTTAAAGAATACAGTTTTAACAATGCGCGAAACGTATAGAGCCTTACAGCATTACATAATCTCGATGCACTTAAGATGTTATTGAGGGAACTCAAAAGAAAAATAAACGAAGAAATTAATAAGTTACGATACTGAAGTTATTAATGAAAATTAATTCATTAATTAAAATTTTTGAAACATAAATTTTTGGACATAAATAAACATTTAAATAAGACATAGTACCATGTTACAGTAAAAGAGAATGATTAAAAGTGAATGCAACACTGTAAAATTGTTTATGAATTGCACGAAAATAATTAACTCATGGAAATTAAATTACTCAAATAAAGTGTTATATTAAGGTAGATGTAAAAAAAAATTTATTTAACATTATTTCAAATAAATACAGAACCCTTGGTAACAAAGTGCAAAGAGAAGAGAGGGTACTACTAAACTTCAGCTCAAATAATGGCGGACATAATACTATGTTGTAAAAAACAGGACAGATTTAAAGAATTTTGTGCAAGGTAACTAAGTCTTTAAACACACGTAAATCACCAAAATTGCTTCAGATGAACGATACATAAATTGACTACCTTGGCAGTCTACAGCTTAATTAGCCATGGCATGTATCCAATTAATAATTTATGAACACGAACACAATTACCGGCCCTAGAAAATGTCTAATTGTATAATTACAAACGCGAAAACACAGCATTACACAAATACAAACACTGATAATTTTCAAAATATGCCACACATTGGCCCAAAGGTAACACTATCGCACACAAGACACAAATAAAAGTGCACTTCCTACAACTAATTTTCTGGAATTAATTAGTTTAATATGTGGAACCTATACGACAGGCGTCTTTATTGAGAGTTGGCTTACTGAGGACGGTACGAGAGCTCTTTTAGCATGATCTGTTTAAGCATCGTGCTGCAGTATAAAGTGTAGCGAGTTCTATCCTAACCACCAGCGCACAGCAGCAGCTAAGAATATCGAATTTCACTATCATTATTTGTTGACGAATATCATTGTTAACAACTACAACAAATGTAAAAAACCAAACAAATGGTTTTCATTACTTTAACAGTGCACAGACTAAATCATCGTCCATCTTACTATCATATTTCGAGGTAGATCCTTAAGACAGACTAGCACTGACAGGCTTTGTTTTCTAAAAAAGTGATGCCCCACCTAACCAAAAAACTCATATAATAGAGAGAAGGAATTTAAAGAATAACTTTTCTGTTAATAATGAGGCTAAAGTGTTTGAAAAGTGAGTCTTCAAATCTATAGTGGCCGAACACGTTTATCACACTGAGCATGAATACATCGAGAAAAGCTTTATTACATGAGCACTTCATTTATTATGGCCTACTGATCTGACTAATTTAAAAGTTTTTTTTTAGCTTCATAGTGACGGAAATATTTCTTCTAAATCCTTATAATTGTTGTTGAAGCTTATCAATAAGTTCTCTGAAGAACATCTTTTTTTTTTTTCTTATTTTCGATCCACGCAATTTAAGTTAAGCTTATACATTACTTAGAGCAGTTACGGTGATATTGATAATTTGTGGTAATGTTGTAAGGATTTATTTTATTCTAATCAATTATTTTTACTTTTCCTTTCCTTTCCCCCCCTTATTTCAGTTTCTTTCCGGAATGTAAATTTGTTATGACGTAGATGCCAATCAAAATGTTTTTCAGAAGCAGTATTTAAGCTGCGTTTCCAAGAGTTCAAAAGCTAGTAGTAGCGAACTTAGTTCCTAGTTTATGCTACTTGTTTGAAATTAGCTCTCTAGTTCGGTGTTAGACAATTTTTAGTTTATAGTGATATTTCTAGACCCGGTTTTGCTGTCAGCTGTCAACAGTCGATTTAGCGTTTAGTAAACAGTCGTTAGGTATTTTAAGCGAGAAATCGCTACTTCGTCTTCTACATAGAGTCCAAGTTGTATGCTACCAAAGAGAACCCAGAGATGCTATAATGTGAGTAACTTAACTTGTTCCATTATTAAATTTATTTAATGTGATAATTTTTTGAAATAATAAACGTTTATTTAACTATTGGTTAATATCGTCGTTTATTAACTGTTGGATTATTTGTTAAGTTGGAGAGAAATATTACAGAACACTTAAAATTTCAGAGCACATTTTCTTAAAACATTCATTGTTCTTTCTCAAAACATTGATTCAGGTTTTTGATCATCGGACCGATACGCTGAGTACGGTATTATAATAATATATGGGAAGAAAACTTTAGATCTTTACAGAATAGACAGATTTGTAACAGACCTTAGGTGATTTATTCATGTTTTTTATTAATAATTGCTGGTGTGGTGTCTTTATTATTAACATCCAAAAATAAAATTTTAATTAACGAGAACATATTTTTATAACATTGCTTTAGCAGAAATGTTTCTTTATGTAAATCTGATAACATTATTCTTCACTGAGCTTGAATTAAAGATTGGGTTATCATACAATTTAACTTTTTGTACTGTGTATTGTAAAAGAAAGTAAATTAATAAATAATAACTCAAAAACTCTTCTCATTCGCTTATTGATTTCTTGAAGATAGTGGACGGCACATATTTTCCTTTAAAAATCAATTTTTCAAAACGCCATATTTTGGTGGCTCCCAGAAAACAAACCAAGAAACTATAATCGATGTTTAAAAGTTGAATGCTTCTGCGGGAAAATGGAAACTTTGCAAAAATTCAGTCATTATTTTTTCTAGGTACCTTGAAATAACTTTTCTTATGTAAGTTTAATTTATTTCTAAAACTACCGTATCACATTAAATTAAATTTAGTTTTAAACTTCCTTCTCTAAACGATCTTATTCTTCAAGTGCAAAAAAAGAGCTTCCTTTTTTTAGACCACCCGACATGACGTAACTTTAATCTTAGTTTCACCGTTTTTATTTTCTAAGTTATTTTCAGCAACATTGTACTTGACATCTAAATCCCTGTAATTTATTTTGCAGCTTATGTGATCCTACAGATAAAAAGAAAAAAATTAATCATCTTAAAATACAATATAACTACGGATATCTTCTTAAATAAATTGTCCTCTGAGAATACGTTATTCAATCTAACAACCAGTTAACTACTTTTTCAGCTGTTTCACTAAAGACTTGCTCGAAAACGAAGGATATCAAGGCACTTTCATTTAAGCAATCACTTGGAAAATTAGATAGAAACTTTGTAACACAAGTTCGCAGTTCCATATAGCAACGTCAAAGACAAAAAATTAATTCTAATTTTTTTTTGTGTGTGTGGTCCTAACAAACAGACTTAAAGGAAAACCATTTTCCATCCTGTTTCGCTAATAATGGGATAACTCTTTGCTATGCTAATAATTCAACACATTTCCATTTAGTTTACTTCTAGTAAATTCTGAAGTGCCAAAATCTGCATTCCACTTTTGGGAAATCTAAATGCATTCCATTTACAGTACAGATGATGACTAATATTCAAAAGTGTCATTCTAAATCATAAAAATTACGAAGTTTATTTCATTTTAGCTTCAAAATGTTCTTCATTTAAAAACTGTAGTAAAATAACCGAGTAATGTTTAGGTGCACGCAAAATTAACATTTAATCAAACATTTTATTACTAAGATTAATAAACGCGAAATTTCATTTCCTTAAATACTTTGTAGTATTTTACTTTATTTTCCTAATAGTTATTTTTAGTTTGGAACAAGCCTTTTCTTTAACTTCTAGATTCTCACCAACGTTTCCCTGCCAAAATGTGTTTTCGAAATTATGATTTATGCAAAGAAGATAGAAGCGAGTATTTAAACAGAAGTGTGGGAGTAGGAAAGTAGTACTTGAGTAGGAAAGCGTGTTCTGCCTTTTGGCCATATAGTTGCTATTATTCTAAGTTTTAATGGGTGTACGTGCCATGTGGCCGTACGTGCAGTTTATACGTGCTCCATAGCCGTACTTTATACGTGCCTGTTAGCATACGTTGGTGATCCTTTATAAAGGCCAATTACGAGAGTTGATTCTGTGCAGTTTCGGCTGATTTAAATTTATCTACTTTTAGTTTAGTTTATAATTTATATTTTGAGTTAAAGTTCAAGTGGAGGCTTCTTGCACGCCCGAGAAGGGCCAACTATTAATTCATTGTGAGTTAGAACAAAAGGTTGCTTTCACCCTTCTTTGGACGTGTTACATACGCACAATAATTCAGCAAACAGTCGCTATACACTTCTTCACTATTCAAGTTTCTAAAAAACCCTATTTTAATTAGGTTATTACAACTTCGACTTTCAAGATTCCTTAAGATTATCTTTGTTTAAATATGTAACCCTTTATCAAAGCAAAGCCCATCAGTGGGATAGATAAGTTTGCTCATCATTGGTACTTATTTCTATTCGAGTTCACTTCCTGACGAATGAGCTGGATGGATGGGCTCTTCCGCGATTTTTCCCATGCGCAACGTTACTACGAGCAGGTTTCCGCTGAAAAATTCTGTACAAAAAGGCCTCCTTCAGGCAGATAATTCTTGTATATTTTGCCGTAATCAGACAAACTACAGCTATTCAAATTAAATGAATGTCCATAATCTTTTTATCAAATAAATTTTTAAGATTTTATTAGTTTTGTACATTTTAAGCATGCAAGTTTATAATAGTTACTTTAAGTTTGTCACACTTTCCTGTCTCTCCTTACACTTTCCTACCCGAATGTACTTTTTTCAGAAGCGCGGTTAATGCAAATGAGTAAGAGTAGTATTTAAGTCGTTGTTTCACTGACTTCGTTAGAGAGCCAGAGATTCTGACTAGAGCGAGTTTGCCTTTGGACTACGTCTCTGTCTAAGCTATTACTACGTTCCGGCCGTACATCAGGCCCTTGATAGCTTTGCCTACTTAATTGAGATTTAGGGGCCCACTATTTAGAATCCTGATAGCTTCCCTATATCTTTTTAGTTAAGATCTAATTCTTCTTACTTAAAGTTCAATCTCAAGTGGAGACTTTACTGTAGGCTCTGAGATAGGAGCCGACTGTGTTAACTCTTAGTTTCAGAAATAATGGGCAATTAACCCCTCTTGAGTCTTACGCGTCTGTTTACACACTTAAGCAATTATTCGCTTATCGGTGTAAGATGTTCACCACATTTAACTGTTAAATAAAAGGGTGGAATCTCACAAACTATATTATATATAAAATTTAACTCTGAAGTATTTTTCGGTAAACTTATGAATTTTATTAATATTTTTTATCAATTTTTATTAATGTTTTAAAAGCATTTATAAAAGCTTATTTATCAATGTGAGGCGCCATACAGTTATCGAAATTAGCAGTCAAAATACGAATCCTTGTATTTTTCTATAACTTAAAATATTCAGATTTTGGTCTCAAAAACGTAACATATTGAAAAATACATTACTTACAAACAAGCCCGAAAACTTAATAACAGTATATCGATTGGCAAAAATTGAAGCATCGAAAAATGAAAGATACTCCTAATCAAATTTATTCTGCTTTGTACAGAAAATTTCAATTACCATAACATATTGAAACCACAACTTTTTATCTCAATTAAAATAATTGCCCTAACAATCAATAAATCGGTTCTAAGTAAGATACATACAAAGTGACGTATTATTTACATTCAAAGAATGAAGTATCTACTTAGCGGGGAAACGAATTTATGAATAAGATGGTGCGACTACGCAATGACTTCACCAAATACATATTTATTAATGACAGAGTCCAATAACTGTTGTTTAAAATAAAAAAATCTTCAATAAATATTTTATTTTGAATCATAATTTATAAACCAACAGTCATTCCTCTTAAAATGAAAAGTTATGAAAGTGTATTTGAAATGGTCGTTCAAATGACAGCAAATACACAAAATCTCCAGTGCTAACAGTCAGGTTTTCCTTAGCTTCTTGCATCAGGTTAAAAGTATTTTCCCCACTTAGAACGTTATATTGCATTTACTAAGCACCAGACTTACATCGGCTTTAGACTGCTCACCAGGACATTAGGAAATGACTTTGAAACGATTTTCCCCCAAAAGTCACTTAGAGGGGAATATATGGCGTTGCAAAAAATGTACAAGATCTTAGATTCACAAGCATTTCCTTGATTCAAAATTTATTTTATTTGTATCAAAACCGCTTAAAAGTAGAAACTTTTAATTCACAAATTAATTTGAATGAAACTAAAACTTTCATGGCCCGGAAAAACTATTTCCAAGTGCGGTTAATGCAAATGAGTAAGAGTATGACTAATCGCTCATTCTTAAATGAAAAGTTGTCGAAATAGTTGCTCCACACATAGACGCTCTCTGCGAAGGAGTTATGTTCCGAATGACTGTTCGTACCGTGAAATTTGTTTGTAAAATACTAGTAGGTTCGTCACCATGTCTCCAATCAATGCTCGTGAGATACGAGCTATAAATATTATCAACTAAACAATTAAAAATACTAAAACAAACAAAATATGCATTTGTAATTTTAAATAAAGTATGTTATAAATAAAAATTATAACTAAATAAGCAATTATACTGTAGAGTACGCATCTTGAATTATGTCTTTATGTGTACATGAGATGGTGATGAACCAACTAGATATTTACCTGAATGAGTCACCATCTGACTTTCGCTCTGAAGATTCATCTACAGGTAAAGGGACTTCTGTGATGAGGAGGCTGTATGAAGAGGGGAAGGTCATGTTATAGTAGATTGGCTATCAACACCGATTTCGAAAGTTTTTGTCTTAATAAAATAAATGCCTAAACTTATCTGAACTGGTTTTAATCGTAAATAAGATGACAGTACTATATAACATCGTTCACATTAGATTCTACCTTAGCGAACCTTTCAGAATTTGGGTCTCAGTTTTCTTAAAAAAGCGAGGCCTTAAAAAACATTCTTGTGATTTTGATCGTTATTATTAACGTAACATTTTTATCGTTGTTCTTAACATAGCTTTGTTATAAACGTATCGTAAATTGTTAACATATTGTAGACATTCTTTCCAACTTTTATCGAACTTTTAAATGGACATGCTTTTTCTTCCTCTTCCTCTATCTGTTGCTGTTCGAGATAAATCAGGTTTGTTAACTTCATCGGCGCTCCATCTTTGATTAATAACGATACACATAGCACTATGCCTTTGAAATGTTCGAATATGCAGTTTTGATAAGAATTGTTTCAATGTCGACCGATTTATATCATTCAAATTTGCGGCATTCACTGTTTTCTCACCACTTTCAAGCCATTTTATTATAACAACTTCTGTCTCAAGCAAAACAACTTATTGCTTTTTGGATTGCCGCTATCAGCACTTGATTTTCTCTTTTACAAGTGTTTTTAAGGATATTTATTTTTCATTCGACTATGGATAAATTTCACTCTTTGAAAATAGGTTTGTTTCTATCTGCGAAAGTTTCGTAAAGTGTGGTGTATCTCTATTCTTGTAGCACTGCGTGTAAAGTACTCCACCTTCGACAAAGATTATCTAAATAGGCATCTTGTATGTGATTAAGAAGTGAATAAAATCTTAAGTATGTCATATTACTATTATTCTATAACCGAACAAATCACAAATTTTTTTATCTGAATTTTTTCAAAAAAATGTTATAGAATGAGTTAATCATAAAGTTTCTGAAAACCCACACCAGACACGCGTATGGAAAATGCGAGTTATTGTTCTCCTTGAACTGAGTTCTGAACTCCATATTCAGCAATTCTGAGGGCTTATAATTCTTTTTAGATATAGATCTCTTCTACCACATAATATTCCAAAGGCAGGAACTATCATCCTTTAAGTGTCGTATCAGAATCAAGGACTAAATGTCAGTTGTTTTCCTAAATTTAGTGTTTGCAGCATCTCCTGTGGCTAACCTTGTAGGTAATACGACAAATCAAATTGTCTTCTTTCTCCGTCAAATAGGGAATATCCGGTTGAGTGTGCATTTCTGACACAAGAATAATTGTCCAATAAATCGTCGTTGATCGCAGCTGCAATTCTTTCTGTTACTCAGATGCAAACACTTTTACATCTTTTCTCAAGTCTTAATTTCCAGTGATCTTTTTGCTTCAAATTAAACACCACGTGACGTTCTGCAATAATGGCCTATACTCTTCCCGCAAATTTATAGCTTCTAAATTCAGGAAATATTGTTGAAGTAATGCTCTCATTTTGATGAAATAATTTTGAATGAAGGAGTTTTATTAATATCATCAGCATGACTGGAGAACTTTGATGATTGTATTCGGTATAATAATATTGGAGCTTTAAAACATTTCAGTTTGTTATTCCTATTATTGTGCGTTCTGTACAGGGAATCAAGAACAACTCCTTATCAACAGAACATCTTGAGCAGATTCTCTAGTCTCAAGTATTTCATAAATGTAGACTTCATAAAGCACTTCATCAAAATTTCCATCACGCTAGGATTATTAGAATAGTTTGTATCTAGTTCAAACGACTTTGAATTACAATTCAATCTAATGATTATAGCAAACATTGGTGCTGTGTTCTAAAGAAAGAATCTGAAAGAGTTCTTTTGAACTTTTCATGGAAGAGATGCTAATGGAAATTGGTTTTTATCCATTAGTCTTCATCTAAATTACAATACACTAAGGCAAATTCAGGAAATCTTATGAAACTATCTTATTTCTGTAGAAACTGACTCTCTATTCAGTCGTTTAAACATTGTGTTAATATCTAGATTTAAAAAAGCATAAACACAAGTGTGCTCATACACGTAAGCGTTTTTGCTACTGAAAGCCATGGTTATAAAAAAATGATGAAACTCTATAGACAAAACGATTCGTTAGAAATTTTAATATAAGTATTACTCCTTTAACATTTAACAAAGGTTTATTAAATAACACTGCGAATATTTGATTAAAACACACAATTCAATTCTAGCCATACATTATGTTTATTATGAAATACATAAATGCATGTTAATCATCATGTCTTTTAGATTATAAACTTGAAGATTTTTACTTTGTATTTTGAACGAACATAATTTTATTTGAATTTCTGCTTTATTTTCCATCGACATTTGAGCAAATCATGTTAATCTGCGAAAGATTCTGGAAATGGCAGGAAACGAAATATCCCAGTAGGCATTAACAAGCCTTAGGAATTATAGGAAACGAAATATTCGAGCAAAAAAATAGGTTTTTCTTCTGAATATGAGCGCAAACAACTGGTTTCCTTCTACGCAGAGAATGACCGCTTTTTGGTGAGAACAGGCAATTCATGCCGTGTTTTGTTTATTAAAACTCCATTCGTTAAATGCTACAACAGAAAAAAATTTGCGAAGAACATAGAAGATTTACAAGCCAAAATACAACATTGTGTAAAATAAGATAATTTTTGCATTATTTCGAAGCTCTGTAAAACTAATGGACAGATTTTAATGAAATTTAGTAGGAATGTACATTTCTAACAGAGAAAGAGATATACCTTTCTAAAGCCATTTTATGTACGTGTGATTATCAGTAAAGATCATAGTGCAAGGATGTCCAAAATCCCCTTTATGGTATCGAACTGAAAATGAGTCTACAGGGATATGGTCTCATCTCACAGCCAAATAGGTAACGCAGCTTGACCGTCTACTGGACGGGAAGCAGTTGAGAAGTCTCTGTGGCAGTCGATCCCACTCCTGCAACAAGGCAATGTCCATCTCGGGGTGGTTCCTGGAGAGAGGTGGCGAGATGAAATTACCCTTTAAAGCATCCCAGACATGCTCTGTAGAGCTGAGATCGGGAAATCTAGCTGGCCAATCCATGCGACGAACATCCTAAACTTCCAGATAGTCATAGACCAGCTGATTGTGGATAAACTTTGTCGTCCATTAGCAAGTACCCAGTACCAACTGTGCTCCTGAAAATTGAAACATAGATCTCCTTTCTATACCTCACAGCAGTCAGGAACACATTTTTCAACACATTTAGAAGTGCGCGGTTGTCCTATAGAAAGCCTAACCAAATCATTACACCTCCACCAGACTTGAAGTTAACAAGCATGTTGAAATCAGCCGGGATGTTAAATGGGGGAAACGAAGTTCTTGTTGTCCGACGATATATACGTCTTGTTCCAAAATGTTGCATCTTCCTTCATCCTAATTACTTTCAATATGATATTTCTCTATGCACAGCCAGGTGCAGTGGTATAATCCCTGTTACAATATTCAAGACGCTGAAGTTCTGAAGCCTCGACAAATGTTCTTCAGATATATTTTATAAGCCAAATTCAAGGCCAATTACATTCCTTTTGGTTACATTGATTCCTACATTCAGACTCTGTGAACAGCTAAACACTCGACGACGATGGTGTACCGTGTCTTGAGAACGTATGAGCAGACAAATAAACAGAGAACTTGAGTTGTTCACATACTGTTCGAAATATTATGCACGCAACAAAAAAAAATTACTAACAATCTGAATGTTCCGCCGTGCAATTTTATACATGGTGTACGCTGATGCTTTTTATTAGGGCTAATCAGCATTCCTTCGGTTTTTGTCTTTTGAAATTGTTCAATTATACTTCCTGACATCATGGCAACGTTATTTAATGCTGTCTTAGCATTCGTTTCGTAGCTGCTTCGTCAAGATCTTTAGAAACAAGAAGAAATTTGATAATGCGGGAAATTATTTCTTTATTTTATTTATCGTCGAACGTGCTGCGCCCAGTATCGGGCCTTTTTTGCCATTTTTCAATGATTTGTTTGCTCGATTTTTATTTTTTTAACGTTTTTCAATTTAAAATGCTTATGAATTTGAAATATATGTTTCTTTCTTCTAACTTAATCAACATAAATGCCTTAACATTGTAGACTCAGTTCCAAGTCAGTAAATGATTTTAATTCTAAGCAGCTGCATTCTGTCTATGCGGGTGATTGAGTTTTAGCTTACTGATCGTATAAGTTCAAATTTTATTTCAAGCGTAAATTTAATGAAAAAGCAAATCACTACAGCAGTACGTGGATTCTGTATCAGGTACGCTCTGTATCAGGTGGCGTTAGAAATAATAATATTCGAATTATAATAATGCATTTTAATTTATATCAATTTGAAATATTTCTTGATAAAGGAAATAAGATTTTTAATGCTTTTGATGTCACTGAATTTGTTGCATAATTACAGACTGAATAAATTTGAAAGATAAATTGAATGTCTTATATTTTCAGAAGAGCAACACTCTGAAAACTTGTTAAAAGTGTTCGAGTAGACCTTATGTTCCGTTTCGAGCAGTGGTAACATTTGCCATAGCAAGGGAGTGATAGCAACGTAACGGACCAAACATTTTAGAACTACACATCTAAAGACTTTCTGGTTTCAAGATTTAAATTTTATATATTTCTTTTAAAAGGTATCATGTGGCCAAAATGTCTTAGTCCAACAGTCTAGCGTGTTTGATGCATTAAATTAGAACCATGAAGCCCAATCAATAATTTAAGTGAATTAATTTCAGCAGTCTTTGTGAAACATTCTTCACCTAACGTAACTCAATTTCATGTTAAGATTTAGTTCCAATCTCTAAGACTTCATTAAACACATTCGAATATTCCGAAGTCAGAAACACTTGTGGTCCTAAAAATTTCAAATAAAAGATACTCAGCTCCAAATAATTCCACTAGAACATATTTTGCGCATAGATAACTTCAATAATTACTCAGCTCTTGGTGTTATTTCAGCATTTCAAATGGATAAATCAAGAGTTTAATATTCATTCCAGAACTTAAGGGTAACTTTAATGCGTCCTTGACCGTAGCGATCTGAAAGCAGCTTGGTCACTATAGCAACGAATCCCGCTCTCCGTTACTGTGTGAAAGGAAAACTGCTTTAGTAATATTACATGAAAGAGGTCTTAAGAGCTTTTCGCATTTGATAAATAAACTAAATTTTAACATCTCAAAATAACTTCACTCTGCAAATAGCACGTGTTTCTAACTAAGTTATTTACATGTCTTAAATTCAGCAGTTCAAACATTTTTCATCTTATGTAAATAAATTCAGAATTAAGGCAGAATGATAACTAATTATATTGAAATAAAACTTTTTCTTACTAAAACGTCGATCAGCTTCAAATTTCGATATAAATGTTAAAACCATAAGCAGAGTCGGGGCAAGGGAAAGACAAGTGAGACATATGCAAGTGCAGCACTTGTTTCAGATGAAAAATAAGAAGGGCTCCAAATTAACTAAAAAAATTCTTAAAAATTATTATTGTTAACTTTCAGTTTTGAAATAGATCAAAATGTATCAAAAGGCTGTTTAAAATAAATTTTATTAACCTATTTAGAATAGTTTAACAGCATTACATTCATACTATTGCTTTTATTCTTTATGTTACATAGTCGAAGATTTGTTTTCTATTGTTCTTTTATTCTTTCTGTTACATAGTCGAAGATTTAACCTTTCGAATATCTCTTCTCAGTCGGGATGACGCCTTTCAGTTTATGCTTGATGCAGCGTAGTGTCAATGTTATAAGAAACAAAATTGCTTATAACATTGACACTACGCTTCAAAGAAACAAAATTACTTCGATAAAACAATTGATTAATTTTATTGTCTTGCCGAAATCTAGTTTTTTGTACACTGCGTGCCAGTGAAAATGCAGAATTAGGAAAGCATACTTTGAAGAATATGTAAATTGCAGGGTAGGAACACTGTACCGGATTATGCGAAAGGCATATTCCCGCAAGTGAAACGATAAATAAGGGAAGGAATTTGAAGAATCGATAATAGTTGCGCTGCTCCGTCGGGCAGAGCAATCGATTTGCAAATTGTTTTTATATTGTAGAGGAAACGTTAATAAAGAGAATACCAGGACGCCGATAACCGAAGCACTTGCAGTAGACAGACAAAAGTACACTAGAGGTATGGTGATGGAACTGAGAAAGAGCAGGTGTGTCCCTGAGCCCAATTGCAGCGACATGCACCTACACTTGTGTACGATGCACCGGCCGTGATGAAGACAGTTGGAAGAAGAGAATGTAGGACGAAGGGAAGGGTTGGAAGAAGGGACGTTTCAGGCGTGGCGGAGTGACATCAGCACCCGTGGACTGATGCATCCGCAGGCGTGCGGTACTGACCTCACAGGATACTTTCATCGACATTTTGCGGCAGGTGCAGAACACTCTTGATGCTCCCTTATCCACTAAGGGTCATATTTGTCTATTGGCAATCGGTGGCATGCACGCGTGGCATCCGTTTGTGATGGTGTCGTAATAAAATCACATGGACTTCGAAAAGTCATATTGTGGTATTTTCCGACGAGTTCTGCTTTGTTTAAACAATGATAATCAGCCTGTGATAGTCTGGCGGCGACATCGTAATAGGTCTAATCCGACCACAACTGTGGAGCGCCAAACTGCGCGACAATGTGCCGTCAGGGTTTGGAACGCCATTGCCTACCATAGCAGATCACCGCTAGTCCGTATCATAGGCGTACGATGGCTCA
>KK119743.1:305187-315921 GCA_000611955.2 Stegodyphus mimosarum | reverse complement strand
AGAGTACCGAATGCCATTTACCAGCATGATAATGTCAGACCAAACATTAATTACAAGTGCTACCCTAGCCTCCTGTTTTGCCGAATATGTCCCCCATCGAACATAGCTGGGATGTGACTGGACGTCGCTTGCGTGCGTTGTCACACCGCATTAAGAAGATGAACTGTGGTAAATGGTAACAGAAAATGGACATTTACCCCTCAGAAGACAATCAGCACGCTCGTTGTGTATGTACACTGCGCAAAAAAAAAATGGGACAGTTCTATATCTCCCTTACAACTGGGCCGATTGACGAAATTCTACTTGCGTTCTTCATGTCTCGAAAGTGCGACTTAGGACATATATTAGATTTATATATAACGCTATTTTAACATAGGTATTTTTACACAAAATCGGACTTTTTCTGAAATAACATACCAATTTTTTTACATATTTCGATTCTAGGACTCAAATTATGCCTAGATATCAAATTTTGTAAAATTTGGTGTGAAATTTACGAAGAAATTCAGAATTTTAACTTGGCGCATTTTTTTCAGTTTGGGCCAAGAATAATTCACTTGGCGAACTTCTTAATATATGGCAACCTATTTTCCTTTCCCTTTTTACATGAGCGTGACCGGAAAAAAGTCACAATCGTTCCCTACTTTCAAATAATTTTCTTTATATTATATTTTTAATTATAGTCGTTATTATTTAGAGGAATTTTTTTCTTTTTCGAATTTCATTTTAATTATTTAAGTTTCATGATTTCTGATAATGAACTGTTTTAAAATTTTCTATTTACTCATTCGAACTGCATAGTTTAAATAAAAGGTGCATCGTTTATTTTTTTCAAATAGTTTACTTTATGCTATATTTTTTAGTCATAGTTATTATTTTAGGTCATTTTTAAATTTTCAGAATTTTATTTTAATTGTTTGTGCAGCATTTCCTTTTCAGATAATTGTTTTAAAATTTTTTATTTATTCACTTGTACTGTGAATTTTAAATATATTTATTAATATAAGAATTTTCCAGAATTTGATTTTATTTATTTAAATTACGTTTCTTTCGAAAGCATACTTTGTGACCCAGACTACTATGCATTTGAAAACTGCATATATTAAAAGAGAAAATACAGTAAATCACAGTTGACACGCCTTTCAATGGGCCGTTCAGAAAAGATATATAAATAAGAGAGATATATAACCGACTCAAGTTGCTGGTGTAACGATCAGGATAACATGACTGACCTGTAATGCCCATTGAAAGGTGAAGCAGGCGGAGTAATAAATAAACAAATTAATAAATATAACTGACATTTTAACTTTGGATGGCATTCATATGTTTGTTTAAACAGTTTATCATTGTGGCCATTGCTTTACATAATTACCTACATTTAGTTTCTTAAAATCTTAATAACATTTCCTACATTTAGTTTCCTACATTTAGTTTCTTAAAATCTTAATAACATTTTAGTCAAATATTTTATTTTTGAAATCGCAAGAATCAAATATCATAAAATTAAAAAAGTTTTAAATTCAAAAACAAAATCCTAAATTTTATGCCAAAATTTATTTTTTCTTCTTAATGGCTTGCTTTTTTTCTTCAGGCATTCTGCAAATATATTAAAAACCATCCAACTTTTCGAAGCATCTTGGTATTTCTGACATTCATTTTAAATAAAGTTATCGCCTCCCATTTCATAAGGGCCCCGAAACGGCCGAGCGGCAAAGTCGCTGAACACTGGTAGTTCGCTCCAGGGTTCGTATCAGGGCGAACGGGCTCGTTGCATAGGCGTTTTCGTGGTTTTCCTCATGTGTAATGTCCATACAAGCTGGTTTTCCTTAGAAAGTTCTTCACTATCCCTCCTTTTAGGCAGATAGCCCTGCTTTGCCGTAACTTAATAATCCAATTTAATCTATATATTTCATCAGTATTTGGTCAGAGCTTTTACCATTCTTTAGAGGCTAGGCATTTTGAAGGCATGAGATGAAAGGAAAGACTGGTTTCATCAAGAGGGAAAACGTCTTTAGATGACATCCATATACATCACTGGATAAATTCCTGAATCTTCAAATAATTAGACTGAAAAATTATGGGATTCTCCCTTTATGATACTATATGATGTTCTATGACGTAATTTAAATTTATGCCAACCATATAGTCGAAAACTAGTCGCTTTTCGCGGGAATCTGGAATGATATAGTTTTTGTCTTTTCCGTTAGCACAAGCTCAAAATTATGCTCTACAATATTGAAGAACTAAATTACAGTATACTGGGATAGGGCCTAGCCCAGGTGCCCGATAATAGATGACTTAGTTCACGAAGTCACAAGCTCAATCTGCTGATGTTACACGTCCAAGTGTTTTCTCTTTGAACACCCAAAATTCTTGAAGTATTCTGAAAGTATATGAAAAAGCATCCAACTTTTCGAAACATCTTAGTATTTCTGATAGCCAAATTCCCTTTCAAATTTTTGCTTACTTTTCTCCGTAATTTTCTTCTTTACTTCTCTGTTTATTTTCAGTGCTCACACAAGAAAATTAAGATTTTTCGTTTGTTACACTTAAAAAATTTTGCATTCTTGTCAATTATTTTAAAATATCAATTACATCAGTTGTGCTTCAGCTGAAGAGAGCTTTTCATTTTCAGGCATTTTAACTATAAATAAAGTTTAAAGAAAAGTCCAAAGGATAAATATTTTAATTAAAAGATTTTTTGCTAAATGACAAAGAAGTTAAACAGTTCATAAAACATCAAATGAAAGTTCTCAGTTTGAGACAATTCGATTTAAATGAAGTTAAAGTAAACTAGCAGAACATAGCACGTCAAATGTAAAATTTAACTGTTACAAATATTTAAAAAAAAAGGAAAAAAGAAAAAAATTTAAATCTGAACAAAATCATCTATAATTTTTTAAAAAGCAGCTTTTCATATAGTATTAATAAATATTTATTACGCATCATTGGGGGGAAATATTCCATATAATTAATTCTCTGTAAAAATTTATTTAAAATTTAAGGTTAAAAATAACTGCGGCAATTCACTGTAACAAAATCCATAAACCACATTTGGCATTTTAATCGCTCAAAAAAAAAGTTGCCAAATTTCAAAACGCTCCAATATATAAAATCATATATATCTTAGAAAATTTTGAATAAAAAACTGGCATTTTTTGCAGATGTGCCAAAAATACATCTACTTTAAGATGATGTTAAAAATTGCATAGGTTATATTATGTTTTTTGAAAAGTATATAAAAATTATTTTAAAATACAAATTTTGAAAATAAATCATAAAAAAGGGTGAATTTTATTTGGAATAAAGCTAAATTTCTAATTTTAAAAAAAGGAATCAAGTAAGCTTAATAAAAAAGAGACATTAATAAATATATATCAAATTCAATTAACATTGAGGGGCCATATTCTTCGTTCCGTCTGAATATTCTATTGAATTTTAGACAATTCCTGGAAGTCAGGTAATCATAGGTGACAGGAAACCAAATCTAGGTTATCTTTATAATTAATTCCAATCTAATCGCTCTAAAATTTTAACAGCATAGAAATTAAGGTAAAGGATAATATTAAGTTGCCACAAATTTTCTAGGAAGAGGTTTTTATAACTTCAAGGGATAATATTTGATATTTAACAACATTTTTTTAATTATAGCTCTTCCATTCTATACAATGAAAATTATATCCTTTATAATTAGCATCATATTATGCTGAAGCTTATAAACATGAGAGTTATTTAATGGGTCTAGAGAAAATTTGAGATATATTTTTAAAAAATATAAAAAAATTCATAAACCAAGTTTGTATTCAAAATTCATGTAAAGTCCTTAATGTATTAGAAGGAGAAAACGTATAGGCGAAATAATTTAATACGAACAAGAGGTTAAACAATTTTCTTTACAAAATATTATCACGAATAATAAAAGCGTATGGTGCCTTTGCTAAATTTCTAAAGATAATGGCTTATATTTTTACCAATGTAATTCGGTTATTCAGTTTCTGTAAAAAGGAGCATACGCTTTTAAAGTTCGTGATATGAAATTTTAAATCAAATTTGTAAAGAGAATTATTTAATCTCTTGTACCCATAAAAATATATGATAAATTATTTTCTCCTTTTACTTTATTAATGATTTTTAAATAAAGCTAAAATTTTTTTAAAATTTTCTTCATCTTAAAGACAGAAGAGAAACATGCTTCATATAAATCATAAAAGTAAAGCAACAGCCTGTGTTAGGTGTCTAGATACCAATCAAGTTATTACATTATAAAATCCTTTTTTTAATAATTAAGTAGACACTACAAATTCTAAAAAAATCTAAATACACACATTTACGTATATATTTTTTACCTTTTAATGCTTATGCACGTGCCTGTAAAAAAAAGCAAATGTGAATAAGATGTTAAAGAATTCGCAAAAGATTTACATACAACGGAAGAAACACAATAACATTCATAAAGCAATTCAGAAAAGAAGGTAAACATATATGATGAAAAATACTAATGCATTCAGAAACTCTTAAAGAAGATATCTGATTTAATGTGAAACGTCAAAACATAAATGGTACACTTAATAAAGTTTGAATCACCACTCGTGTTTGCATTAGAAGAACATTTAAAACTAAAGCAAACAGAACAATTTTAGCTATACAAATACAGCTCAAATATTACTTAAAAAAATAACTTTGTTCTAGTTTTATTATATTTTGCATTAAAATAAGGGCATTCAAAGAAATTTCTGCTTTACATTAACTTTTATTTCAAGTTTGAACAAATTTAGATTAAAAGTAAATATTTAATACTTTTAATTTTGTCCAGAATTTAAGGTAAAAGAAACTCTGTTTATCGCTTTTAATGTACACTGGTATAACATTTTCTATCTTTTCTTGTAAAATGATACCGTCAAACGGCAAAACTTTACTGTTATAACGCTGCTCGATATGCTTGAGTTTCAGATATTACATAAATGCTGTCTGCTGTAAACGATACGGATATAGCACAATTTTCTCTACAACAAGGTACAGTAAACATGTGATAATCCTGCATCCGATGGTTGAAGGAGCGATAATCCGGTACCCAATTCAGTCTTAAGATGAAGCTACTAACATTTCATTGAATAATATTCGGTGAAGCTCTGAAGATTTTTTTTTTGTGTGTGTGTGTCTGTCTTTTTGGTATTTTCAGTTAATGCAGTGTTTAGTGTTTACCATATGGGGACGGTATTAACCTCCTTGGAATCGATGAAATTTCAAAGGGTTCAATAATGATTGTTAAAATTAGTGGTCAAAATAGTGATAAGTTATAAGGCATCAAAGGTAAAACATCTAATTTCTTAAATCGTCAACTAAGATTACGTTGCGTCCACAATAACCCATTCATACATATGAATAAGAGACGAGAAGTGTGACCTAAGGAAGAAAGATATAAATAGGAACTTATCCAAAATCAGATACCAGATGCTGAATGATGAGAAACAGACAATCACATGTGAAGTCTTTTTTTATTTATTTCTAAGCACCACAAGCTCTAGAATAAATAGTAATGATTTTAAAATGATAATTATAGCCAGACAAATAAATGGAGCATGCCGTTTCTTACACTTTTTTGATACCAGATCTGTGCCACATGGGACATAACGAATATTACGCTAATACTGCTGAACTCATCGGCGCAAGTCTATCATAGTCCATCTCTTAAAAATAAGTTTTGATAAAACGCAAGAGTGAAAAATCATGGTAATCGGCAAGTATAATCTGTAAGCAAGCCTATATTTGAAGAATAGTAAAGGCACGTGCACACTGCAATTGTAGAAGGATTCACGAAGTAGATAAGCAAGAATATACCAATGAAGACATTTTTCGTGTCTGTCTTGCTAGTCAGTAGAGAAAATAACAGCAGCAATCATATACAATTCTGAAGATTCACCAACTAGCTGAATAGCATCGCAAATTGCATAAGGCTCTCCCAGTCAGCAGTCGAAGAAAAAGGCACATATCAGCATGGCGGCAGGGAAGGAACAGGCCGAAAAGCCCGTTCTTCAGCCCCGAACTCCAAACGCAGAAGAAGGAAAACCGGTTGCTGAAATCCTTTCACGAGTTGTCTTCATTCGATGACGATTAACAAAACGATGCGTAAATACAAAGTGAAGGCTTGTCTGCACAATAATCAAGGTATCCAATGGGGTCAATAGCCGAATATGCTACGGCAATTAAACGGCACATTCAAGATATCATTGATTACAGAAAGAAAAGATAATTAATTGCTTAGTTATATATATTTACATGTAATAAGGATGAAATCATATGAAATAAACAGTAAAAGGAGGAAATATACTAGAATTATTTAATAAATTTCTAAATTAATAAATAGTTTTAACACATGAATTTAGCATGCAACAGTTGCAATATAAGAAAGAGCTAAAAAATATAAATGACTTGTTCATTCGACGCTAAATCAAAAGAAAATCCATTACTTTAAAAACTTATTGTGGTTGTCCGATATTAAAAAGGATTGTACTTTCTCAGTAGATATATTATTATATATAAGTGACTTGTAAAATTTAAAAGAAGGCATTAATGTTCCTTTCCAAGACAATGAAACTTTGAATGTGCCAGCATAGCTCATATAATCGTATCAACGATATATCTAATGTTGATATTATGATGCAAGAAGAGTTAATTTTGTTGAAAGAAGATTTTCATGAAAACGTCTTACTGAAAGCACATAAGAACGCTAAATTTTAGAATTAAAAGTCATCCAAGAGAAGTATTACAAAATAAAATCTGTTACTAAGCCAATGTTATTAATTTACGTTTTCTTACCTAGTGGAAGCAAGCTCTTTTCCAATCAATAATTTACTGCGGAAAACAAGAAACAGGGTGAATATTTTTGAACGAGGTGATTTAAAAATTAAGTTAAATCATTTTATGCCACATATTAAAAAATGCGTCAATAAATACATCATGTACAAACTTCATATTAAATCTAACTTCTAGAATCTGTGATTTTGCCTCTGCAAACTTGTTTATATTTTTTTAATTTGAATAATAATACAAAAAAATAATAAAACCTAACTTTAAAAAATTCTATTTTTCAAAACATTCATTCGTATTTGCAGCTTAATTATCTTTAAGTTACTTATATACAATTGTTTGTATTTTGATTATATCGTATGCTGGACATTCTAGAAAAAATATAAGGGTGTCAATGAAGAAAACCACTCTTTTAAAGAGGTCGAGAAAGAAAACTTTCGGAAGTCCTGGCATAAAACACCACTTTTATATATCATTATTTATCTTTATTTATTTAAAATATTTTCAAAACATCATAAAACGCTTATGCAGGAATAAAACGGAAACACATGACTTTAACACTACATCAAAAGCTGGATACAGTTAATCAACTAGAAGAAAGGGAGAAAAGAAGTACTAAAACAGAGGAGCAAGACATTAACTCTTGTTATTTACCATACCAAAAAAAGTAGAAAAAATGCTATTCCTATCTGAATATTTTATTAAAAGTATGACTGTTTTACAAATTTCGAAAAGAAAAGAATCAAAGTTCTACTAACTGGGTAATATTTCATATAAATGGCTAATTTCAAAAAAACTAGAAGGTAATCCTACAGTAGTACCAATGCTAATATAAACTACTAAGCAATTTTACCAAGAAATGAATTTACTAGAATAAGACTATTTGGTTTCAAAAGAATGGCTTTGTAACTTGGAAGTAAGGCATGCATCCATAAATTAAAATTTTAAGTTATTTAAAACTCAATATCAGCTTTCAATAAAATTTTAAAAATTCATTCTACAACAATATGCAATCTTAGATGATAAACCGGCATTACTAAAATCGCAAACGTGTCAGATTGTTCGATTTTTTTCTGTAATGATTTTCGAGAGACATTGCTTACGAAGAACACAGTAGAAAAAATATGCAAATATCTATTCATAGTCTCACATGTTAAAAAATGAAGCTTAAGTTTGAAGGTGCTATCCGAAATAAAAAAATTTTATTTCAAATTTTTTACAGCTTCAAACAATTTCTGAAACAAATTACAATATGAAAAATTCAGGATGTAGTCTAGCATCTCAAAGACCTTACATCTAAAAATTCTTTAAAATATTAAAAGACAAATCATTACTAAAATATTAAAAATTACAAAAATTAAATAAATTTAAAAACTTTTTATTAGTTTTTGGAAACAGAGAACTAGAAAGCTCTTTAACTAATTACAAAAAGCTGTAAATGTTCAAAACATTATCTGTAGGATGCTTTATATATTAAAAAATTTTAATTTATAATGTATTTATACATTAAATATATTTTTATTTATACGCTAGTTAATTATCAAAAAGCAGAATTAATACTTAAATTTTTAAGAAGTACATTTATTGCTTTTAATTCGTTCAGCTTGTTAATCAATAGCAGACTGATTAAACGTATCTTAATGCTTACTGCACAGCAGCACTCTGAGGTCGGCTATGCGCATGGTAGAAAAATTAAAAGTTCGATGTTCGCGCAGTGTCAATTAAAAGTTTTATATTCACGCAGTTGTTCAGGTTTTATTCTAGATTTTTTCCACATTTCTCAATTATGATCATATTTAGGGAATTTTATTTTGTGAGAATAGGATTTAGTGTGCTGAGTGAAAACAGAACACCTTCTTTAAAGCGTAAAAATCTTTATAAAACGTGCATCGGGTCTTCGTATGCAATTTAAATATATAAATTAATGCATAAAAGGTACTTGATATCACTTTGCTTATATTTAATTATTGTGGCATTTTTAAATGATACGGTTTTTCGAGTACGTTTTAAAATAACGCAAGGGAAACATATTCAACTTTAACCTAGCATACATTTACTACTAATATTTGCACCATGCATTCCTTTTCATTTTAGTTAAACGTGTTTTGAATGCCGTAGTGACTCATATAGATACATGCATTTAGTTAAGGTTACCATACGTCCCGATTTTCGGTCCCTCTCCCGATTTTTCATAACTCGTTTTTTCGGTCCCGAATTTATAGCATTTGTCCCGAAAAACAGTAGTGTTAGAAAGTAAAAGTTTCAATGCCTATTTTTATTTAAGTAGCCTGAGAGCAAACTGAAAATGCAAGTGTAAGTTGAGAGACGCGCGCCATACCGGCCGCATGAACAGAAGATACCCGATCTAGAGTCGTCTTTTGAAAAATAACAGTGGGGAGTTTTATTTCTCCCAGTCCGGTATTTCTTTCCTCAGCCCCCCAACATACACGGAATTTTCGCTCACAGTTGCAGCTCAGATTTTCACTTATAGATAGCACAGTAATTTTTAATTGATATATTAATTTGATTGTGATTTGAATTTATAATTTTTATATATCCATCTGAAATCATCTTTCTATTGTCACGTTTAGATCGTAAAATTTTTGTTCGATTCTCATTTTGATGTTGCATAAGGGCTAAAAAAGTTTTAAAAAATATACCGAAAGGGTGACGTGTAATGGCGTTTCCCATTTAGCAACGACATATATTTTTGATTTATCAACGATGTATTACATACGTGCTAAGGGTATGTTTTACTGCAGCTTTATTTATTATTTATTTTTACTATTGATGTTTTTAGTAATGGGTTAAAAAAGAATCTGTACATTTAACGAAGAACTACACAAGGAATATCTGTTTATTGAAAAAACTACAAGCAAGTCCGATATACGGTTCAATACACGTTCTTCAAAATTGTCAATAAGCCATGGTGGACGTACAGATATTAAACTTCATATAAATAATAATAAAATATCAAGCTGCTGCTCCATCTAGCTTGTTATTAAAGAATTTCTTCAAATAGGAGAAAATGGGTAATAAGGAAAAAGAATTAGCCGCAACAGGTGGTACTTTTGTATGCCATACTATTTGCCATAACCATAGCTTTAGGTCTGTGGATTGTCTGTCCAAGCTGCTTCAAGTGGCATTTGAGCTTAAATTTACATGTGCGTAAATCAGAACCGAAGGAATAATACTAAACGTTTTCATTCCTTACGCATTAAGAGCTTTGGACAATGATTTGGAAAAGTGCTCATTTGTTTCAATCTTAATAATGCGTCCAATCACAAGGCAATAAAAGTTTTCCAATACTTGTTAGATTTATAGATAAAAGTTGTTGAATTAGAGATCCTTACCAAGTGAAACATCTGATATTGTCAGCAACTCTTTAACTACCTGTCTTGAAGAAAATAATTTAAAACAAAAACTGACCTTTTACCGATAATACGAATTCTAACTTTCGAATGAGCTGAGAGACGTACAGAAAATAATTTCTTTGTTAACTAAAACGAAACTTTAACCATAACATTATAATATCAAATGTGCGGCGCATTATTATACATAACACTATAAGAATAGTAGTTGACGGTTTGCCAGTTGATATAGAAATAGATTAAGACATACTTATAGTACCTTAAATCTTATACTATTAAAAAAGAAACATTGAAAACTTTCTGCAACTTCGTAGAAACCGATTTTTCAGTGGTACTACAGTATTCACAAACAAGCTGGTTAACATTACTTCCCGGCATTGAAAGGGTACTCCAAGGTTTTTATCACTGAAGGCTCATTTTCAATCTCAAGAAAAGTGTTGCATGTTCATTTAAAAATTCTTTGAAAAACTAGTGGCAGAAGCTTAGCTACATTCTACATACCACCTTCACAATAATAACAATAGAAAAATTTATTTGTAAAAAAAAATTTAAACAA
>KK119743.1:275048-305148 GCA_000611955.2 Stegodyphus mimosarum | reverse complement strand
ATATATATATATAGCGTCCCGAATTCCGAACTTCGAAATTTGGTCACCTTAATTTAATGCAAACAATAAAATATGGAGGATAATTCACAATTACTTAAACAAATATTCTAATTTATGCAGCATGGTTTTTATTTGTCACTAGTTTTAACTACATCAGTTGTTCACAGTACAGATCTTCGTTGATTTTCAGATAGCAGTAAATAACTAGATCCCACCAAATTTTCATCTTCTACTTTTTATGAAGACCTTCCTTCAATTTTGCAGTTGGAATACTATGTTTATCAGAGCACTTCCTTTTATATTTAACATTCATGTAAAGAACTCACTTATTTTCGCTGTTTATTAATCATTTGATAAATAATTCTTCATATAGTTCAATAGCTGAAAGAACAAACCTAAATTTGCTAATTCAAAATCATATTCGACAATTTATAGTACCTTTTAATCTAATTCAGAACATTTTATTACAGCTTCCAAATGCCAGTGGACTTTAAACGGCGTAATTGAAATCACTCGTCTGTTTCATATCTTCTGTCAGCATATCGTCCATTGTCAAAATGGAATTCCGCTCTATCGGTGTACCTAAGAAAAGCCTTTTCTAATTAATAATGTAATGGTATTATAAATACCATTTATAATATTATAAGCAACGTTACTTATGGTATCATAAATGGTACACTTCGAAAAAAAAAAGAAGGACAGTTCTATATCTCCCGTTCTATTGGGTCAATTGACGAAATTCAGATTGCTTTTTTCATGTCTCGAAAGCGTGACTTAAGATGTATATTAGATTTTTATATAGCATCATTCTAGCATAGGTATTTTGACACAAAATCGGACTTTTTCTGAAAAGACTTGCCGATGTTTTTCCATATTTCGATTCGACGACTCAAATTATGCCTCACTATTAAATTTTGTAAAATTTGGTGCAAAATTTACATAGAAATTGAAAATTTATCTTGGCGCATTTTTTTCATTTTCGCCAAGAATAATTTACTTGGTGAACTTCTTAATTTATAGCAACCTATTTTCCTTTTCTTTTATTTCATTGCAGACGAGGGGGGAAAAAGTTATCGTTCATATTATCAAATAATTTTAACAAAATGCGTAACCCACATTTGTGTTATTATCACTTTTAAGAAATATGCCAAATTTCAAAGCGCGCATATATGTAAATTCACGTATATCTTAGGAAATTTTGAATAAAAAACTCTAATTTTTTTGCAGGTATGCTTAGAAATACATCTATTTTAAGATGATGGTACAACTTTCATAGGTTATAATTCAAATTTTTTTTCGAAAAATTTATAAAAGTTATTTAAAAATACAAATTTAAAAAATAAAGCATAAAAAATGGGCAAATTTTGTTTGGAATGAACCGAAATTTCGAAATGAGAAAGGAAGAATCAAGTAAGGTTAATAAAAAAAAAGATATTAATAAATATATATCAAATTCAATTAACATTGAGGAGCTAAAATTTTGAGAGATAATTTTTTAAAAACAAACTACTCGTGCGAGTTTTACAAAATTTGACAGTTTGGCATAGTTTGAGTTGTAGAATCGAAATATGGAAAAAAATTGGCATGTTATTTTAGAAAAAGTCCGATTTTGTGACAAAATACCTGCATTAGAACAACGCTATATATAAATTTAATACATATCCTAAGTTGCGCTTTCGAGACATGAAAAATGCAAATTTTTTTGCGTAGTGTACATATACATAACAATATATATTCATTCTTTTTGTGCATATCATAAACAGACTTTTCAGTTTTGTTCGCTGAATTTTACGTATAAAATTTTTGTAATAAAATGCATCAAAATTTTAAAGCTTAGTAATAAATGTACGCGAAAATAATTTGTTTCTTACACCTCACAGATATTCGATATTTTTAGCGCGGATTTACTTTCAATATTTTATTTCTCAAAGTATTGAAAGTTCTATTTTTAAAACATGACTTTATTTCTCGTCCCTTCCATTGCATTACACCAATGATACAGTGAACTTTTCCCATCAGCAACTTTACGTTTTAAGAAGATTTTTAACGAAGTACTAACTTGACAGTTAAACACCATTAGTCACCATTAGAGCTATAAAGGTACAGCATTTGACAGATATGGGATTATTACTGAGAAATTTATGAGAAAATTTCTGAAATCTTCTTCATTTCTTCCCTTAGGGAAAAGTATAAAGAAGGTTGGTAAGAGTCAAGAGAAGAGTAAACAGCCCGAACCTTTTGTGTTCAGCTTAATTTAAAGAACTTAAGAGCCACTTAGAGTCTGATGGTTTACATTTCCAGCTTGATTTTTCAAATGCTTCCGCTTTCTCTGATCCTATGATTTGAAACTTTTTGTTGCAGCCATTTTAGCGGATTCTTAACTACTATTGCTCGAAGCACTATACAGTTAATAGAAAATAAAAATATTTCTTTGTCTGTAAGCCGCTAAACCGTACATATGCGTTCAACAATATTTCTCATGGTACCTCTTAATACACAGACACGTCAACGATATTTGTCATGGTACCTCTGAATACACAGACGTACATCTTCAAATGTGTCCATAAAATTAAACTATAGTATGTATTGGAAGAAATAAACATCGTGGTTCAAAGCAAGACAGTCATTTGAGAATTATAGCTTAGAAAATGCTATTTAATCGTGGCCTTTGGGAGAAGTTTAAGGTCTGGAGGCCAAACCATTGATTGCTAGGAGTATTAAGCATTGTTCTTCGAAATTATGATAAAAATCACATACATATTTAGGGAGACCACAACTCACTATTGCGCAGTGTTAATAAATACGTAGTCAAGTACCCTTTCCAAGCAGTTATATCTTTTTAAATTTTGAAAAACATTATTAACCTTTCTCGCTTAAAAGTTAATATCTTTAATCATGAACATTTGTGAAAAGTTTACTGAAACCAATTATTCTTCAAATTTTACATGTTTTATCTAACTGAATTGCTGCTTTAGAGAAACTAGTTATTAAAACATTTGTTTCCGTGCAAATGTGCTACTATTATTTATATTTATAGTAAACAGACCCTTTAATGTACTTCTAATTTCTTTCAAATTTCTTAACGTGAAGATCACAAAAAATTCAGAAACTTAAATACTGGGCAATTACTTGATGGCATTCTAATGTTTAGCTTTATCTTATAAAACAGCTATGGAAAGAAAAAGAGAGCACATGAATTAAACTGAATGCTTCCAAACGGAAGCAGCTTGAGTTGTTGTTTCACAGGTACAGCCAAATGGAAACATAAAAAATTTCTGCATAGTAATGGTAAGAGAATATACATATATATTAAATTTCTACCGGTAATTCATTTTGTGAGGTAACTGTTTTATTTTCATAGTCAAGGAGGAAATAACATAAATAAATAAAGTTTTTGCACATTTATAAAAATATTTATTACCATGAAATAAATTGGAATGCCCTATTTTCCCCTTTGAAATTTCCAAAAATATTTTCCATTTTTAATTTATTTTGTATGATGATCCTTCTTTAAAGATAAATCTAAAAATTTGTACCGGAATCCGTTCCCCTGCAACAGTTCGTAAAAACTTTTTACTTCAAAGATTTTAACATCTGCAAACGTCAATCATATGTATGCATGCATTTTTAATATTCAGCGAAATTTTGCTTCTCGGAAAATCAAACAAAATGTTTTTATTGAAAAATGCAAGAAAGGTAAAGGAACTAAGCGACTTTGCGCACGATCTACTGAACACTGAAATCAAATATTTCATTCGAGTCATAGGAAAAAAACAAAGTATACGACACTTTTCAGTAAAATGAAGAAAGTGCTTTTGATGTTAAACCTAAAGCAGATTATTATAAATTTGATTATTTTCAACTTTTTACTAAATGAAAAATTAATATCTGTGTTTATATCCCTTTCGAATAAAAAGAACAAACTTGAGAACTTACTTTTATTTTGTAGCCGACATGAAAAATACATACTGCAATATATCCTAAAAATATTAAATTCAAATCAGCATCATTGAATCAAGAAAAATCTGAAAAAATAATGCTTGCGAATTACTACATTTTTGTTTATTTTCTGTGATAAAAGTATTTTTGCATATCACGTGACAGAAGATCACAAATCTGAGACAGGAAAAAATGGGAAATAGAAATGCACTATTTACCAACTGACTCATGTCTGTTAGCGATGGAGAGTATTGTTACGTATGTAAGGGTTTGTAATAGATTGAATGCATACAGAATTCTTGATAGCCTGATAAAATTTATTCTACCAAAAGGAAAACATCACAGTTCTGGAACTTTCAAGAGAAATACTCGTACAGCTCTTCCCACTAATATAGAATACAATCAGTAGTTACACTTCAAACGACTAAGAATGTTAAACACAGCGAAATGCAAAGCTCGTCTAAAGAGCGAAGCTACCACGGTTATATCTCAATACTGCGAGCTATACTGAACTAAACAACAGCTGTTCTTTGTTCTGAACATACTATACTGAACTAAACAACAGCTATACGAACTAAACAACAGCTTTAGAACAACAGCTTATCAACTAACAACAGCTTATCAGTATAGAACGAGCTATACTGAACTAAACAACAGCTTTCTCCCGGCCGCCGAGAAATCTCTAGTTCTTCTCGAAATTAATGGAAGGCATGTGAAAGCCGGATAAGGTTTCAGCTACGTATCGCAGCAATTAGAATTATTCAAATACAATACCCCTTGCAGTTGTACAGGGACCTTATCAAAATGTCGCAAAATGGTCCGCCAAGTTTGGCCATTTTTGGCGATTTCTCGCCAATTTAGTGAGATAGACAGTTACCCAATGTTAAATAAACCTGCCGTGTGTATTCTTCTCCGGCAAGCTTCGCTTCTTTAGATTTTCATATTACACTATGCAAAACAAAATACAGCAATTTCACATATAATTTTACTAATATTATTTATATATGTACAAAATTCATAACAGTATATATTATTAACTAGAGATGAAATATTCTAATCCTTGAATACGATAAATCTTAACGAAGATTTGAAATTCGAAAATTCGAACTTCACACCTGTTTCGCCAATCGCATCTTTCGAATATTAATCTAAAAAACCCTTAAACATTTTATTTCAAAACTTAAGAATAATTTTACTGACGGCGATTTAAACATTCATAGATAAAAGATGGTAAGAAATATTATAATAATTTTACGAATGTCACCTCTTGGCTAGCCTGAGTGCCAGTTTTTATTTTCTAGAGCGAATTATTTGTGTTTTAAGTTCAATTTTTATCTGTGTCAACTCAATCGTTTGCTCTATATTTAATTTAAAAGTTTAATTGAAGCCTAGAAATCATAAGACATTTGAACTGTTATTCAAGCAATATTTCTCAAATTATATTGAGAAAATGAACCAAGACGGAGGAGCTTATTTATGTACTTCACTTACTAAATTTCATGTGTTTCTTTACACAAATTTAGCTTTTAAAATCAATTTTGTAAATTTTTTTGCATTAAACGCAGATTTCGCATTTTACTTTAATGAAAAATTTCTAACATTTTATTTTCCTTTTCCTTTTTATTCTTATATGAAGGATTCGAGAACTTTCCAAGACTCGGAATCAAAATCTAGTTAGCAGAATTGCTCGATTCTTCTCAGCTCTTTTAATAACACAAGTACAGGTTGCACAGAAGCCAGCACCTTTGCATTCTCGTAGATATATTTATATACTGCAGGCCGCCTAAATTTTGAAAGAGAATATTCCGGTAAGGGGAGTCCAAACGTCTTCCACACCTCTTCCTCTACCACAACCTCTCGAGAGGATTTTGGGCTTGCTGAGCATTTTGAGTGCCGCTCAGACACTATAGGGTTTAAGCGGTACGTACAAACATCCGTAATTTCTCTGGGCTTCGAACTCAGAACCATCGGTATGGCAACCAGCATTACTAACCCTATTTCCCTCCAGACAACTATAGTAATAATAAATAAGATAGTAGAGAAACGGTTTTTTTTAATATTAATTTTTGTATTAAACTGTATTTTATTACAAACAAAAGCAATGCTAAATTGCAGTGACGAAATTTAATCTATGATGTCTTTCGAACAACGATCCATTAATTTTGAAAGCAAATTTCTTAAATTATGAAACATGTTTAATCATTTATGAAAACACAGATGCGGAGAGAAATAGCACCTGCCGGTAATGCTGCTTTCCTACATCCCAAAGCAAAAATTTTGCAGATGATTTAGCGTAAGTGAAAGATTTATACTTCGATATAAAATGGGCTTTACATGTCTGAATAAACAAAAACACCTCTTGTGTGTTTGGAAGTGGTAGACAATTTTCATTTTTAGCTCTGTGGAGCTCTGTGTCCCAAATGTGAGTTTCTGTGTAAGGCTTTTTGTTAACAGCAGTCAATAGAAAAAACAGAGGACTATGTTCTCATCCTGAGAATGGTTTTTGAAATAAAAATTCAACTTCCTCTTTCGCTTATCGTTTCTCTCGAGATTTACTACCGGAGAGAAAGATGAAGAAGTCATTCTCAAAGTCTTCTAGTTTCTCCCCACCATTAAACACAGTTACTCCCTGTAGATGCTATAGTCATTCCAAACAAAAAACTTTTTTAAAGCAATATCATCAATCATAAAAGAATAGAAATATCTAAGCGAAAGAAGAGGAAAATTTAAATTCTGATATTTAAAAATATCTTAGTGAAACTGATTTGACAGAGTCAAAACAGCTGATACTTCTGAACACTTATTGAGTATCCAAATGTATTTAAAGTATTTTTTAAACAGTGCAATCTCTATCAACCAGAAATATAAACGATACATTCAGTCATTAAAATACGTATCGTCACTATCAATGACATTCATCAATCTGTTGCACAATTAATTTATTCCATCAAAGAAAAACCTTACATCCTGCGATTTAATGAAATTTTCAACTTACATTTTAAATATTCGGAAGTGGGTAGCTAACAAAGAATTTTGTATGAGCTTAAATACAGATGATAATCTGGTAGGGTTCTACCAAGAATATACGGCAGCATGCCAGCTAACATTAACATCCCAGCCAGTCGATAGCGTTTTCTTGACCACTTTCCTGACATGTGGCTTAATATTTTCGCAGGAAAGTTTTATGATACACAACTCTCAGCCAATAAAGAGTGTTTACGAACAAAATTTCTGCAGTCGTAGCAATTGTTCCTGCTCCAGTCGTAGCACGTATTGCTCGCAACGATCGGCATTTAAAGTCTGATCAGATTGGATCAGTTTATAATGGATCACACACTCTTTACCTCAGCAAATATACAGCAGAACATAATTTTGTGCTTCTTTGTCTATCTGATTCACTGGGATTTACTCTGTGTTTTTGCTTTATGGATTGTTGTTACATTTTATCACTAGTATGATTTTCCAGAAGAGCTCTCGTAAGCTTTCCGATAATTAATTAATTTATCTTAATAAAAATAATTACATTTAATCTTTATTTTTTATTCAGAAAAAAAATTCGTGCTCGAAAGAAATCAACGAACTCAGGATGGAACTTTGCATCTGCATATGACCGGAATTCGATACCAAATCATTACACACAAAACAATAACCAATTCCGATAAAAAAGCTTCAAAAGTGGTAGAAATTAGTGTACTTCATTGCCAATTCTGGATTGGATGCAAAACGTTTATAGAGTGAAACCTTCATATAGAGAGTATGAACAGTTCTTTGATGGACACAGTATCAGATACGGTTAAATTCACTAATTCTCCGAAATCTCGAGATGAAGTTAGATAACATTATAACATCTTCAGGCATGCCCGTTCATTATTATACTAAATTGTTGCCAAAGATATATCGATTGATATAGTTGATGAAGATGGAAAGACAGATTATACGAAGATCGAAGAAGACTCGACACTTAGTGCCTGAAAATTGTCTTGTCGAAAAGTAATATGAAACTGCTGTGCAGAAAATGGCTCACTGCCATAGGATGGTAAGAAATGTAAATGTATTTTGAGTTATCGCGGGAATATAATTCTTAGTATCTGGTCTGGGAGCTAATCTTAAAGTGGTAACCTCATGGCTTGATCCACTAAAGCAGAGCCGTGCCTTTGCCATCACGTCTTCAAATGCGAATAAGCTAGCCTTCGGCATTTACTAAGGATCATGACTCATCACTGAAGACCATATAATTTTGCTTGACATTGTTCGCACTGATTGAATCAAACATCACTGCATCTGGTGCCAAAGATGCTCGCCTTCCGTAATGTAGTTTGTTATTTGTAAGTTTCTAGGGAGCAATCGGAAAGATACTTCTATATTTACAGATGGTGTCACAAAGTCCCGGTTAGTGATTAATAGTGGAAAGCACTGCCCCTCATGATTAGCGGAAATCACCAGGCCAGGACTGCTGATTCGGACTTTACAAAGTTCTCCACAAAAGGTTTTGCCGTTTTCCTACACTGTAAAAAATTTTAGTCCAACGTTACACCATTTAATGGTTCAAAATCAAAGATAGTACCAAAACATGGTTCACTTGATTTTACGTTTCACTGATATTTGGTGAAACGATCCAACTAGGCAAACGTTTCACTATTTTTAAGGAATACTTTGCAGCCAATCAAATCGAAGCATTCAGCACATGCCTGGTCTTCCCGTGATTCCATCTTTAGAAAGTTTAATGGCGGCTGTTTGAATCTGTTAACGGATAGTCGGTTGTGTATTCGATAATTACAAGGTACGTATATTTTTGGTTTGTTTCCTTTTTGATTTATGTATTAATGAAATGTAAGATACAAAATGGTGTTAAAATGCATTCGCAGTAACTTTTTAATGATTTTGTTGGAATGAGTGGCGTTAGTGCTAAAGCCTACTTTCACCATTTGGTTATTACTACTGTATAGAACGTAGCTGAATAGAAGTCTAAAACGAGATTCCCGAACATTCTTAGTAAAAGCATTGTTATAACATAATGTGTAGTTCTGCATATATTACGTAATATGTATTGCTATAAAATACGTTATAGTCATTCTATAGAAAATAGAATACTGCAATACAAACATAGAATGTTCTGTCAGCATCAACATTGGAATATAATTGTTCTTACGCTGTTTGTGAACTTGAGAAATAAGAAGCACATAATTCATCTAAAACGTTAAAAAAACTTTTTTGACATGAAAACTTAAGTCTTGTTGTTTAAAACTAAATTTATGGTTTAATTTTTCTCTAGATGAAAATCTTGGTACAGTGTCAATCATCATTGAAAGTGCTAGAAAATTCAGATTATGGTCAGCTTACTGTTATTAACTACGCTTAATATCCAAGTTTTTTATCTCTGTAAAAATGTGCTGATGATTTCAAAGAGTATGTTGATTATGAAAACTTTCCCTGGGGATCCCAGCAAAATTGAAAGTTATCGATTAACATGATAAAACTGTATTTGGAATATTTTGTTGAAGTAGCAAGTTTTTTTATTGCTTCGTGAAAATTTTTGTTAATTAAATCTTATTGTTTGATTAAAACCATTTTGAAATATTATCTAAACTTTCCTTTTTACGAGAAGAATTTTTTGATAAAGATGCATTGAATTATTATTATTTAGCAATGTTTTTAAATATTCTGTTCGAAAGCATGCTTATTTGGCCAAACTTGGTATTTAAAAATTTTGTTTTTCAATATTTCATATAATAATATATATTGAACTTGAACAGTTGTGTTTATTATGCATACTGTTATGATTGCTCACCAAGCTACTACAAAAATGCCAACAATTTATAGATTTTGTTCTAGGTACTCATTCAGCTTAGCATCAAACTGCCACAAATGTTGGAATTTAAGAAATTCTGTACATTTTCTCTGCCAAACTGGGAGTAAATTTCTGTTTTACTTATCATTCAAAATGTATCTTAATTTGTGCTTTTACAGATACATTGTTAATTTGTTGAATTTCTCAAGATCAAGAAAGATTTTGCCAAACTGGTAGTATTTTTAATAGCCGAAATGACAAAAATAATTATCTCTTAACCCCTCTTATAATCCTGCAAAATCATGTTTTGTAGTTTGAGGTGGAACGTAAATGAATTTTGACTATGGTTTCTGATTTTAAGAAATAACTTTGCATTAAGAATTTAATTAATATCAGGCATTTAAAATAATAGCAAATAAGAGATTTTTTTTTCTGAAGTAGTTAAGATGTGCTATTGAAATTGTATTTATTTGTGTTTAAATCTGCAAAACGAAGTTTGATTGTTTAAAAATATAATTGATTATTTCTAACCAGTTAGAATATGAGCTAAGTGTTATTTCTTCATATGTCATTTCGTTAGTGGTAAATTTGGCAGAATATTAGAGTAATTGACATTGTTTATTTTTTATTTGATATCAATAATTCATAGATGCATTAACTTCTTTTATAATTGGAGAGCATAACACAAAGATTTAATTTAAGTACTATTTTTTAACTGTGCGGTATAATTTATTGTTAAGGGTAACAAATATTGCCAAATATGGTTAACATCATTTAGAAAGCATTACATTAGTGTATGTGAGTGATTTTTGGTTTATATAATCTAAACCTTATTTTTTATTTGAATAATTTAAACTTTTTACTTAATTTTACTTGTGAAGTCATCCAAAATAACACTTTGTTTCGAAGACATCCATTTTTTTTAATTCAAATAATATGCAGAGGACTATTTGTACTTTACCTTTTTCGTAATTATTTTAGGTAATTTTTAAGTGCTTATACATGAATACAACAAAAACGTTTGATAAATTTAAATTAAATGTATATTTTATAGTTATGTTGATGTAAATATTAATATTCTTTCAAGATGACAGTAATAAAGGTAAAGTAAATTTTCAGTTTAAATTCTCAGAGTATAAGTCTCTGATTTGTATCAGTAACTGTACATGTAATTGCTCCAGTTTTCTTTTTAATTATTTCAAATTGCTGAAATATTCAAAATATTCAGTTTTTAAGCTGTTATATTTTCAAAATATATTACTACAAAAAGTTGTGTTTCTGAAAATTTCCACTTTCTTAGCTAACAGTGCTTTTTGCAATCATATCATTGTATCAAGGGATCCCAATCGCCTCCTGGCGGGCAAGTCGCCCCAAGGTGGGCATGGAAATTTTATAGGGAGTCGATGAAGATCTGGGCATTGACAGCCGAATTTGCAGTGGCAATTAATCAGCATAGTCAAGATTCCTATTGATTCCAGAAGTGCAGGTACGTATATGCTTTATTTCAGATTTTAAATGTCATACAAGAATAATATCCCAAAATAAAAGTTGTTACCAAACCAACATTGCCTTTTCCCTCTTCTAACCTAGTATAAGTAGATTTGAGTCAAGTCAGCAATTTACTATGGGAAGAAAGAAACAGGTTGAATATTTGTAATGGAAGTGATTTGAGAATTGAGCAATTTTATGCCAAATGCTAAAAGAATTACATGAATGCACAGATCACATTAATTATTCATACTTCGGTGTAATTAAAATTGAAGTTTTGTGCAGTTAAAATCCGTTATTTTGTTTCTGGCAACTTGTTTATATTTGTAAAATTAAAAATAAAGATTTAAAAAAAATTAATCCAATAAACCATTTTTTTTAAATTTTTGTTCAAAATTTTAGTTTGCTGTTATTTATTTGCAATTATTTGTATTTTGATTATGCTGCATTACAGAGAAAAATGTAAGGGGTTCGATGAAGAAAACGTTTTTCTAAAGTTCTTTTAAAAGGGGTTTATGTAAGAAAAAACTTGAGAACCCGTGCTTTACATAAGAAAAATTTTCCAAAATCTAGCTTCTCTATTTTTACCTTTACTAACTTGTATTATTCTTATTTTTAAATGTAATGTCATATATTACATATAATTTTCAAAAACCTTTTGGTATTTTCTGATTATTCATCCCCATTAAAAAGTCACAAATTGATTGCTGACTGGAGAGAGATATTTGTTTGGATATCCTTATTTCTAGTTCAAAAATGCTGCTTTCATAATTTCTTTTCTTTTTCCATATAAGACATGCAGTCTTTTTGGGTTTTTTCCACTCTTCTTTTCACGTACACAGCGATCTGCTTTCACTGAAGGAAGCAGCAGAGAATTCCAGAAACTTAGCATTTTGAACAACCATGGCATCAAAATCATAAAATGACACACATGAAAAAAAAAGGCACATGCCTTTAAACAAGTCTTATTGCACTGTATGTGTGTAGGAAGTTAAGTCTGAGATTTCGCCAATGAAAACTGCAATATGCTATTCACCGCTATACTGAAACACAAAAATTCCCATAGAAGGGATCATAATCTGCTGTCGTACTGGTGAAATGTCTGGAAAGCCATTTGGGTTTGCTATGGGCACAACTAAATTGCCACATAAATATATTTGGGTAATATTAGTAGGTTTATAATAGTAAAATAAACACTTTGGTGCTGGTATAATAATGTAATCCAGCTAATTTTCTTAATGTTTTGTATTTTTTAATGTTTTATAAGTCTTATAATTGTGTATTTTTTACTAAATATACCTTTAGATGTGTAGGCATATTTATATACATTATATATTAGATTTTTTTAAATACCGGGGAATGTGTGCTGTACCAGCAGCAACACATTTCAACATAAATATTTTTTTAGCGGCATGATGCAATGCCTCATCTGTACACTTTTGTGCTTCTTTGCTGGGTTCGGGGATAGTCTTAATACCTCCTTTTTTAAAAAATAAAATCCTCAATATCTCAAAGTATTGATGTTCGGCCAGCCATATATTTGATATTTAGCCCTGGTATTTGACAAAAATTGTTTTTAATGCATCTTCCTTTTTTTGTGTTTTTGTTTCTTCTATACTTTTCATTAGAAACTAAAAGTAAAACTAACATATTACTACCAGTAATGATATGGTTGATACTGTTTAACACTGGCATTTCGATCCAGGTTTGAATCCATGCAAATGCACTGCCTGCATGTTTGTTTTCCTCCATGTGTAACATGAATGCAACCCACTGTACATACTCTAGTCAGATAGCAATCGAGTGGCTTGCTGCATCCAAATAAACCAATCAAAATGAATATTTAAGTTTTTATTAATTAAATTTAATATATTATGGATGCTTTATGTTATTTTTATTATATATTGCAATGATAGTATATATTTGTTGTAACTCATACACTAAAACACAGAAACATCAGTCAGTATAACCTAGTAATACTAATAGTAACATCAGTCATGATACGAGGGTGAGAATTATGAAAGAAAAAATAAATATAAAACTAATAGTTTAGATAATGCATGATGTTATGTAGCTGTGTATTAACGTTTCTTTTTTTAGTTTCCTAATGATGTTCAAATAGAACTACAAACAGTATCTAAAAGGTGTTGTCTTCTTTCAATCACTGGTTGTGAAGGCCTGACCCTGTACTCCCCAAGACTACCTCGACATCCATGCAAGATCAGAATGTGTTGTGACTTATCTCAATTGTCTGAGAGTAACATTAGAACAAGCTTATAAAATTCATCCTTGCAAAAGAGTGCAGTCACCAAATGGGGCGTTATGAGGTACACCGTCGCTGAGCTTGATACAGTGTGTTTGTCAGACCACTGTGCCCACAAATTACCGCCCGTTGCATTTCCGATACAACCAACAGTGTGAAAAATCACTGATCTAATGTTGAGTACCATGCATTCTTTGTGTCTCTCTTCTAATGATTATGAACTGCAAGAACTGTTTAAGTATATGAGACTACCATTAAATTGTTAAATAAAAAAATTCTAAATTTGGGTTTCATGGTATTGTTAAATATCCTATCGAAATTTTCACAAATGTATTAAAATGACTGCTACATACACTTGTGCTTTCTGAGATTTATTGGTTTAAATACTCCAGGATAATGAAACTGCAAAATGCTTTTTGTCAAAAAATTCTAAATTTGGGTTTCATGATATTCTGAAATATCCTATTGAAATTTTCACAAATGTATTTAAATGACTACTACATACACTTGTGTTTTCTGAGATTTATTGGTTTAAATACTCCATTATATGAAACTGCAAAATGCTTTTTGTCGATATTATAAGTAATGGTAAATATCCCCCCATGCATGCTTTACAAGTACATTTATCTTATTTATTTCATACAATTAAAGTTTTCAAGTTAGAAGAATGTTATTGATGTATGTCCTGTTTCTATATAAGCATAATAATGTATGCTAATTATTCAGAAGTACTTGTTATTAAATTCTGAAAAATAATGATTAAAATATTTATAAAATATACGTAATCATTCGACAGGTTTTATGAGTAGTTTCATTTTAAATTTCTTAAACAGAATATAAGTGATATAATTTATTAAATTATGCTTACATGTATGTCTGTGCAAAATTCAGCATAAAATATTTCTTAATGAATTACTTTTCTTACGTAGCAGTTGCAGAAAATTTGTCTATGTGGATTTAAATGTGTTCTTCATTAAAGCTTTGCCATCTTAAGTTATGTTTTTCCTCTGACTTATTTTACATGAAATGTTTACGTTTCTATATAACATGCTACCAAGAGATATGTTTAATCTGCAGAAAAATGGAATTTACTTTTGAATTTATTGAACAATATTAATAGCTTTGGAAAATTTTCTTTATTGTATAGGTACATAAGTATTATAATTTATCATGCTTCATAATGCATTTTAACATATTGTAAATAAAAAATTACCATAAAGTAAAACTTGTTTTTGTATGAGGAGGGGACATGGGAAACCTTACAGATTCTAGCAAATACTTCTGGTCTCCAAATTTTAAAGGTAAGTGTCATGGCATGTGAATGAAAATAAGAATTATGCATGGAATAATTTTTCTTTATATAGTATAATAGTAATTAGTTGAATAGCTGTTAATTACACATTACACACAATGTATAATATCAATTTTGTTATGAGAAAGCAATTTCTGTTGTAAATTTAAATACTAGAGACCTTGAATCTCAAAGCTAATGCAATTTAATTTACAAGTGAAGGCATATCAAACATGAATTTTTAAATTCAGCTCTTGCAATGAGCAGTTACATTTTAACGTATTCCTATTGGTGTGTAAGGCATTTAATTTTGTAAAAATATACTTTTATATGCATGCTAATATATTGCAAATGTGTATTTTAATGATATATATTTTATACTTTCATTCTCTCAAAACTGAATCAATCTTATGCAAGTAAATCTGCTGTTCTAGCCAAATTTTCAATAATTATTGCTATAGATATGCTGATTTGCATAAGAAATTTCTAAATATCTTAGCGACAGCAGTAATGAATTGAAAAAAGTACCAGGAGAAGGGTGCCATAGCAGTAATTGAATAAAAAAATACCAGAAAAATGGATAATATAAAATTTTATGACTGAACTCTCAAATAACTTCCTATAATTTACAGTTAACGGTAAACATAATTATAATTAAGGGTTTAAGGTATTCTCAAACCATATTGTAATATAGCCCATTTAACGCATTTCTAATTTATGGTTCAACATTCCCCATTCTTGCTTTAACATACTGCCAATTCTTGGTTAAACCTATTAACAAATAATGGTTCAACCTATTACCAAATAATGGTTCAACCTATTACCAAATAATGGTTCAACCTATTACCAAATAATGGTTCAACCTATTACCAAATAAAGGTTCAGCCAAACCACCAAATAATGGTTCAGTGTTTTACCATCTTTTGGTTGCAACTTTTTCAGCACCATAGTTTGGTAAAACTTTGAACCAAATTTTTAACAGTGTAGTGCCATTCAAGTGCCGTTGGATCATGGTTTCAAGATATAATATAGCCAGAATTCTAAACCGCACCGGCTTAGTTCCTGGTGAAACGATGACTGAATCTTTGAACCTTTTTGTATTATCTCCCTTAGCTTGATCCACCCATATATTATTGCAGGATTCGGCATCCAGAAATCTTTGCAGTACGTAGAAGTTCCCGTGTTAATGTTGACCTTTACTAATTAAATGAAACAATTTTTAAGAAAATAATTATGTCATGGACTGAGTATTACGGATTTGCTTAAAATATTATAGGCAAACTGCCAAGAGAGCCTTCTCTATATAAATTCTCAAACACGAAAGAGTGGGTATCATCATTTCTTCCTTCAGAAATTGTGAAAGCCATTGCGGATTGCATCAGTACTTTGTCCATAAGAAGACATCATTTTTATGAACTGTTCATTAAAATAATTACATATATCTGCATACGCTGCTCTTCAAAATTATGGCATTGTCATGAATAAAGCTTCACGTTTGTTTTTTGAAAAGGATTAAAAATAATTTGTACAAAAGCATTTCATTAGTATCAAAATGTTAAACAAAATATTAAATTTAAAGTCAATTTTATGGAAAATTAAAATAATGGAAGAAATTATCTCTCCTGATTTGCAACAAATTTTGCTTGAAAAATGTGCATAGTCATCTACATAGCCATACATAGATGCAAGCCTTGCATCTTGATATCATAAAATTTACCAAACTCTTGAGCAAGTCTTTTTTTAAACATCATTATAGTATGTATCGGCTGATTTGAATCCCAGACAGTGCAAGCGAAAATCTTTCAGTGGAAATCTGTTACCTGCCAGACCGCAATACCATGAGGTCGGCTCTGCAGATCAGAAAGACATCTATTTAGAACTTGAATATGTTACGTAGTTTCAAAATGCAAAACAATCGCAGAATACAGTTAGGCCAACAATACATGATAACATAAACTGAGCTACAGAGCGATAGAATTACAGTAAAACTCAAGAATACGAATATATAGCAATAAAATACAAAGTAGCATAAGATAGTTAGAATACTCAGTTAACTATTTCATTCAAAAGGTATAGAAAGTGAGGGAAAATAGTACGTAATATTACGCGTTAATCAATATAATAAAATACAGCACAGTTTTATGACAGACAGTACCGTTCTTATAAGAAAACTTTTATCTAATCAATCCATATGATTTACGAATAAATAACAAGTTGAGTGTCTGAGTAAAGTATCAAATGAACTATCATTATAAATATTATACTACAGAAAATACAATAAGGTACATGCAATACGAAACAGGAAACACAATGTACATTATATTCAAAGCGCATTTTACTAATTACTACGTAATAATATACAATACAATATGCAATAATAATGCAATAAAATATAACGTATATTACCTCACATAATATTTAATACAAATAACGCAGTGCAATACATAATGCCGTAACTTGCACATTCTTAAATTTATCTATTACATTTGGAAGTTAATATCCATTTAACTTCAAAGAAAAGGGGAGAAGATTATGTGCTAAATATATTTTTTATTATCGCGTTTCACTCTAGTTCTATTTGTTTATTATTAAAAAAAAGAATTACATTTCTTTAAACAGTAGTTATTCCTATTATCTTCACCACTCTTTAAAACACTTTTCCACATAATCAATTCTATTGCTAAGGCATTTATCTTCCCGTTGCACCAGATTTTGCATTTCCTTCGTAGAAATTAGAATTTCAAGCAATGCCGCATTTTATTTCTTGCTTCTTCAGTGCCGGTTCTTTGGCCGATGGGGAAATAGAATTCACTTGATATCAAACTGCTGAATTACAAGCTTGTCATATAGAAAGCATAGTTCATTTATTGCCAACAAAATTACTTGAGAAAGGTTTGAATGAATTTTTGCTGCTAAGTCTTTTCACAAGCAATATCTCACCTGAAGTGGGCATACAATCATCGCGTTTTGAATTTCTAGACACACGCTTTTTAAATCTCCGAGAGAATTTTTTGTTTCGCTTTAAGGCAAAACTTCCGTAAGTAAAATACCATGCATATGATATTGTATAAAACTGCTTGCTCGAATTTTAGATACTGGGATATTCAGAATGTATCCATGAACTGCCATTTTGATTCTGGATTTGTATGACATATCCGTGCTTCATTAGCTGTAACAACATGACTCAAGAATTCATCGAATTACACCGAATTACATCGAATTAGGAGCTAAGAAGGATTCCAATTCATTTTTTGTGTTTTTCGAAGAACATCCTTGGAACAAAATGCAATCAAATTCTGATATTTTTTCTCTCAATTGGTATCACTTGCTCAGATGCAATAAAAATGCACTTCTTGCCGCGAACTTCATAAAGAACTTCGTTGAATCTTCTCAACTCATTTTTTCTGCTGAATTAACAATATGTCCTTATTAATTTCAAATTTGATGGTGAATGTCTGCCGGTAATAAGTTCTTTGTCTTCAAAAAACACAATACGGACGGACATGTAGAGGAATTTAGAATTCTGTTAAACATTTTAGTCTTAATAAAGCATGAAAATATTTTTTAATTTTAGAAATATTTGTATTATTCGATTTTTGAGAATTTGAAGAAAACCATTACATGAATATGATTTACATAGGTTGTTTACACATATTTGTAATGATTTTGATGTTTTCCATGAATTTAAATATTACTTTTAAGATACAAATGTGAAAGGTTTACTTATCGTCTGCAGCATTAAAAATATTTTTTAAAATATCGTTGAAAAACAAACTATGGATTGAAGGCTATATTTCTGCGCTGTCCGAAGAGAAATATTCTTATTCAGTTATTAAAAAAATGATGTGAAATTCATGGTTTTAATATTTCTACACGTAAAATAAGTGACATAATTAACATGAAAGGAAAGAAACGTCAAAGTTTACATTTGACTGGAAAAAAGGCAAAAAATGCATACCCAACACTTATTAAATCTAAATTCAAATCTCATGTTTTAAAGGAAACTCCAGCTTCCCTCCCAAAGAGCTATTGCAAAATCTTTAAATATCCCTGTAGGAACTGTGAACAAAATTATAAAATCTGATTTAAAGCCATTCAAAATAAAAAAAAAACCTGATGTTCATCGACTAACGCAGAAGCATATTTCTCAGCGTAAGACTATGTGCAGATTGCTGTATGAAAATTATTTGGCAGGTGAAAATTGAAAATATACAGGGTGTTTATAAAGTCCCGGATCCATTTTGATGTTTAATAACTCATAAAATAATGAAGATATAAACAAACTTATGGCATTTATTGATGGAATAACTTATATATTTTCCTTTTCAAGTTTGAATATCTTTACTTTTGTAAATGTCGTCTGCGCGTATGGTTAATTTCAGATAATTTCATTTTTTAGTCTAAATATCGTCTGCTTATTAATTGCTTATTAATTATAATTATGATCTGAAAACCCCCATGAATACTATGTGGCACAAAGGGATTCCCCAAAGGTTAATGTGGGGTGTGGACTAATGCACAACCGAGTCATTGGGCCTTTCTTTTTTACAGAAAAGACGGTCTCATCAGTCGTATACTTAGACATGTTGGAAAACTTTGTATTTCCACAACTAAAAGAGCTTCAGCCACATGTCTTTTTACAACAAGATGGTGCACCACCTCATTGGGGTACCATCGTTCGTAGTTCTTTAAATTACCATTTTACAGGAAGATTGATTGGGCGAGAAGGTCCAATTCCTTGGCCACCCAGATCACCTAACATAACGCCGCTGGACTTTGTCCTTTGGGGATTTGTACAAGACAACGTTTACAGGAGATGAGTGTCGAGCATTGATGACCTAAAAGCCAGAATTACAACCGCAATAGCCTCTGTGGATGCCGACATGCTTGGCGGTACCTGGCGTGAAATTGAATATCGACTTGACTCCATGCGACGAAGGGGGCACACGTGGAAGTTCCTTGACAAAGGTCATGAAACGTTTTGAGTCTATCTAACCATTTATGTTATTAATTTTAATCTATCTTTATTATTTTATGAGTTGTTAAACATCAAAATGGGTCCGGGACTTTATAAACACCCTGTATAATTACAATTGATGAGGCTTGGATATACTTATCTGACTGCAATAAAAAACGTTCAATTTACTACCAAAAAAGAGAAGAAGGACTTAATATGCTGGTTCAAAGAAAATAAAGAAAGTTTTTCTAAAGTTTTTGTGGTTACTACTGGATTCTCTTACAACGGAAAACTTAAAATGAGGAAAACAGAAGAAGATGTCAAAAATGATTAGGATTACGATCAGAAATATATTTCAACATCTATTTTTAAAGGAGAAATTTTATCTCTTTATCCAAACAACCTGCATTGTGTTAAGTTCCATCAGAATAAATCTTCCATCAGAATCCAAGCCGTACCTCTAAATCTACTTCTCTATTATTTGAAAAAATGAGAAATGATACTGAAATTTAAATGTATCCCACCCAAATCCCCTGATGTGTTTCCTATGGATTACTGTGTGTATATATATATATTCTATCTGTAAAACATTTAATATCCATTTCTTTTTGTCTTTATTAAACTTTGTATTTCATGTATTTCTATCTGTGAACTAAAACAACATTTTAAGTGTAAAAACATTCTAAATGGGATCTAGTAAAGGACACTGCTTAGTTTAAATTTTATTTTCATAATTTCGTTTTTGTTCAAATAGTTAAGAGGAAGGAAACACGATTTCAGTGCTCATTAATTATTCGAATTTTAATGTTTTAAAGTATTACCCCTTAATAATTTGATTTGATATGTTAAAATTTGAATAATCAATACCAAATTTCCTAATTTTAGTTTTCATAAAAAAACATTTCAGATTATTTTCAATTTTTCAAATTGCTTAGTACTTACTTCATTCTAAAATGTATTAGTTTCTCCATTTTTGTTTTTCTTCAAAACCTTTTTTAAATTAAGAGTTTCTTAAAAATTTTTCAGGATAGTAATATTTTTTAAATAGAAAATTAAATTTCTATTTATGTTATATTCTTAATTTATCTCACAATTTTAAGTACATGGACTCTTAATTTGAGGAATCTTTTAAAATATTTCTTTCAACTATAAATTTATTTCATATTCCTTATAACATTTCTTTCTAAATATTTGATAAAATAATTTTAATAAAAATATTTTATTTTCTATAAATAATCAGTATTCTTTGCTACCGAATCTCGTGTGAAAAAGAGGCAAAATGAGATAAAGCCGAAATAAAAAAAAAGGCTTCCTTCAAATAATCATCATTCCTTGAAATTTTCTTTTATCTATTAGCCATCCGCTCAAGCAGTAAAGAATCAAGACTGCATCTGTAAACATTTAACGCTCAACTAAAATTGATTATCGGAGTATTTTCAAGGGCAAGAGCTCGGAGAGAAAGACAGGAAGTTGCGTATTAAATGACTTTATCGCAAAGAAAAGAATGTTTCCCTCGCAAAAGACAGCAAAACTTTTTTTTCATGTAAATATTTGTTAAAAATGTAATTTTCATTATAAGTATTTATATTTTTAATTTCATCCATTTTAAATTTTTTTATAATTTTTTCTCGTAGTAGTTCAAAAAATCTAATTCTTATTACTTAAATTTTTTATCTAATTTGTCCTCATCATTTTTTTAAATCGTCGCTTCTCTAAAAAATTCATTTTATGTGTGTCCTCATTTTTATGACCTAGTCATATTGAAAATTTGAATTTTCTTCAATGTATCCTAGCTTGGGAACCTCCAGATGAAAATATGAGCCTATAAATAATGGCAAATTTGGATAATTATTAAAATTGCTAATTTAGACATATATTTTTAATTCTTTATCTGTTTTATATTCTTTCATATTAAAAAAATCATATTTCCTTTGTGTTACCCTCAAGCTGATATTTCTCAATCATTTAATAAATACTTACAGAAAGAGATTTGGGTCGAATATTCGGTAGCACTCCTTCTTGAATGGGGATTTGAAAAAAAAATTTTTGGAGCTACAAAATTTAGGAATTTGAAACTTTGCTAATAAATTATGATACATACTGGCATGGCATTTTCTGGTACCGAATTTCTCATTTCTATGAATTTTGAATTCTCTCTTATCTTGTTATAAATTAATCATTTCCAGTAATTTCAAAATATAGGTTTGAATTGGTGTTTTATACATGTTTGCAGCCATCATACAATTGCTTCCATTTTTAATCTTAGGTAACCATTTTTAGTTTTACATATTTAGTGAATGTTATATCGAAAGGTAATTTATATGTACTAATTATTCATACAAATACATGTCATATTTATATAATACATAAAATCCATCAAAGCTGAAAAGAAATTAATCAAGTTCGTGATTAGAAAGAGGTTTACATATAATATTACTATATAAACGTAAGCCTACTACCCTAATGCGCCATATTTTCCTAAAGTAATTGGTATAGTATTTACAATATTAACTACAACATCAACACTTTCAGACACCTTTTCATAAGCAGTATTTTAACACATATTGTGGTACGGGAATAAATATTTTAGCACAACATGTTACATTACTCTAGAGTTTGTGACTAACAGCTAACTACTTAAGTTACAGCGTCGAAAGTTTAATTAGCTTCTGAGCTTTTTCTGTAATATATAGTCAAGTACTGACAGCTGTGTTGCAATTTGAGAGCTCCATCTTTTCATAATTGCTCTCCTTTTCGATTATTTTCCTAATTAGAATCAGAAATTGGAATTTCACATGGGATGTCTAAAATTCCGTCACTCTCGACTCAGTTTCCCGACACAATTAGTTTACCGCCTCCTTTAATGGGTCTCTTACCCAGTAGACAGAATGGCAATCGGGATGAAAATTTAATCCACGAAGCAGACTTCTCTGATAATTTATGTTCCCCAGATGGCAACAGACAGGAAAATTTAGTGCCAGAGCTTATCGAAGATTAAATGTGATGAAAATAGAGGTATATGGGTATTAGAAATTGCGCTGCTGAGACAGATGTCCTTAAATAACCTTTGTTCTTCGTTTTATTTAAAGAAATGTTTGTGGTGAATTTACAGTATTCATCTGAGGTTTCATTGAAAGAGAATACTATTCTACGAAAAGAACTGGTTGCAACTGTTAATTTTCTTTCAAAATAACAGCTCAGCTAAAGAACTTCTGACACAAGTGATAAGGTATACGGAGTCTAAACAAATTAAAGAAACAACTACAAAAAGTCATGTAATTCTAGTGGTTTTTCGATTAAGAACATAAAACGCTAATAGTATGGCACTGGAAATAAAAATGTTTTATTCCGTACAGTGTTGCCACTACTCGCTTTGAAATCATTGACTTTTTTAACCAAACATTCGTTAAAGTCTTATAAAATATGAAATAGATAATAAAACAAATTCCAAATTTGGGCTTCCATATGTTCATATTCGAGTGGAAGTCTACGTTATTCAGAATTCAATGGCTCTAGGTGCTGTTGTTTTTTCACAGTGCAAGATACATACCTACATTCATGGAGATTTTTCATTACTTATTTTCTTTAAACGTAAGAGCTATAATATTTGGTGCCAACTATCTGAAAAGGGAAATGGACATTTATAATGAACCGAAGCAAAATGCCGTTTCTAGACTAATAGATCTTCTGGGCTAACGCTTCTTTGGGCTATAAATATGTCAAAGATATTTTTTATAAAGAACAAACAGGTAATGACATGTTTTATAACAATAAAGCATGACATAATCTCATCATGATAACTAGAACACAGAAATTCATATAACTAGTGTTCATATAACTAGAACACAGAAAGATTTCTGAATGACTTCTCTCTCTGAAAGTGACTGAATATCTGTAATCATGAAAGTTTAAATAAATGCCAGCGTCAACTCGACCTCCCTAAAGCAACTGTCTTGCTAATAGCAGAACATCAGCTGAAACCGAATGTGGTTAGCTAGTTTCACCGCTTGATCGGCTGCGAATTTTTCACTCCTTTTACATAAATATCATCAGAATATTGTTGCGTGCATGCGGGTTCATAATAGATTGAATGCACAAGTCGGATAAAAAGATAATAAAATTTATTCTTATCACAAGAAATATAAAAAGAAGCTGGATGTTTCCTCAAAAATACTCGTACAATATGGCAATATCACGCAATATAATCAGTAGCTATATTTTAAACTACTAAAACATTAAGAAGAACGCAATCCAAAGCGCAGAGGAAGCTAACATGATCTCACCGCGAATTCACCACAATCAACAAAAAGAGCTCACTAAAACAGAAACAGCTGCGATGTTTCTCTCGGCTTTTACAGCTTTTTAAATCAGCCACGCGGGAGAGAGTTCTAGCAATTTCTGGAAAGCAAAAAGATTAGAATTATGGTTATGGGTAACACAGTAGTCAATTACATTTATTCAAATTAAATATCAATTACGGGGATGAACTTTTATTCAATGTTAAATGCACGTGATTTTGTATTTTTACTTTTCCGGCGTAGCTTTCTCTTATAATATGTCTCTCGGTGTGTTGCACTAGGAAATAAAACAGTTTCAATTATAATTCCATTAAAAGCATATAACTAAATGCAAAATTCATAACAATATAATAAAACCTTCACTTTCGCAAGTTGACATAAAAGGTCCACTTGTAAAGCAACGGTATCGGAAACAGCATTCTACATTTTTTTCGTTTCCTTTCCACTGTCGCTATGAAACGAAACTGATATGGCGATAAACTAATTTTGGAAAAAAAAATATAAAAACAACTTATAATTACCCTTAAATTTAACGCTCGTGGTAAAGTTACACTTTTCTACTTTCGCATATTAATCTTCTACGGCTTCGTTGCAATGATTATTGATTATCTATTAATAACTGATCAACAACACCAGCCGATGATTGCTAGAGAACGGAAGTGACGGAGAAAATTCAAGAATAATGTCCTTGAATCGAGAATTTTGGGAAAGCAACACATTTCTTGTCGGAGTTACATGCCTTCGTGAATTACTTTTTGATCAGCACTATCAACCAACATCCATTAAAACAAGTACAAAGATAAATTAAATTTGACTTCAAATGTTTCGATGGTATCGCAACGTGCAAGTCAGTAAAATTAACCAGCATATTCAGAACTAATGACATTTATTAATAGTACAATATAATGGTTAACATTCAAAATACTTTTATTCATTTACAAAAAATTTAAGCAATTCCGTAATTCTTAATTTAACGTAGTAGATGTTTTATGCGTGATGTAAGTTTACATGTAAATATTTAAATGATTAATATCTTAAATGTTACAATCAAAACACAAAGAGTGTAGCCTGAACTCTAGTAATGTATCTTGTTGCATTGTTTCAGTTACAGCTAGATCTTGCAATGTTATCCAACAGCTATTTAAATTGTTATCAAACTGGATAGTCCAAATAAGCTGTGTTGAAAGAGATATATTACCTATATTGAACTAAAACACTAAATATACACAAGGGTGAGAGAACAACAACTAAACATTACTAACACAAAATATACAAAGTGTATAAACATTCGTTTACAAACTTAATAGCCACCAGTACCTACATACAGACAGTTACTTCAGTCTTATCCTGAAGCTATAATCCAGCTGCTAATTTTTATCCTCTTTAATAGGTTAAATTAATACACAGTTATTGTTAACGTCGGTAGTTGTGCTTTTATCTGCTAACCTATTATTTCATCTTCATATTACAACCGGGGAAAGATATGAATGTAATGCGAACTTTAAAATAATAATGCAGTAATAATTAAGTTTAGTATGATACAATTGTACCTTAAGCATCGGTATCTTCTTCACTGGCATACTAAATTAAATTTTATGCAGCTGAAGTGATTTAAATGATGAAAATAAAGAAAATGGGAAGCGATAAAACCGTTATGAGACTAGAAAAGACAACATGAATCACATAACTATAGTTACTGAAATTTTAGGAAAACCTCCAGCAGTTAGGCAAAGTTCAGTCTATTGACTTTGATTGCATAAAGATGCTCTATTGCCAGAAAACCAATCAATATGAATTTGAACCAAAGATGTAAAGTTTAACTTTCAGTTTTTTAATTTGAAATTTGTATATTTCTCTTCCGCATATTAAAATAAATACCTAGAGCTTTTGACATGAAGTACATATCCTAATTCTTTATTTATAGACACCTACACATTAAAAAAGCATTTTGGAGACACATAGTTTTTTACACTCATTATGCACAGATGCGGTAAATTTTAATTAATACATAAGATGAATAACGAAGGAACACGTCATTACCTACTTACCTTTCTTGGATTACATGAATAATAATTATTAAAGTATAAATCTTCAGAACTCTTGCTCTTACATCCAGTAATTATTAAGCATAGCTGGGAGACAGAACTTGTAAAGAAAAATTTCGATTTTCCACGTCCCATTTTCATTTGTTTTTTGAGTTTTGGTTCGTAACATGATGTAATAATAGAATTATAATGTCTCAATGATTTATCTTCCTGTCCTCAGCTTTATTCTATGTTTTTGATAAATGAATACCTTGCAGCTTTGCAAAATTTTAACTTAAAACTCGAAAGACATTGTAAATGGCTAGAGGAGTTTTAGTAGCAATTAATCTAAAATTCACTGCAATAAACTTTAGAATTTACAATATAACATATAAGAAAGACAAGTTAACATTTGCAAATTGATAACATTCTAGTTAGTGTCTAGTAAGTATTTGCGGTAACACACAGACTTAATCATAACCTGAAAGGAAATATCTGCTTGACCCTTATCAATACATCTGACTATAAATTAATTTGAAGTCAATTTAACTGATAGTTCTTTAAAATGATATGGATATTTAAGCCAAGAATCAACTAGCACTGCGTAACAAACCCCTGTTTCGAAGGTATGTTAGCTGTCTTTCTCTCATTCCATTTCGATTGGAATCCTTTTTAAATTTCTTGCATTTCATCTTCCACTTACACACATTTTCCTATTTTAGTGAGGGAAATGGTGTAGGAACAATGAAATTGGAAATGGGTTTCGTTTATTAAAGTAATAACCCCCTTAACTTATTTCAAATGTTGTCACAATATCCTGAAATATATACCTGCGTTTTCTTCCCAAATTTATTATTTCTATTGCGTTCATTACAATAAATTATCCCTTATTAGAAACCCAAGTTTTTGCATTTCTTTCCTACCGCGTTCATTAAATTAAGCGTCATTAGTTAGATAAGTTTAAAGAAAATAAAAAGAATGAGAGAGTAATATATTACGGTTAAAGTCTGGCTTCATAACAATATGCCTTCATGAAGGATGCTGTTAACAACGCAGACTCATTTTTCCGTTTTACTTGAATAGGGCCTGAAACGCACTCAAAAATGTAAGTAGATTTCACATCTGCTCTTACTACAGCTCGCGCTTTTAACCCCCACTATTAGAGTATCATTAGCAGAAACTACGTTAAAACCTGTGCTTAAAATTTAAGAATAAATATTATTTTTCAACAACATAATGCGATTTTCATAATTACAGTATGTCCAATATAAAGCCTAGAATTACGTAGATTTCTGGTTTTTGTTTTTAGGGATTATCAGGTTAACTAGAAAACAAACAAAAAGGAGATTAACAATATTGGTGAACTACCCTTTTAAGAAATTCTGAACTGAAAAATCGCATCCATAAACATAATATTTTCGTCTTTTCCCAAATATACTGTTTTCCGAAATTTATATGCTAGGGTGGACTATAAAAAAGTTGCCAGAAGTCCTTACAGCCACCGAAGTCGTAATAGAAGTTAGAATCGCGCAAACTGTTGTCCTATTACTTTAAGCAGCTTTTCAAATGATTTCAATGATATTTATTTTAATACTCTTTCGCGACTACTGTGCAAGAAGAACTATATTTAGAATAATAGTTGCACATAATCGACCGCTACACAACGAACCTTCTTGAAATATGCCTCTACTGCAGCACAGGAGCAATGACATGTTGTCAAATTGTGGCTTCACATTTTAATTATACAGAATGCTGTCTGATCATCTGCTTGGCTATATCCAGACAGCACCATTGAGAGAGCCATTTGTAGCACTGTCAGATCCACCAAACTTGGATGATACAGCGATGGTTCAACGCCTTTTTCACCGATGAAGTCTGCAGTCATATTACAGATATCAGTTCATCTAGCGTGAAAGAAATTATACGTAAAAGCAGAATGTATGCAAAAAAATATCGTTATGGAGTATATGGAATGGCATCATAATTGATATAGAGCGGCGTCATAAATGATAAACATACTGTTCTACAGATGCTGAAAAATAGGGCTATCACAGGCGATCGTTCATATAAAGAATATAATAAACGGCATTTTGTCTTGTTTGATGACGCTACTGGAGAAATATTTCTTTTTAAAGCTAATAATGCCTCATCGATCCAGAGCCGTAAAGGATCACTTGAAATGCTGCGATATTCGTCGAATCGATTTGCCTGCACAATATTTCAACTTTAGCAGATATGAAATGTGGAAAGACCAATTGCACCTCTCAGTCTTTTGTTTGAAAACAAACTCTTTACCCCATACTTTTGGGGTATGATTGGAAGTACGTCCACAAATCATCGGATGGTCTGGAGTTCGAATCTAGGCGAGAGCATTATTCACTTTTCGCATTTCCTGCTTCAACAAATCTAGTTACTCTATAAGCGGCACCAAATTAAAATGTAGTGGACCATAATTTATCAACACCTGAATTTTGCAATTAGGTCTCCTCCTTTCCTGGGGAAAGTAGGTAATGTGTTCTCTTTCTTCTTATCTCGTGTCTTTATGTTGTAATTCAATACCCTTCAGGCTAGCATCGGTGGGTTTAAAGTTTCAATCCTGATAAATGCAATGCTCATTTCCCACGTTCCGTTATCCAACAAAGCTAATGAATCTACAAGCATTCTGATTCCTTCATCAAAGATTGCGCTGTCATTGTTTTGATTTGCTATTCTTAGTATACTTACACAGTAATAAAGAGACGAATATTCTAACCACGGTTTTTCCTTAAATTTTCATATTCTCTGAATACTGCTACCCAATTTTTATTGTGTATAAAAAGCATGTCTTGTAACAGATCCTTTTCTAATTCTTCTCTGTTGGGAATTTAAGTCTTCTTTTTCTTCTGCCAATTCTCGCCTTTGGCAGGTCAGTCATCTGATGCCACGCCCTTCAGTACAGCCACGCCCCTCCTTCCCTTGTGTCTTCTCGGATTTCTACCTCCAGAGCGTTGCAAGTGCAGAGATAATCAGCGTTCCATTCTCCTAAGCTACATAGAGGGTATATGGGGGAGCTGACAATGACGATTTAATGGAGATAACTTTGCAGTCGTGGCCTGTGGTCATTCTGAAGATGGCCGCAGCTACGTCCGGCATAATTGTTAGAGATGGATCTTGCTACTATCGTTTCCCATCTTTTACCTACAGCAGCTACCCTCCGCGCATCGTCCAAGGTCTTTTAGACTGTAGATGTAATTTTGCTGCATAAGATTCTGTATGCTATGGGATGCCTTGGCGGAGGAATACAGCATCCTTCCTTTGCTAGTCTGTCCGCCTGTTCATTTCTTGTGATGTCGCAATGCCCTCGGACTCGTTGTACATAAATATCTGTTGTTTCCTGTAGTTTGAACAGTCTTTCCTGACACTGGGCTACGTGCTGTTCTTCAGAGGGGGTTCTGCCTTGACGATTACTTGCATTCCAGCCTTTCATTCCGAGAGAAAGGCTACTTTTGTTTGGTGTCTAGGAGGGTAAAGGGTACTCACTTACAGCCATTACCTTCGCGTCGAAGTTTGTCATTGTTAAGAATTTAAGTAAATATTGATTTTATTTTAACCTAACATATAAGACCTAACATTTAGGAGATTAATAATTTTTACAAAAGAAGTCTTGATACAGTTCTAAATTAGAAATACTTTCCTTCCATTTTCTGGTTAGCAGTGGAATAATTTACTTTATTGCACTCTCACTAGAAATTTTTATTTGGGCAGTATATTGTGTATATATCCTTCTGAGTCCAAATTGCTTGAGCTCAGTTAATTTGCGTTAGATTACAAACAAACTAATTTGTCTCTGCTTCGACACTAAACTAACGCTGATTTAATGCAGCATTAATAAGTAATGCCTGCTACATCAGTTTTGATAAATTTAGCGAAAACGGACACTTTGGTACTCATAGATTTTCTCAGTGAGAATTAGCTGATAGCTTGACATCTAATGGAGGGAAATCTGAATTTTACATTTATATAAATGATTGTTACTTTCTTGGCACAGTATATCGAAATATAAAAACCGCTCT
>KK119743.1:223933-272857 GCA_000611955.2 Stegodyphus mimosarum | reverse complement strand
AGGCCGAGCATTGTCTTGTTGAAAAATGGCTCCTGGGAGCCGTTGCATGAGTGGCAACACATGTGGTTGTAGGATTTCATGAACATATCGCTGGGCTGTCATGGTGCCACGGAACAATACTAGGGGTGACCATGTATTGTAAGCAATGGCACCCCATACCATCACATCAGCTGTGGGAGCGATGTGTTACTGTACAGCAAAGGCAGGATTGAGGCGTTCACCACGGGCTCTCTACACACGAACACGATTGTCATCACTGCCGAGATTGAATCTGGATTCGTCGTTAAAGACGACCTGGTTCCATTCCGCTGCAGTCCAGTTTCCTCGTGCTCGACACCACTCCAAAAGAAGGCGTCGATGGGTGGGCATCAAGGACAGCACACGTTATGGGTGCCGCGATACCAATTGTCCTTCAGCCAGGCGCCTTCGTATGGTTCGAGAAAACACAGCGGCCCCTAGTGAAGGTGCTACCTGTGCCTGGATGGCGGCCGATGAAGCAGTTGGCTGTACGCGTGCATTTCTTATGATGTGGCGGTCTTCTCGACGACTGCTCTGTCTAGAACGTCCTGAGCCTGGCCTTCGTGTACATGACATCTCTCGGGTCCACTGGTCCCAACACCTCCTCACAACACAATCAGAGCAGCCTAATTGACGAGCTACTCGCCTAGCTGACCACCCAGCTGCCATCATCCTGACGATTCTCCCCCTCTCAAACTGCGACAACTGCTCATATTGTCTTCAAACACGGCGTAATGGCATGTCTACCTCAGCTCTTCCTTTGTAAATGATTCAGCACACTCAAACAAAGCTTTGGTTATCTGTTTTATACTCCCCAGAGTACGACGTTCAACGCCCTCTACCGGCTATACGTAATGCGCAATCACGCTGCATTTCTAATCATTTGCATATCTCCCCGACATGTACCTTCATTGCAAGTTTCGTTACGATCCCGCAATTATTTCTTGGTGCGCTAATTTTTTTGTCCATGAGTGTGTTTGACACTGCAATTTTGTTTGCTGAAAATTTGTTCTTAAATACACTTTTTTGCTGACTGATACAACTAGAAACCTAGTTACGTTCCACGCTTTTATTTCGCAGTTCTGTGTGAGGAACCTTGTACACCGATAAGCGAATAATCGTTTGAGTGTGTGAACAGAGACGTAATACTCAAGAAGGGTTAATTACCCTTTATTTCTCAAAATAAGGATCAACACAGTCGGCTCCTATCTCAGAGCGTACAGCAAAGCCTCCACTTGGGCTTGAACTCAAATTAATAAGAATTAAAACTTAACTAAAAGACACAGCCTAAGCTATCAGGATTCTAAGTAGTTGGTCTCTAAATCTCAATTAAACAGGCGAAACTATGAAGGACCTGAAGTACGGCCGAGCGTAGTAATAGCTTAGAGAGAGACCTAGCCCAAAGGCAAGCGCACGCTAGTCAGAAATTCTGGCTCTCTAACGAAGTCCGTCAACTTTTCCCATATAATTTAATAAAACACAAACATTAAAAAATAAATAATAATTTAATATCCTTAATCCTTATATTTTTACAACAATTGAAACTTTGGGTTTAATATGTATTAATATAAAGTACACACAGCAATAACTATATATATAATCTTATTGAATAAATAAGTAAAAAAAAATAAACATTTCTCAATTGAACTCATAAAGTATTTAAAAAAAATAAAATAAAATAGATAAGATTTACATTATCTTCAACCTATAATGCAAAACTCTAGAACATCAAGTTTAACATCACTTAATAATCATTCAACTGAATTAAAGGCTTTTCTTAAACGTTTTAATTTTTCAAGGATTTGCAATACTGATACTAATTTACAAAGCACAACTAATAACACTCATAATCTGTATCAAAACATCCAAACCGCTTATGAGGAATGCATTTTGTTACTATATACTCGAATATCTGACAAAAGAGGTCTCTCTAAGAATTTATATCTAAAAATCAAATCTTTGATTGATTTTATAAAAGATTCAAAACTTAATGCAAAAAACCCGCATTCGTCTTCTCCCTCATATGAAGATAATGAAGTAAACAATTCTAATGATATTAGTCATCATATCAATTCAAAGAGGCATGTGGATTCAACAACTTCTCCTATTAGCTGTCAAACAAAAAAATTCTATGACGACGCAGCTCTATCACCAATCAGCTGCAGCTATGGAAATGAAAACAGTTTACATAACATATTTTCACACAATCGAAGAATTTCAACATCAAGTCAAAGAACTTCTCTGAAACAAAATTATATCCAGGATGCAAACACTTTTGCACCGATAGGTTACAACAATATGCAGAATAAATAAAGAAATAAAAAAACTGATATTTATTGTCAAAATACAAGTAACGCATATATGTCTCTTATATCTCATAATCAAATATAAAATGAAGGATCCAGATCATATGCAGAAGTTGTCAAAGTAAATAAAGCTCCAACTAACAGACAGCCACCAACACTTCTTATTATCCCAAAGGCTCGAATGACGAATCGTGAATTAGAAGATAATTTAGAAAAATACAATCCAGTTTCCAAAATTGGTGTAAAAATTCAAAACATTTTCCATATCCGAAACGGTGGTATCGCGGTTTCATGCAATGCTAAAGAAGAAATACTCAAGATTAATTCCATATTAGAAAACAATCAAAAAATCAATAATATAATTTCTGTCAAAATACCATCCAAAAGAAAACCTAAATGCACAATTAACAATTTACCTAACAATACTGATCCAGAAGATGTAACTGAAGTAATTAAACAAGCAACTAATTTGGAAGAGAACGAATTCAAACCCTCTTTTAAAATAAATGACAAAAGAAACAATGGAATAAAATGGATAATTGAATGCTATCCTCTAGCCTTCAAAATACTAATTAAGCAATCAATGCTTCATATGCCAAGACTTCACCCGATCAGTTAGAAATTGCAAGTACAAAAATTATTGTGCATTCTGTGGCGGCAATCTCAATATCAGAAAATGCCAGGCGGAAAGTCCATCATGTATAAACTGTAAACTCCATAACAACGCCAATAATACGGAACTGAATACTTATCACCCTGCTTAAGCAGCAAACTGCCCAATATATCAAAAGGAAGTGACCAAAGTAATTAGAAGAACCGAATATGATATCTCAGATTAAATTCATCCTTACAACCAACAAGTTAAGATCACTTTTTCACCTTAATTCTCCAAAAAAAATATAAATAAAATGTCGCCTATACTATTTAAATGTATATAAATCCACTAAGGACAAGTTCTTCACAAGAAAAAGGGACAGAAAAATATTAGAAAGATTACTACAACACTGATATAAATATATTTATGCTAGAAATAAACTTATGAAATCTATTACATGAACTAAAACTAAATTAACTAAACTACGTATCATATAAACCTATCATGCCAACTTATTAAGTATTGTACTTTACGCTATCAAGTGAAAACATTTACATTAAACAAAATGAGATATATGCACTTAACTGACTTAAAGAATTCGACATAAACTCATCTCAAATAAAAGAAACGGAATCATATAATAAAATTATATATGAACTATTTGTGGACTGTATGCCAATGTATTGCTTTGAACTTTTATAAACTATTAGAAATTATTAGGATCAATGAACTATTTATCATTGACCTATTGAATATATAAATTGTGTTATAATTGAATATTTATATTGAATTACTGTACTAAACTAAATTGAATTATATATTGAATTAATGAAACACTAAATTGTACCGTTCATTTAAGTACTGTACTAACTAATTTAAATTCTGAATCATCTATTGATAGCTAGTCAAAATTGTATTGTATTAATTGTATTATACCGAATATATATGTATTGCTACCAGAAAGACCAAATTGCACAAGTCGAAACTGGATATGTATCCAAAGCATGTAAGTGCGATGGCACCACCTGTTAAATGCTATGTACATTTTTGCATATATTTTCGAAATTTTAATAAATGTCCAGAGTCTTGGGTGGGAGTCCCGAGGTTCACGGGAGGTCTCGAGGTTGTCGGTGTGAGGTGAAACAAATATTTCGAGCCACGACAGCTCGGAGAGGCCTGTGATCTTTCGGGCTTTCTCTAGATCGAAGTGTGATGAAACTATACTTATAGTAAACGTTGATAACGAAGTCAGAGAAATATCGACTTAAATACTACCCTTACTCATTTGCACTAAACGCGTTTCTGAAAATACATTCTGGTAGGAAACTGTAAGCTGAAGCTAGAAGAGATAATTGTAGGGAAGCTAGAAGAGAATTGTAAGCTCAAGCTAGAAAACCTGACAACCCAAAATCTATTACAAACTGTTACTTTTCCTTCGACTTTTTTGTCATATACTAATGCAAAGAAAATAAATATATGTTAAACCAATTTCATCTAAATGCTGTACTCTAAAGTTATATCTATTTTATTATTTTCATAAAATATTTTTAAATACTTCTCTAAATTAAATTCCTTTCCGAGTATGAAATTGTTGTGTACCAATCATAACCCGATTTCACGAAACCATGCATCTGGCAAATGTGCAAACGTGTTTTTCTCAAAACAAGGTTTTTTTCAGATTCGTTAATGTTCTGAAAGGCCGACGATTTATTTACATCCCGATGGGAAAAGTGCAAGAAAATAAAATGCAGTACTGAATATGTATAAAATTACAAAATGACAACCCAAATTTTCGACATGAAAAATGTTTGAAGCAATTATAAAAAAACTGGTGATTTAATCGCATGGTTCAGAGAGATTACGTTAGAGAATTTCATTGCGATTGTATTTCCCACCCAATTGGGCAAATGGAGTGCGACATCTTCATATGGGAATTCAGTAAATTTGAATGAAATGTGCGAAGAAACTGAACGATATGCAAATGCAATCTCTAATTACGTCATATTTAAGCTGAATTTTTTAATGCAGAGATTTGCACCTTGATTCATATAACGTAAAATGGCAGACACAGCTAGCAACTGCTTTAGAAAGGCAGAAAGAGAACTTTTATTGCAAGATGCGATTAAAATCAATAAAACCTAATTCAATGAAATGGGTGGAAAAACATCAAGATGCTTCGCTTTTCTCTTTACAGAAATTTCTTCGAGATCCTTTCTTTCAATGTAAAGAAAATTAAAGAACAAATTTTCGAAATATGATTTAACAAATATTGCAAGCATTATTTTGAATAGAATATACAATAATGACAATTTGAATATTCCTCCTACGTATTTGCTGCTATCCTGAAATATCTCAGCAACTGAAACAATCAATTCGGAAAACTTCCTGTTAGTTGTTTAAGAAAGTAAATATTTTATGAGGTATGGAACAAAATATTGTAATTAGTAATTTGGAAATACTGCAAAATGTATCGTTTTGCATGAAACTTGAATCACAGTAAACCGATGGGGAATTCCTGCAATGTTTCTACCTGAACAGAACTGACTGATACCGAAGCAAATAAATCAATAGACTGTTTGAGTTAAATGGAAAACTATTCTTATATACACTGTCATTAAACAAACAAAATAGTAAAACAAACATTATTGTTTTTAATACAATAAAAAAAACAAATGTGTTAAAGCAATACATATAGTAAGACAGTATTTTCTGTTTCAATTTCATGTAATATTTATTGCCGCATTATTATTCTCCTTATTAAAACATATTTTTTGTAAATAAATAACTTTAACTTCGAACTTCTCAAGAAGTTCCAAAATGAAAATTCAATAAATGAACTAGATAAATTTACGTATCTAAAGCATAAGACTTAGAAAAACAGTGTCATCATTAGAAGTTAATTTATTTCATTAATCAATTATCAGATTGTTACTACTTGCTTAAAATGCTATTAAACTATTTCGATTAAAATTGTAATTATTCGCAAGATGAAAAGCTTTTGAAGGCTTTATCAATAACCATACGAGAAAAATCCATTGCCAAAGGCAACTGATTTGAGATGACTGATTTCATTAGAAAGTAATGATTCTGAAGCGCTGACTTTGAGAACGCAAAATTCGTAATAGGAAAGTAGCCATATTTTGCTTAGACGGGTGATATGATTTCATATGAGGCGGTAAATTTCTTTTTACTTTTATGTATTTCATACTCTCAAAGTTTGCTTCGCAGAATCGTTGCTTACCAATGAACTCTATTTGAAATCAGTTGCCACTGAAAGAGAATGTTGGTTCTTCTTGCATATTCTGGCCTTTTCTATATTGTAGTTAATTATGTTTGGAATATACTGTTTCCACTTGCTAGGTGTCTTTTCCATATTTTAGTAATTTTGTCGCTCTTCTTGAGGACTTATGCACACCTTATATTTCCTTTTGATTTGGAACATCTGTAAAAGCTAAGTGATAAGATTTTAGAGCGACTAATGTCTGGGTGGTGATGTGATATGGGAGACCTTTTTGAGCTGGATGGCAATCAAGATAAGAATTCCTGGGATAGTAGTTGATTGGACTGAAGTTAATATCCCACCAATGCCAGAGGCATTGGTGGGATATTAACTTGTAGAACTAGGGCTTTAGTAGATTTCGCTTATTCTCTGACATGCGGAGGTATTATTGTTGTTAAAATTTGTAATGCGGAAGTAGAAGTAATTATATCCATTCTTGATATATTGAGATGCAAAGGTTATTGAATACTGTTAATGATCTTTTTTTCTGTCATGGGAACTGCCGAAGCTGATGCTGCATATGCGACGATTTTATCTATTACGGTGCTATATATAAATTTTTAATTGCTGATTTTAAACCCCAATCAGAGCCTCGCATTCTACAAAATCTTTTGGAAATAAGACAATTTTTTTAAAGTCCATAGAATCCATGGAATTTTTGTTGTCTATTACTCTACCTAATTGTTTAATTTCTTTATGAATTTTGGTATTTTTCCCATTTATTTAAAATTTTGGATTACGAGTGATCGGTTGAACGGTTTGTGGAATATAACTGCTTCAGATTTTTCTTTGTAAATGATTAATTTTAATTCTTTACAAAGGTTGCTGAAGATATTTATAACTTCTTATTTTATTGTTTTCATCGTTTTGCGGAATGTGCCAGTGCGACAACTGACAGCAAATGTAATGTCATCCATAATTGCAATCGTTATTATGTATGTGGCCATATGTAGGATGTGATGGAATTAAAAGTTCAGTTCCAAAGGTCTGCACTCATGCATGAGCATTGAAGGCATCCTCTTTGCTGCTGCGTTTGAATGAAGGTGTTGCTGTGATGGGTGAAGTTAATTCTGTTTTTGAAGTAATCTTTAATTAGACCAAATAAGTTGGATGGACATTTGATTTTCCTGTGCACTTTTAGAAAACCTGGCCACCACCACAGCGAATCGAATGAATTCTGCAAGTCTAAGAAAAAACCTGCTGTGTAGAATTTATTACCTTTCTTCTTTATTTTCTTTATTACAGTATCTTTGAAAAGATACAGGGTGGAGTACCTTGGTCGAAAACAGCACTGTTTGGAGTTAATAGATTTTGCTTTCTGTATATGATGTTTTACTCTTGTTATTATAACTTTTCGACAAATGTGCCTGTTCACAGGAGGAGGATAATGGACGATTTCTTTGCTAAAAGTATTATTTGGCCAACTTTCAGGCAATCTGAAAAGGTTCATACATTGCAAGTATTTGTTAAAGAATTTTTGGAAGAAGGATGGACAGGCCTTTTGAATCAGTTTGATTATTCCTTATTCGATTGCATTAAGTTCTGATGCTTTTCACATGCTTAAAATACGTATTAGTAAATTACTTCACGCTGAGATATTTCTGGATTTTCGTCAATATCTTGGACTGAGGAGCCGTTGCGTATATTTTGATGATGATCTGTGGAATCTTCTTCAGAGTCTTGAGGAAAACAGGACAATAGAAAAATTCTGAATGTTATTTTCCTTAAATGTCTTAAGGACAATAAGAATTATGTATTTTCTCAAGATATTCGAATTTTTTCTATTAGAGTATTTGCTGAATCTACGTTATGATATTGTTGCGTGCATATGGGTTTGTAATGGATTGAATGCAGAAGTCGTTAAAAGGTTCATGAGATTTATTCTTTTCACAATAAATAAAACAAAATGCTGAAATATTTCTTCAGAGATATTCTCAGAGAATATTGCAATATCTCACAGTAGTTATATTTTAAACTACTACAGCGTTGAATAAAACTCAAATTCAAAATACAGAGAAACTAATTCGATCTCACAGCGAATTGGCTACAATCAATAACAGCATTAAGTAAACAATACAGTTCGCTTAAAACAACAGTAACTGAGATGAGATGTTTTTAATCTGGCTTTTATAAGCTCTTTAATCAACACGAAAATATTCTGGTGTAATCTATTTTCTCGATTTTTCTGGATATTAAAACAGTATAATTAAAGGATATTTATTTATTAAATATTAAATGCACGCACTCTTGTATTTTTACTTTTCCCGCGTAGCTTTCTTTTCAAACTTGTCACGCGCTGCATTGCATGGGAAAATAAAACACTTTTAATTACAATTCTATTAAAATAGCAAATTAAATACAAAATTCGTAACAATATAAACTAAAGTCTCCAAAAGGGAGTTGAATATGAGTGGGATGGAAGATTTTCTTTATGCCAGTTTTGTATATAAGACCACGTTTTTATGAATTATGATTGCAAAATTCTTGCCAGCATTTTAGTTTTTTTTTATAGATTGCGTGCTGTTTGCTGAACTGACATACATTTACTTGAGATCTTCTTCATTCAATGCTGATTTTACCTTCCGTCTTTTTGCCTGGGATTTAGTTATGATTGTATAGCGAAGAGTCTTGATGATTGCATAGTAGAGGGTCTCACTGATGTGCGCGTTTTGCCCTCTCCCCAATGACACCCTGGAATTAATGGGCTTTTCGAGCAATGGCTGAGTTCTGGAGCACAATGCTCGTAGATGCGGCAGCCAGGTGGGACCCTTGTCTGATATAAGCAAAGGTGCCTAATTTCTTGAACCACTTTTATGCTTCTCCTTGCTAGCTTGAGGCGGGATCTGCGGGTAGGGTTGGTACCCGGACGTGAGATGATAAGCATTGTCATTTCCTCAAATGAGATATGTAGTTTTAAACTCTTACCTAAGGCTGTGAACTTTTTGCAGGTCTCCGTATCTCGCTGTTCTCTCTCTTACTGCGACCGCTGACAGGAAATGCAGCGTCATCTGCTTATTAAATTAAATGCGTGTATTTAGGATTGCGAGCAACTAGTATAGAGTTGAAAATGAGATTCCAGAACACAGGGCGGACGTAGGAGCCTTTACGACACCCTTGTTCTTAACACTCGGTGATGAAGGCAGTATCATTTACCGCAAATAGATATCTCTTTTTCAAGTAGTTGTCTAAATTATAGTAGATGTTAGTACGGCAGCGAGCAACTCTGAGGACCTACTTAATGGCTGGCCGCCACAGCTTATCGAATGCGCTTCTTAAACGGTAATGAAGGCGGTGTGTAGCTGTTGATTTCTGTTGATGTTGATGCTCTGGAGCACTTTTTCCAATACGTGCAATGTGGATAGCAGAGCGAAAGCCTTGTTTATGGCTAAGTAGGTTATATACTTGTAGGTGGTGATTAAGCTCCTGACCAAAGAGTTTGAGGTATATCTTCCCCAGGACTAGAAGAAGGCAGATGGGTTTTGAAAAAGTTGATGTTTGAACAGAAGATTAAAATATTGCAAAACGAAGACAGAATGGGAGTCGAAGACAAGTTTCAAAATGCTATAATTTAATCCGTGAGAACCCGAGGCCTTTTTCTTGGAGTGCGAAAGACTTGCTTGATTTGTTCAATGATAAAAGGAACATTGTTATTAGTGAAAAGAGCGGAGTTGTCTTCTCGGATGGCTGTGTGCTAAGAATATCATAGGTTTGCTTATCTGCTGGAACGATGATGTCCAAGATGACTGTGGCTGTACGATACGTATGGTCAGTAGTTTGTACAGTGTATGATCAGTATCATTTTTAAAATAAAGTTGTTTGGGAGAAAAATTTTAATTGTCGCAGTTTGGGGGAGGATACAATAGGTATTGGCATTAGAGATGCAGAAGTTCCTCATGCTTGTGGTATCAACTTGCCCTCTCCTGTGTATATACTGCTAGAAAGAGGTTTCTCTGTAACAGATGTTGCTTTGGCAAGCCTCCTTCTCAGCGCTCTGCCCTTCTACCTCTGTTGACAGAGGCCTTTGCTCCTCCACGAGAACCATTTTAGTTTTTAAGCAGTATGTGTGGGAAGGACGGAATCACAGTAATGCTGTAATGTTTTCGTAAGCTGGATGGTTAAATTAGCTAGATCTGTTTGATTTTGACATCTGTTCAGGCAGATACTTCGAGAATCAAAAAATTAGCAAGTTGTCTTTTAAGGACAATTATTTTATTGCCTGGGAGTTTATAACTTACGGATAGTGATGCAGGCTTTAATTGATGACGAAGTGAATATACTTGTGATCAAAGTAGTTTTCAGCCTCAGAAACATCCCAGTTCTGAAGAAATTCGGTTGCATTACTGCTGGAGATTGGGAAGTCCGGCCAGCCGATGTTATGAGTGTTATGAAGGTGGGCTATGAGTTCATTATGCTGTTAATATGTAGGTTGTGGAAGGCAAGGCATTCTTTCAGGTTTTCTTTTTTGCTGTTGATGTAATCTCAAATGGTATGGCGAGCAGTGAAGTCGCTTCTTATAATGTGAAGCTTGGCAGGGCATTTGGCGTTTAAACTATCCATGGCTGAATTGCAGCAAGGTGAGTAGAAGGAGCTTAGCATTACTGTGAAGTTGTTATTTTCCAGCAAGATGGTTCTGTGATCTCTGTCAGTAATGTTATTAAAAGGATACCGCGCTGGGTTGCAGAAAATTATGGCAGCTCGAAGCGTTTGTTCATTGTTGAGATTTGAGGTCTGTATCATTCTCCATGATAGGGGCAAGCTAGCTCTTTCTTCTTCTCTGCAGTATGGTTCTTGTGCTAACAAAATGTTAGCATCTAGTTGTATGGCTTGCGATACTGCTTGTGTTGTCGCTGTCTTCACTCGCTGGAGATTAATCTGAAAGCAACGTATAAAACCATCTCTGTGTTTCAATGAGATATTGTTGATAACTTGTTATGGACAGAAAGGCAATGGAACTGAGGAGTTAGCAGTACATCGTGCTTCTTCGTTCCCGTTCCTCATATTTAGCTCATGATGGGTTCCTCATATTTAGCTCATGTTGGTGGGTGGTCGCATGGTGTGCTGGCATGTGCAAAATGTTTGTAGTTTGCTCAGTTTATGCATACGGAACGTCATGCATTACAGTCTTTGATACTGTGATCTCCTGAGCAGTAAGCGCTATATACCTTTTTCTGACATATCTGCTGGGTATGGCCAAATTCCTGGAAGCGGTAGCATCTCTTAGGGTTGTGATATTCTGTGATTCAATGTTCACGCGATCTGAGGTAACAGCATGGGTATTCTATAACTTTTCCGAAGGCTTTTAGCTGGCATTCTGAGACCCATTTAACATGATAGTCACACTCCTTAAGACAGTAGAGAATTTTTAAATTTTTACAGAAGTTTTTGTCAGTGTTTCTGATTCAATAGTTCTTTCAATGTCTTGCTGTTGGAGAGTTGGAAACACGTTATGAATTGCAGTCCGCCAAAGCCTAGTTGATGGTGTCTTTCTTCTAACCTGACTTTTCCCCTTTGCTGTGCTGAGTGTGTTCGAAGTTTTCTTTTGGGGAACATTCCACTGCAATGCCTCGTTTTGTTGTGCAACCTGTTTTTTGATTGGATATGTCTGACTGTTTGCACCTTAATGTCAATACTGTCTAAGGGAAATTCTTTATCCAGTTGGTTTTTAACTTATTACTCGCAGTTTCCTGCTGTGGATAAACGAGTAGCACGACGTAAGAATTCATGGAACCGGCTGCTGTTTGGGAATAGGCCTTGAATTCGGGAGGTTGTAGAAACAAGTCCTTTCGGTGACATGTTCCACTAATATACTTTCAATATTTACTGTCAGGTGTTGAAGTAGCACTAAATTTTTATCCCTAAAAGAAGGAGGAAAGCATTCTAATTTTTCTAACATTTTAGAGATCTTGAGATTATATATATAAGCATAACACGTCTGGCATACTGAATACTAATGTGAATCCAGTCAAGTTTAATTTGGTGAAGTCTTCTGTTTGCACTTTCTACTTCTGTTTGCTTGACTTTATTTCGAATGGCTTGAAATATATTTTGACGTTTTCCTATTAGATTAGATTCGCTACAACTTAAATCTAGCTTCGAAGAATATTTAATAAAAAGTTACTTAGAGTTTTTAAAGCTTGTAATTAGAGTTAAAATTATTAATTGGTTCGTGGTTAAACAAGGTTCCGCACTAGCCGAATCTAAACTATAATTATAATAGTCTATTCTTTTATCATTCGCAAATGCATTGCATTGAATACTGTATGCACAGCACGGAAACGCCGAAAAATATTTTTGCAAATTAACGTCGGTGGTCTATGCATATGAAAAAAAAATATTTTAAATTTTCAATGATACTGCACTCACAATCACTTTGGTATTGAAAAAAGCAGATTAATATTGTGGAAAAGTAAAGCTATAAAACAGAAAATAAATCTCTGAAGAAAACTTGGAAGTAGCAAAATTCGTTGCAGAATTTTTATCTTATAAGAATACCTTTTATTTTAATGTCAACAAGCGACACATCCTTCGTGTTAAACTGTATAAGGGTGTATAAGAAATAGTATACCCCAAAACGAATATGTATTTTCACTTTCCCCTCTATTTTTGTTTAAAATTAGATGTACTGAATCATGAAACGTGGTTTAAAATGATATTATAAAGGTTTTTTTAACTGAAAATCGTGCGATTGAAATTATGAAATAACTTCTTTTAATCCTATTTTACATTCACCCGAAATAGGGTTTGATGCATATTCTATCGCATTCTCAAACAATGCAGTCACGTACAAAATTATTTATTTTGAAACCCGTATGTTTAGATTTTGAGCACTAATTTGGACAACTCAAACTGGTCAGCGAAGAGATAATAAAAACAATTTGTGTTAAGAACAAAGAATTTGTTAGAAAGAAATGTGAAATAATTACACTAACAATCTTTTTTAAGTCCCTTCAAAGTTACACAGCTACTGAACTTCTATATAAACAATATATAACTACTATAGTAAAGCGTTTATTTTCTATTTGAAGTAATACGTTTCGAAGAAGGTTGATATGCAAAATTATTTTGTTTTATGGTTCCTTAACAGTATAAAAGCAATTTCCGTCTCAAAGACATATAAACAGAAAATGAGTGCTTACGGAGTATATAAATTTAGGAAATTTTCTAAGCTTTAACGCACTTTCATACTAATTATATAAATATTTATGTAGAAGGGCATTAAATTTTAAATGCCAGTAAGTATAACCATTAATTAATCTTACATCTCTACATAAGCACTATGGTGCCCACAACCATAAGACTTTTAACCCCATCATAACTATGCATGTTCATAAATTCAGTCGCACTATACATCTGTTTGCTTTAAGACCGTTTTATTAGCGGCAATTTAAAAGTAAACTAATTGTACTACTTTGAAGTAAAGTTGTATTAAAGTAAATTAGTTATATTACTATAAACTAATGGACAACTTAATTAAATTTTACAACATAAAAAGAAATATTTTGCTGTCGTTATGTTTGAACTTAACTCATAAAGTCGTAAAAGGTAACCCAATGTAATTGAAGCGGAAGAATTCTAAGTTGGTAGACAATAATATATTCAATGAGATTATGTGATTGAATAAATGTAATTTTTCTCATACCGAGGTTAAAACAAATGCAACTGTAAGTAAATACAAGTGAGTATAGGCATTAATTAATAGTGCATCCCTACATGACCACGACGGTCCCCACAACCGTAAGACTTTTAATCGCATCATAACTATGCATGTTCATAAATTCAGTCACGCTACACATTTGTTTGCTTTAAGACAACTTTACTATTTGCAAGTTATAATTTTATAAAGTAATAAGAAATGTTTAGCTGGCTCTATGTTTGAATTTAATTCATAAAATTCGTAAAAGGTAACCAATTGTAATTGAACTTCGAAAGAATTCTAAGTTGATAGTTAATAATATATTCAATGAGAATCATGGGATTGAATAAATGCAGTTTTTCTCATACCAATATAAAAACAATTTTAGTTCTATTAACATACTTACAGATGTTTAGTTTCCTTATTAGTTTACAAAAATTAAAAAATACAAAAATTACAAAAATTACTCTGAAACTATTTACGCGAGGGGTCATACTGGAATCATTAAAAAGCATTTGTTTAAAAAATCTAGGCAATTGAACTCAAAATTCCATTAACTGTACTTCATAGATACAAAAATTATTGAGACTGTAAGGTGGATGATATTATTAACCAAGAACATTAGAGAGTCATTAGGTTTTTTTCTTTGAAGCAGGAGACGAGAAAAATGTACAGTACTCTCGCGGGGACTCGAATCCTGGACCTCTCGAATACATGTCAAGTATGCTTCCAATTACACCACAAAGGCATGCGGAAAGAAGAGAGAAAATATCTTACATACAGCCCCTTTTAAAACGCATCTAAGGTTTAGGGGACTCGATCACTAAATCCTGGTGCTGACAAATTATCGTTCACCACATTTTTTAGTTCGGGTGCCTTTTTTTTACAGAAGTCGTTAGAGATGCGCGGTGCCCTCACTGAGACTGGAACTCTGAACCTCTCGAATACGCGTCGATTATTCGAGATTACCCCAATTACACCATGGTATGCGGAAAGAAGCGACAAAATATCTTATAACACTATATACAATAATTAATAATGCTATTTCATTCATGAACTTTGAGTAGGAGAGAAATTTTATCACGTGTTATTTTTCGGAATATGTCAAGCGAATTTTAACGGTATTAAACTAATATGTGAAAATACTAACTAAATAAGAAAACCAAATATTCGAAGAACTTTATAAAGCAAATGACGTCAAAATTAGCGAAAACTTGTTGCAGTTAGCAGACGTTATAGTTTAAAAGATATGGCTTTTAAAACTTATACTTGCTATTAAAATGTATGGCTTTTAAAACTTATGTTTGCTATTAAAATGTATGGCTTTGAGTAACTCCGTATTTAAAAATGTGGAGAGTTACTACGTTTCTTTCCCTGAGCTTCTTGCTCTGTTAATTCATTTTTTTTTTTTATTTTCTATTTAATTTGAGATATTATGAAGTCTAAATATTGATTATGTATAAAGCTACCTCAATATACTCGATTCTTATTATCATATTACAATAAAAAATACAATATAATTCTTAATAAATTATATTAAAGATAGAGCTGCATAAATTAATTAAAGGAAAATCCTATATTTAAGCGACAAAATATATTGTATAAACTTGTAATGCTGTAATTATAAACAAACAGTTTACAGAATAGAAAAGGTCATTTTATTCAGCCTTTCTATACTGAATGTTTACTCGTTCGTTAAATTAAATTTTTGAAAAAACAAACAACTGTCTAAATTCCCCTTTTTTCAAACAAGTTTTAAAAGATTTTGTAGAGACATTAGGTTATTTCGGAGCAGGAGACATGAAAAATGAGCAGCGCCTTCTCCGGGAATCGAACCACGGACCTCTCGGTTACGCGTCGAGCATGCAGACCACTACACCACGAAGGCATGCGAAGAAGGCGGGAGAAATACCTTATAATTTCTTCAGATATATTTGAAAGGGAACGTTCAGCTAGCTAAAATACTAAATATGCTATGTGTTTGCCCATGAGGATGTGTGTAGTATAAGTACATGACCTATAATAAATTTAACTTTATTCTATTCGTTACAGTCTTATTATAATGATACAACAGATGCTTTTTCATCCTTTTCTTCTTTGATTCGATCAAAATGAGCAGTAGGGTTTGGACTCTTGAAGCAAATGTTAGATGTAAATATTTTATTTAAGTTACTAGATTCAGAATAAAAATGAAAAAAATCTTTTCACAGCATCGGTCATATTTGGAAAATTTCAATGTTATCACGAAACGTGATTTGAAAAGCGGTATGTTTCTTACTGTATTTCATCTGAAATTACATCTTATAGACATGGAACTCTGTTGAAAAAAAAACAATACAAGTAAAAATATCGTAAAGCAATCTGAAAGATTCACATTCATTTTTATTACTTTCAGGGTCTCGAGCCATTTATTTTTATCTTGTTCTTGTCTGTAATCATTTTCCACAAAGCCATACCCGCCTGCAAAAAATTGCAAATGCTTTTGGTGTGGCTTTAAAGCAAATATTTCTGAACGAAGGAAGGATTCCTCTATATATTTTGCTTTATTCAATGCCCGTATGACTATTGTTTATCAAACACTAGTGCAGTATGGAGTCACGCAGTGCTTCTAAATACTGGGTAAAGCTATTCTGAGATTAAAGATACTATCCTCAGCTCTCATTTCCAAGGCAAACAGGAGTTATAGCTTAATGACTACAATTCAGCCATTCAGATTTTATTCTTTGTGAAAACTCTACATTAAGAAATCAGCTATCATCTGAAAGAATTGAAATCATATGAGGCAGCAGTTAGTATCATGGCCATGATACTGACTATGTTCCTTCGTGTTTCGAGGCTGTGAAGAAAACAGTACTGAAAGACATGAGATGTGGTTAAACCTTTTCAAATAAATATTCCAATTTTTCATTAATTAAATCTGAGGAAATTTGTTTTGATAATCTTAATTCGTTTCAGATAAAACTTTCTTTATTTCAGTTAGCTTGTTCCTAATAATACGTATTTTACTGGTATAATTTAATTACTAAGGGCCTACGCGTCTTAATTACTTTTTGATTTTTTAATATTCGAAAAGTAATAATAAATTAAAAGTTTGCTGCCAAATCCCTCTTTGAAATTTTATGTATAGATTTAATTTTAAATTTTGTAAATAATTATGTTATTAGTTATAAAAGAATTTTATGTTTACTTTTCGAATAACATAAAAATTAGAAATAAAACTGAATGCCACAACAGCCCATGTTTGATTTAAGTATCAGTGATTAATTCTTTCGTTTATAAGTATTGGCCCGTTTACACTATAGTAGCACTGATATTAAATGCGCATGAGCAATGTAACCACAACTAGTTTATTTTGTTTGCGATGATCATTTTACTTCCTTGTACGGAATAAAGAAAGTATTATAATCTCGAAAAATTTCGGTTATTAGATTTCAAGGAAAATATCCATTTGACCGCTCTCGAATCCGTTTGAACAATGTTTTCAGGTGACATCTATATGTACGGACAGAATAAAAAACTGTGTTTACCCCAACAGCTGTAAAATGGATTTAAACTTTATTCACAAGAGATTTTTTCCCTGGCATCTGTACATACGCAGGTATGTAACTGTCTCGTATAAGTCAAAAACGAATAACCTTAGAACGTTGAAATTTTGTGCATATGACTGCCAAAATAATTTCGGTTGCAATAGGTGACACAAAGTTATGCATATATACCCAATCTGTTACCCGGCTGATTGAGCTCATTTTTTTATTCTTATATGTAGGTAAATTATGCATTTTTTGCTTGAAAAGTGATTGAGTTATGTTGTTCTCATGTTCTGATTACGGTTTTTAAGCCTTTAGTTAATCTGCGTGCAGCAGTTTTAGAATTGTTAATTTAAATTAATTAAATTTAATTTCAACAATTTAAAAATTTAACTGGTACTAAACTTAACGAGGCCCTCATTTGTTTGCACTTGAAACTCTTAGTAATGTAGTGAATCAAGTCAGTTTCTGCACCAACTTCAGTGTCTTTTTGCCTAGTGGGACCAAAAGTAAACTTTCAGTTTTGTGCACCGAAAAATCCGTTGCGCCCGCTGGCCGAATTGCTTGTTTTTGCGTAGAAACTGTAACTTTAATTGTAAAAATTGTTTTAACTGTGGTCAGTGTTTTATGATTTTCTGTATTTTACAATTTTTAATGAAAATGCTTTGAGGTTTTTTTTTTTGTATTTTTGCCTTGCCGCGAAGTGAGAACTTAATTAATTGAATGAGAAATATATCGCTAGTGAAATTCGCTGAAATAAGTTTAAATGAAGTGCAGCAAAAAATGTGCACAATTGAATAGGCCGCACAAGGAAGATGTCCACATCAGATTTCTTACATATAAGAAAGTATTAAAGCATAGCAAAAAAATTGCTAACACAAGCCATATAGGTTAGTTTTGCTTAGAATGCTCATACGCATTTGATAAAAGAGCATCCAGAACAAGTAAATGCCCACGTTCTGCAGTTATTAGTCCAAAAGGGCTTTGTCCCCGAAGGACTATTTTCATTTTACGATTTTGCGTCTATTCACTCTGAATTCCCGTTTCAAATTTCAAATTGTTGCCACTAAAAATTATCGCCCTGCATTATATTTAAAGAAATTAAATATGAAGAATGTGCATACATGTAGGCATGTTTCTCGAATTGTGATAAAACGACGGTACTCAGAACCATCCAGTTTTGAATGACGTAACCCTACTGTGAATATGGGCATCTGGAAGCTCAGAATTTGAAATTTGTTTTATTATCGATTTCATATTTTGTAAAACATTAACGAATTTTTTATTAACAAACTCAAAGATTTCAAAGCGAGCAATGGCAACGTTATACAGAAAAACTATTTTTATCTCCAGGGCGTGAGACTGTGTATCGGAAATTCTAAAATATGCTCAATTTAAAATTATTTTGCGTTGCTTCTCTTGAACTGAATTTTATTATTTACGAGGGAAGAACATGACATTTAATAAATAAAGGTAACATACAAAATGTTAAAAAAAAGTCCCTTTGGAGGTAATTTAAAATCTGAAACGTTTCAGATTTTTTTCATTTAAGTCAGTTTACTGTTACTAACAGCAGATATTTTGTCTTCTTGTTGCTTTGCATTCCTTACTTTTCTACCCGATTTGAGAATATGGTAATTTGTTGTTAAAGAACTCGTAATATGTTGTGCATTTAAATATTTGTGAAAAAATAATCAGGGCAATCTACTAGCACTAAAAATACTGAAAGAAAAAAAATTTTTATAGAAAATATAATGAAATTTATTTATTATTTGGGTTTGCCTGGAGTGGAGATGAAATCGACCCTCAACCTCAATGTGTTGTTTGCGGTGAACTGTTATCTAACCAAAGTATGAAAGTATCGTTTCTTAAAAGACACCTTGAATCTAGGTATGCCAGTTTAAAGGACAATTCTGAAGAATATTTTAAGAGGAAATTATCGGAGTTCAAAACTAGTAAACAAGCAATGGAAGGTTTTGTTATTTCAAGTGAAAAAGCATTGGAAGCTAGTTACCTAAGAATTGCCGTTTTTATATATCATGTAATATGCCTAAGAATTGCTTAGATTGGGCAGGCTCATAGCATTGGAGAAAACCTTATAGGGATTTTAAGTTCACTAACGTTTATTTTATTTTAAAACTTTACTATCATCTAATATTTCCCACTTCCGGCCAGAATTAAAGCGTGAATATGTTTATGCAAATTGTACTTGCTAACGCTTAAGTATTTAAGTTTTGGCTTTTTGCCAAGCGTAGAATAGAAAAAAGGAGAGAGAGCCCTCTTGCTACGAGGCTACACGAGAGCTTGTCATCAGTTACTGTCCGCCTTTAAGGCCAGAGGTTTTAATCCTCTTGAAAGTTAAAGACGTATTGTAGTTTTCCGCAGTTTGCGTACTACAGACGTAGTAATTTAAAGGCCAATCTTAGTATTAGTCATCTGTGTAAAATATTAAAAGTTAGCTCTTATTTAAATTTTAGTTAGTTAGTAGTCTTATATTCTTTTACATTCAAACCACAAGTGGTTGGTTTTTGTATCCCGAAGTGCGGGAACGCCTGTAAAATCGATAAAGGGTAATTTTAACCCTTCTTGTATCTTCTACACACTCACGAACATAGCTTTTAGTAAGCTCCCTGTTCCTACTCAGGATTCCAGTTATGTTTGCAAAATCAACTAGAAGAAACGGTAGTCCTTATAAGCTTATATTACCAGCAGCTGAAGATATTGTTTTAACATTATTCAACGAAAAAGCGGCTAATGAACTTATTAATATTCCGTTATCAAATGATACAGTAATTCAACGAATTCGCGAAATGGCAAATTTCATAAAAGAGACACTTACTCAAAAAATGAAACACGGCAAGTACTTCGCAATGCAATTGGATGAAAGTACTGATATAACGAACTTTGTTCAATTATTAGTTTACATACGTTTCGAAGAAGATAAATAAATTCCCGAAGTGTATTTATTTTGTGAATCTCTTCATGATAGAGCAACTACAAATGAAATTTTCAAAGCAATTGACAATTTTAGGTTTGAGAATGATATTCCTTGGAATAAGTGATTTTCCGTATTGAGTGACGAAACTCGGTCTGTAACAAGAAAACATTCCGATGTTATTTCCCATATAAAGAAAGTCGCACCTGAACTAAATTTACTCTCTGCTCCATTCACCCTGAAGCTTTAGTAGCCAAAAGAATTCCCGAAAACTCGAAAATCGTTTAGAATCAAGCTGTGAAAATTGTTAATTTTATTAAAAGTCGAGTTTTAAATTCAAGTTTATTTACGATTTTATGCCAAGAGGCAGGCAGTGAGCATGAATTGCTTTTGTTGCATTTCGAAGTAAAGTGATTATCTAGAGGCAAAGTTTTAAATTGTCTTTATGAACTTCGGTGAAAAATTCAAATTTTCCTCTGTGATTCAAAATTTTAGTTGCAAAATTGCTTATTTATTAGTGAATTATGGTTGGCGCATTTAGCATATTTATCTAATATTTTTGGAAAGTTAAATGAATTAAGTTTAGAATTACAAGAACAAAGTCTTAATATGTTTACCATCAGAGATAAAATAAATGCAATGATAAAAAAGCGAGCTAATAAAATGATTGTTTTTCATTGATAAGTAATTTCAACATGTATTTTCCTGAGGTTTATGAAAAAGAAATTTGGATTAGAAATCCATTTTGTTCAAATATACCTGAAATGTTACCTCGTGAAAAAAAAGAACAATTGATAGAAATTTTCTGCGATCGAACTCTACCAGAAGATTTCAAGGCTAACACACTTGTTAACTTTTGGCTGAACCGAAAAAAAGAATTTAAAGGCACTTTAAATGGAACTATTAAAATTTTGTTGCCTGTTTGCACAACCTATTTGTGTGAACAAGGATTTCCTTTTATGTTATATTTTTTAAATAAATATAGAATTAAATTAGAAGTGGATCCTAATTTATGTTTAAAACTAAGTGAAATAAGACCAGACACAAAGAAATTAATCTCTCTTGAACAAGTCCAAATTTCATAGTTAAAATGGTAATCAATTTTTAATCTAATGGTGCATATTTAATACAAATAGCAAATAGGTTGTGAAAATGGGAAAATATATATGTATTGTTTAATATTTCTATCGAGAAATTGAAAAATAATCATTGTAAAATGAAGTGGTGGTACTAAAGTCTTACAGTTTTTGTTTAAATGGTATATGTTTGTCCAAGGGTTGAGAACCGCTGATCTAGAAGATTTAATTTCACTGAACAGATTTACGAATGCCGTTTACAAAATTATAATTTACACAAAAGATATATTTATCAGGCTTTTGAATTCTCTATGAGGTGTCGAAACTTTTAATGCGTTAAAAGAATATTTATTGGAAGAATGAACTCAATAGTGCAGATTTACATAAACTGATTCTTGAAAGACGTTTGACATCAACCCAGCAATTATTTGATTATTTTATTGATATGGGAGAGATTGGTTTTAGAGATAAAATTGATATCTTTTCTATCTTTGATTATGTGATAAATGATATTCCAGAAAACTGCAAGAAAATTTTATTATATGGTTGTAAAACTGTGAGGGAATTCAAAGCTAAGTTAAAGATTCATGAAAAGTTTAATGTTTATTTCGAAACAAACTAAATTTTCCAGTGATTTCAAACTGAATAATTCTCATAACTTAGAGAATAAAAATTCTCAAAAGCCTTCCCAGGTTCCTGTAATTCATTTGGCCATTAATCGTCTACTTTACTGAGAAACCAGGCAGTTCAAAAACCTCCATCGTCACAAAAAGCACAGAAAATTTTCAACCAGGTTGCAGTATAGTCACACCTACTTCATTCTATGATGATGCAAATCAATATTTCTGATATCATCATTCCATCATTCGTTGACAACGGTGGTCATTTTACTATAATTAAAATGTACACATATCAAAAACTTGGTCCTCCAAAGCTTCAAAAGTCTTCTATATCATTGTCAGAACTTGGTGATAGCACTGTGCATCCAACAGGCTATTTCACAGGTTGTTTCAAAATTAAAAAACCATTAAACTGGCATTCATGTTATTGATGACAACTTACTATCTGTTGACGTAATTAAAGTGATTCAATCCAACAACCTGAATTTTCTATTGGTAAACATGGGGCTAAATTAATAGAAACAGAAAATAAAAAACAACTATTTTACGGTTAGAAAAGATGTATAAAGGCAGTTTATATATTAGATAAAAGACATAGAGAGTAAACTGGTACATAGAAAGAAAGTTAAACGTAATATACAACAGAGCTATTTATCGCAGTCGTTAAAGAACTAATGAACAAATGTGAAGAGTTAGAAGAATCTTCAAAACACGAAAAATACTAATACGAATTTTGTACATATATAAATAATTAGTGAAATAACATTTGAAACAGTGTTTTTTTTCGTGTGCGTGCGTGCGTGCGTGTGTGTGCGTGTGTGTGTGTGTGTGTCTGTGTGTGTGTGTGGTGTGTGTGTGTGTGTGTGTGTGTGTGTGTGTGTGTGTGTGAGTGTGTAATGCAACATGATAATCTGAGAAGCAAAGCTTGACGGAAAAGCAAGTATACAGGGACAAGTTTATTTAACATTCAATAAATGACTACCTCCCTAAATTGGTGATATGTCGCCAAGATGGTGATGGTTTGGGTGACTAAACTGATGATGGTTTAGGTAACTTACACCAAATTTTCCAAGAAATCGTCAAAAGTTGCGACATTTTTATCGCAACTTTTTATTTAGCGACATTTTGGTCCTGTCCTTGTATAACTGTAAAGGGTATTGCAGTTGAATAACTGTAATAGATGCACTGTGTAACTGTAACCGTATTCGGCCTTCATATGCCTTTCAGTAATTTCGAGATATACTAAAGACTTGTTGCCGGCCGCAGGGGAACGATGATACTTCTGAGATGATTGTAACGATATCAAAATTAAATAATGAATTACGTCAGCGAAACGAAAAGCTATTAAAGGAACAATAACGTAAAAGGAAATTTGGAATGTGTTCTTCAGCATGTGAAAAATGAAAAAAAAAATGATCTTTTGTAATACGAATTTGAAGTTGAAAAGAAGCTCAAGTTACAAGAAAGTTAAAGAGTGAAGTTGAACTGAAACAAACTATAAGTATGCTTACAGAAAATACCTCAGTTCATCTCTTTCGGATACTAAGAAGGAGCTTGTGCAAAATCAAACAGAGAAAGAACATTTGTCAAAACTTTATTAAGAAAATTTGATGTGGCAAGCATATGACTTCCTTGTACGGCCCATTAAATTATGTATATTTTTGTTGCAATTCAAACAAATTTATTTCCTCGGATCTCATTAGAGATACTGTTCTTGTTCAATCAATTCAGTCTCACTTTCAGACAAGACAAAAAAACATAAAAATCCAAAGTATCGTCATTAAAAATTGTAATATAGAGAAAAACTAAAACACGAAATACAGTTGAAAAACAATTTTTGCAATAAAAATTAGTAGCTACGCAAATAGAAGCAATGCGACTAACAGGCACGAACACAAAATTTTCGATCCACAAAAACAAAAAGTTAATTTTTGGTCCCAATGGCCAAAAAGACCCTGAAGTTGATCAAATGACTTAAATTACTATACTACAAAAGAGTTTCAAATGTAAACAAATAGCCGCCTCTTTAATTATTCTGCAATTATAGTATCCAGATTAACTAAAGGCATAAAAATCTTTACCAGAACATAATAACAACATAGTGCAATTGCTTTTAAAGCAAAAAATGCACAATTTACCAACAAATAAGAATAAAAAATAAAGCTCAACGAGCCGGGTAAAAGATTGGATGCATTGTAGGGTTCAACTCTTTAAATCTTAAGTTCTCACTCCGAACCCCACGGACATTTAACAAGCGAATAATCGCTTAAGTGTGAACAGAACACGTGAGACTTGAGAAGGGTTTAAAATTCTTTATTATTCAATATATTTACAATCAGTTCCGACTTGGAACTTTACAATAAAGCCGCCACTCGGACGTGAACTTAAATACTAATAATTTGAACTAAAATTAACTTAACTAACGCTCTTAAGAAATATAGCCGAAGCTATAAGAATCTAACTAGTTGGCCCCTAAGTATTAATTGAATCGGCGAAGCCTAGCAAGAGCCTAGATATGGCCGAGCGTAGTAACAGCTAAGAGAGATGTGGCCAGAAGGAAAACGCGCGCTAGTCAGGAAATCAGACTCTCTCTCTTGAAGTCGGTTAAGTCACGACTTAAATAGTACTCATTCTCATCTGCATTCTCTGCGTTTCTGAATTCACATTCTCACAGGAAAGTGTAAGCTGAAATTAGAATAAGATAGGAAAAATACAAAACTTAAAATAACTGTTAATTAACATAAGGGAAACCTTACATCGTTCCCCACCAGAATTTAACTACTCGCAAATAAAGGTCTTAAACGACCTTGTTTAAGAGTTTAAAATTCTATACTAGAAGTCCTTAATATCCAAATTTAAACTTCTAGCAAATTCTTCTTCCTTTTTTCTTTGGAATGACTTTCGTCATTAAATTCCTGATTAGGGCCAACTTTACAACAATTTCTAAAGCTATACTAACTAAGAAAAATATAACAGATTTACAATTTGAATTTGATTACGCACATCTACTTCCCTGTTTCATCTGACCTTAGTCTTGTCCTTCCAACTAATCTGGAAGGAAAAAGTATTAGTAATGTCTTTCATACAAATTCGATTTTGTTACCAATACTCTTTGTTGAAATTATTTTGGCTCTCAATCGTTTTCATTCACACGAACTAAATTGTTCTTCCACCATGCTCTCCAGAAATTGTTCTGAGTGACACGAGGTTTTTCTTTTGTTTACCGCGACGACCAGCTACCACTATCCAATCGCTATGATTTGTTATAAACTCGACTTTCCCGACCTTAGAAAACTCCTTAATCACAAAACTAGACCTAATGCCCTAAAATAGAGCTTAAATTTAAAATTCTTAGGTGAAGCCTGGAGAGCCTAACTTTAAGCACATTCAGTCTATACTTTCATGCCGTTCATCTTTTACATAACAATATTTGCATTCATACTTGACCAAAACACATTCGTTTAACTTTTGCAAAAGTTTGAAAGTTAACATTAACATCTCAAATTCAATAGAATATTTTAACACGTAATGCTTTAAAATTCATTTTACATCATTCGTTATAGTTGCTATGCCAAATTCACAATGCTTGGCTACAATATTTAAATTTACACAATTGAAGTCTTTCGACTAAACCTATTCAGAATTTAGCTTCTCGGAACTTGAGAATTCTAAAAGTATTTACAAAATAAATTTTTCGCCAACTTGCGAATTTAAATTTTCTATTTAACAAATAGTTACAATTACATTCTCGCAAACTTGCGACTTCAAATTTCTACATATTTATTTATTGTATTTGCAACTTTAAAAGAATGTGTTTGTTGTTATGTCATGTGTTTAAAGTTGTATTTAACAACTTTAAAGACATGACATAACAACAACAACCTTTGGCTTCCCCGTTCTGCAAAAAGCACTACAGGTCCTTCTCCCCGCAGAACCGAGGCCGAGGTTCAACCACTTTCCCGCATCTTGAGGGGTCGGCGCAACGCACCCAATTTAAGGCGTAACTGGTCATCAATTTGCTACTCACCAGTCGCTCGAGCGAGCCCGTCGCAGGGGGACATTACCCAGCAAACCCAAGGAGTTACCCCGGGCTACCAGAACCACCCTGCTCTAAGACATGCCGAATCCCGGGCCGGCCAATAAATTACCTTTCCGGAGCTCCCAGAACCACTAGGTTCATAATTTGTATACTCCCGTGGCCTAGAATGCCTAGGTACAGATCCTAGCCAGTAGCTTCGCAGAGTTCTCTACGTCGACCCCCGGGCGGGACACATGACATAAATCGAACTTTCAATACAAACTATCAAACAAGGAAATTTTCACTTATCTTTTTTTTTTTTTTTGGCTTCTCTACTCCTGCATTCTTTTTTCGCAGAAGTCTTGAAATGTTGGCGATGTTAAACTTTGGACTTTGACTTTCCCGGGCGGCTGGTATCCTGGTCTGGACCTTCTTTTCTTTTAATTCCTCAGTCGTTGAAACGGGACGATTACGTCCAAACTTGATTTAAGTAAATCTTATTATAAACAACAATAAATTAAAATTAAAATGACTTGATGTGTAATTTATAGATAGGTAAGTTAATAGAATTGAGACGAATTAGGTTATTAAAGAGTGTGATTGTAAGATATTGAATTTTTTTATTAATGTCTTCAACTGAAGTGCAAATATTTGTGATTCTTAGTATTTTGTTAATATTACTGTTAGAAATAATAGCAATAGCTTTTATGTATATACTGGGATTCCAATTTATGAGTTTGTAGGCTTTCTTGCTATCTGATGAAGCGTCGAGCAAAAGAATAACAGTCGGTCCCTTCTCAGGCTCACAGGAAAGCCTCTACTCGGAATTTAACTCAGAATAAGAAATAAGAACTAAACTAAAATTAGCGAAACGAGATTTAGCCGAAGCTAGACACAATTTTATTGTAGTCGGCCCTTAAATTAAACTAACCGACGAATGTCAATAGGCACATATAATACGGCCGAGCGTAACAGTTTCAAGACTTACTTAGCCAGAAGGCAAACACGAACCACTAATGATTCTTAGCCCTCTTTACAGAAGTGAGTTGAACCTTCCTTAAATACTTCTGCTGACTCATTTGCATTCAACGCGATTCTAAAACGCATTCTGGTAAGGAGTTGTAAGTGCAGACAAGAACTGAAAGGAAAGGGTTCCAGAATTAAAATAACTGTCATAAAATTAAAATATAACCTTACATTTTTCCCGCTAGAATTTAAGTACTCGGATCTCACAGCGACCTTGTTGAGAGTTTTAAATTCTAGAAAAAATTCCTCTAACCTTTACTTTCCAAACTTTTAAACTTTGGATTTCTCAATCTCATTTACACTATTAAGAATCGAAGTTTAACCTCCTCTTAGGGCTAACTTCACAAAGAAATATAAACCTAAGTTAAAACTAAGAAAAAGAAAATTATTTTTACAAATTTTCCTTCTTCACAGCTGGAGCTACATAAATCATCTTGTATTTCTAGAATCATCATCAGAATTATCTTGTCCTTCTAATATATCTGGAAAGAAAACGTATTAGTACTCTACACAGAGATAAATTTTTATACTTTAACCTTACATTTTACATTTTATTATTCTGTTTAGTCCACATAAAATTTCATGCACTCATACTTTAAACTCGATCCCCCAACGTTCTCCATATGTATGTATTGTAAGGCGAAGAGCGTGGAAATGTGTTGAAATGACCAACACTAAGCCATCTAGCAAATTTCCTAAAAGTAAAATAAAATCTAGGCACTCCAGACCTAAAAGAACACCTTACTTTAATACTAGGCCCAGTGCACTACACGCTCGAAAATGTTTTAAACTCTAGTGTAATTGAAGAGCCTAGTTTAACGCATTAATTCTATTAACTTTCTTTCAAATGTTTCATTTAAACACAATTTGAACTTGAAAGCACTTTTATGTTCATCATATAAAATTTTCTTTCACTACAAACATTTTTTCACATTTAACAAAGTTTTCAAATTCACTCTGTATCATTTTGTTGTACATACTTCACAATCCTTTTCGAACAATTTAATTTTAACTTTACGTTTCTAACCATTTGAATCGTAATTTTAAGTCTTTCCGACTAAAAGATGTTTAAAGTATACTTTCTCGAGACTAAATTAAAAATCTTGCTATTAGCAGCATCTAACAAATTTTCTAACTTGAAACAAATTTATTTTCCTTAGCAATTTTGACCAAAATAATATAAACTGAATTTCGTTTCAAAATGAGAAAACAAAGAAATTTTCACTTATCTTTTTACTTTTTAAAGTCCTCCGTGTATAAACTCCTCCCAACTAAAAACATTCAGGCTTTAAACTCTGATTTTCCTTTGAGGCTTTCCTTCATTTTGCAGTGGGGCTTTCCTTTTTCTTTAACACTGTTTCGATGAATCGAGCTTTTTTATTGGTTGAAGGTTCTGGTAGTCGGATTTCCGCTTAACTAGTTGGGCGGTCCTCCTTGCTTCTGATTATGTTACCTAAACCGGGCAAAGATCATACCAAGCCTGACGGCTACAAGCCGATCAGCCCCTTACCTGGCCTTGGAAAAATCCTTGAAAAGATAATATTAGCCAGACTGAAACCGCACTATTATATCATCTACCTCCGGAACAATTTGGCTTCCGCGCAAATCTCTCTACAACAAAACAACTTTTACGACTTACAGAGTTCGCTGGAGTTGCTTTACACAACAAATTAAATGTTGAGATAGTCATGCTAGACGTGGCGAAAGCTTTCGACCGCGTCTGGCATGAGGGTCTCATAACGAAACTCATTGATTTCAACACTGAACCAGAAATGATCCTGCTGCTTTTCTCGTTTATTAGAAATAGAACCTTTTGTGTTTCGGTCGGCTCAGATCTCTCCTCAATATATATTATGGGCAGTGCTGTTTCCCAAGGCAGTGTAATCGGTCCAATACTCTATCTATTCTACGTGGCGGACTTTCCTAGAGTTCATCTAGATCATAGCTCTATGCTGGCATGTTACGCAGGCGATACTGCGCTCGCCGTTAATTTTGCTAACATAAAGCATGCAATTAGGAAGCTCCAAGGCTTCATCCCCTCGATAGAGCTTAGTGCCAACAATGGAAGATAAGATTAAATGCACAGAAATCTCAGCTTCTACTCATCAGGAGAACGAACAGAAACGCTTCTCTTAAAACCTCTGCGCATTTATTTCAAGAACCGGTCCCCATGGTAACACATGCCAAATACCTGGGAGTTATCTTAAATAATAAACTGACTTGGAATACTCACATTGCTCATGTCAGAGAAAAAGCCATTAAAGTTAACAAAGCCCTTTATCCCATTATTGGTAAATACTCCAAATTGGACTTACGCAAGAAAAGAATAATCTATCTTGCAACCATTCGCCCAATAATGACGTATGCTTCCCCAGCTTGGGCCTCTGCAAGCAAAAACGACTTAAAGAAACTACAGATTGTGCAAAATCGCTTTCTACGAATTATCACGAATGCGCATCATTTCTTACGTAACAAGGACTTGCAGAAGGACGTCAAGTGAGAGACTATCGAAGAATACCTCCAAAAGGTTAATGGAAACTTCTTCAAAGCGGCCATAATTGTGAAAACCTTAAATACTCGATCCCGCTGTGCTGGAACAGCCCTCCTTCCTGTTATGGTTGGTGACTTTCTTGTCTCTGACCCTGGAACTCCTTTTGCTGGCCTTCAGTTCGATGTTGGTGATGAAAGTTTTCTTTTCTCTTGTGGCCCTGGAACTCTTCTTTGTTCCGCTTCCCTTCTAGCTTTCTTTCGGCTTTCCGAGGAAGTGGACTTTGCGTTTCTTTTCTCTGCTGGGGAGAAACTGCGAAATTTCAATGTTAGTGCTTCTTGGCTCGCTTCCAGGTTCCTGGAAAAAATCTTTTAATACTTGAAAATCAGTTCTGTGATAATATGGTTTCACTTAATGAACGTTAGGTACCGTTTTCTGTCCATTCAAGTCTTTTAAATATAATGTTGTAAATTTTATTTTTTTTCAATTGCAAATGGCGCCTCAAACCTGGGCTCAAATTTTTATTTTCGGGCGCAGAGGATAAGGAGATAAAATTGTTTGATTTTCAATACTTATTGGCCTATTGTGCATTCTGCTTGCCGTCTATTCTTATCGTAATAGAACTTCCGTTTCTCTCTGGCTTAACAGGAGTTTCTTATTGCTTCGTCGACTATTTTCTAAACGTCCTGTATTCTAAACTCTTCTTCCCTTTGTTGCACAAAAAAAGAATTTATCTAACTGAGTTAAAATTTTCCTCCCTAGAAGGAGTTCCGCGGGGGTCTTTTGCGTAGTGTCATGCTTCGTCGTTCTCAGTGCAAAGGCTAATCATTGACACTGCTATCTCAACTGTCATGATAACTTTTAACGTATCCCTGAATAATTTTAATAATATTTTTGTTTACTTGATCCTCTATATTTGACTGCGGCCTATATGGTACCATTTCCAGATGGCATATGCCAAATCCTGTGCAAAGACTTTTAAAATAACTGACTTATAAATTGTTTACCATTATCCGATATTACTTTTAATGGGGCCCCGTACTTTAGGATATATTTATTTTAAAACCAATCTGACACGATTTTCGTGGATGCTCGTTTAAGGAAAACTATTTCCATCCATTTTGAACAATGATCTACGATAGTTAAAAGATAGCTGTTTTTATCTAGCCTGGTTCGGCGATAAGGTCCTAGCAAATCGATTCCCACCAACTCGTTGGGGAAAGTAGTTTTAATATCATTTTAAGTAACCGATCGAGTTATAATTAACATCATTAATTAATTGACACATATGGCATGAACTGACATACGCCGTCACGTCTTTCCGTAGTTGCAGAAAATAAACCACTTCTCGGACCCTTTGCAAAGTTGCCCTAGTACCGAGGTGCCCCGATATAGGCAAATTATGTAGCTTTTCTAGAATATTTAATCGTAGACCTGTTGGGATCATCGGCTGATATTCTTAATTGTCGTTTCTTTGATTGTCGTGTAAAATAGCTATTTATCAATGATTTCATAGTATGCTGCCCTATTTCTAATTGCTGTAATGTTCACATGCTCGAAATTTTCGGGGTCTTCGACTTATACATATATGCTCTTGAATTCGGGGTTCGTTTTCCATTCTGTAATGATCGTATCACGGGACTCAATTATTTTCGAGGTAAACATCGTGCATCTAATAGTATTCCTCTCTTCATCAATCTTAATTCTTAACAGGACATCTACAACAAGATTTTCTTTTCCCGGCATGTATTTAATTACGAGATAATATTCCTGCTCCTTTATCGTCCAGCGTATAAGCCGTGATGAAAGACTTTTTCAGGAATACAAGCAACCAACTGCCGCGCATGGTCTGAATAGAGTGACACCAGGCCCTTCAAATTATACACGAAATTTCTGCACTGCTAATAAGACGGAAGAGTTTCTCTTTCCGTCGCGGTATAATTTCGTTGATTTTGATTCAGGGTTTACTAAAATACGCAATTGGCTGCCCGTTTTTTGAAAGGACGTCGCCGACTGCAAAATCAGAGGCGTCCCCAGCAATTTCTAAATTTTGGTCCCCTTTCGGGAATTTAAGTACTGGGGTATTCATTAACGAGTGTTTTAATTATTCGAACGCAAGTTTCGCCTCTGCCGTCTGCGTGAACCTGGTTTTCTTTCTTTTTAGAACCAGCAAGGTTTCAAGTATTTTCTCAAAATCTATTATAAAAGACCGATAATATAAGCACATGCCCAAAAAGGATGTTAATTTTTTCGCAATGTTAGAAGGCGGAGAACTCTTGATTGCTAAAATTTTGGAATTATCTGTTTCTACCCCTTTTTTCAAAATTTTACATCCGAGATATTTAAGTTTCTTAGTCGCGAATTTATATTTTGTGAGATTTATCTTGGCACCGGTTTCATTTAATAATGAAAACAACTTCTTTTAAATGAGCTACGTGTTCGTCGATAGTTTCGCTTGTAATAATAACTTCATCAAGGTAAATAAAAGTACTTTGCCTACGGGTCTGAAGACGATATCCATTACCTTCTGGAATGTAGCCGAAGCTCCGCTTAAGCCAAATGGCATTCTCAAAAAGGCTTACACGTTTAATTTTTGTTATAAATACGGTTTTCTACATCTTCGGGTTTTAATGCTAATTGAAAAATATCCTAATTTCAGGTCAAAAGTTGTCACGTAATTCGTAGATCGTAGTTTTCGCATTTCTTCATGTATAATGGGCAGGGGATACATGGGATATTTTGCTATGCTATTTAATTTACAGTAGTCTACGGCGAACCTCCACGATTTCGGATCTGAAGGTGGGAGGCCGTTTTCTTTTCTACATACGACTACCAGACTTGTGGTGGAGCGATTATTTTATTTGTCAACCTCTCCTTATATATGATTTTCTATTATACTTTCTTTAATTTTATCATAGCGAAACGCTTTCGATGTCACTACGGGATTCATCTCCTATATTAATTTCATGATTAACTACTTGATAGAGACCAGGTTTCGAGTCAAATAATTTATTAAAATTTCTTAACAGGACTTCAGTTTATAGAGACATTAGGTTATTTCGAAGCTGGAGACATGAAAAATGAGCAACGCCTTCGCCGGGAATCGAACCACGGACATCCCGGTTACGCGTCGAGCATGCAGACCACTACACCACGAAGGCATGCGAAGAAGGCGGGAGAAGTACCTCATAAGTTTCCTTCTTAAATTATTCCTGGAGTGATTCAGCTGTACTTCTGTAGGTGCTCCCCCTTCTTCTTCTACAGCGTCCATTTGTGCCTGTAAAGTAAAATTCTTAAAATTTTTCACTTTTTGACATTCGTTTTTAATCTGCACGTGCAGCCCTACTTTTCCACTGCATGCACACTGTTTACCTTGGGCGGCAATTACTTCCTGCCTCGTGGTTTTAAACATTCTGAACTGTCGAAATGCTTTCTAAAACACTCCTGCGCCGAAAAAATACACTGCAACTCATTTGCATTCAAGGCGATTCTAAAAACTCATTCTGATAGGGAGTTGCAAGTAGAAACAAGAATTGAAAGGAAAGTATTTCAAAATTAAAATATACCTTAGAACTTTAGGAAAGATTATTTTTTAAAATTAGTTTAAGTTTCGTTATTTTGCAACTGAGAGCTTTAAGGTCCAGGTGATCATTTTCAGAAATCTGGAGCTGGCTTTATTAAATTTTAAACACATAGAATATTTATTTCAGTTAACCCAGAGATACTGAAACTGAAAATGGTCATCAATGTAACCAAAATTAAGATTAAATTTATCAGTCTGATCACAGTTTTTCATAAAATTCTTGTGCAAAAAGAAAAAAGATGCAAATGGAAGTTTAAAAGTTGATGACCATGGGAATGCTGTTAATTTGAAGAAAAATATTGTTAAAAATGATAAAATTAGGAAAAAGTGAGTATTTAAAAAAATAGGTAATCCATTTATCGAAATCAAGTATGTCAGTGAGCGCGGAAAATTGGATATTTCAAGGACAGAGAGATAGATAGATTTTTCAAATGCATAACTGTTAATATGATAAATGTGATTATCTTTAAGTGTTCGAATAATTTTTTGATTATTTTTAATAATCTAGTAATGGTGAAAGGGCAAACAGGAACTATGGGCAATGTAAAAATAAACCTTTTTAAAATTTTTCTGAAAACTGAAGTTTGTTCTTTTTATAGTTTTTGGCATCATTGACAATAAATCAGAACTTAATTAGTGTTTAAAACATTTTGGGAGGGCATAAAGATCGAGAAATTTGTTACAAAAACATTTCATCGGAAACTCATTTTTTTGTGGAAGGCTTAAAGTTTTTCCGAAATGATTTCTTCATTGCAATTAAAAGTTTCGTAGGTGACATTATTATTAAGTTCTGTTTCAATAAGTTCAAAATAGAAAATCTTTCAAATGTTGCTAAAATTATTATTAACTTTATCAACAGAGGTAATGAGAAATTGACTTTTATGTACCTGAATGTAATTAAAAAGTTCTGGATACTTTTTAATTAGAAGATTAGGGATTTTGATATTGTAAACTTCTTTTCACTTTAATAATGTTGTTTTTCCACTCTGTAAAGGTACTAATGGGGAGACCAAATTTATAACTGGATTTAACTATTGATTGATATTGTAGATAATGCGTTCTATGTAAGACCTAAAAGAATGTGTTTTACACCTAAAAGTACCTAGTTGCATAAGATTTCTGAGTTTAAGATTATCAATAATTTCTAAATTAACTACAATGATAAATTTATGAAAATTATCAACACATTTGATATATTTAGGATATTGACAGCATCTGACATTATAATGACATATCTCATGAATTTGGTTGTGGTTGAATAGAAGTAGTTTTTTGTATCTATAACTTAAATACTTAACAACTGAATAAAAAGATGACCGAATTCCCTCTCTGAAACTAGAAAATTCCCCACTGTTTGAGAACCATTGCTCTAGAAGAAGCGTTACAAATAGGGTGCGGTGTTGCCACACACACATCTATTACAAATATATGCAGGGTGATTTAAATACATGTTCCAAAAGTAGGTAAAACAAATCGACATAAGCAGATTTTATAACGGAATACATTATGTACAGAAATAGCGCGTTGTTGTGGTGTAGAGCGTTAATGATCAGAAAGAAAAATGGTCTGCTGACGTAAATCGTCCTTCTCCGCACAAATTTCTTATGTTATGTATCGCCTGTATGTACGCAAAGCTCGATGACATGTGTTTTATCTATGGGGCTACGAGTGGAAACGAAGCAGCTGCTCGAAGGCAATATTCGGGAATCTTGATCGATATGCTGGTTAGTGCTCCTGGATGTTGTAGGGTTTGAATCTCGGATAAGCATAGATGTTTCTAAGTATATAGTATCTGTGCAGCATGGGTAACACTCAAAATGCGAGGCGAGCCCAAAGTCTTCTCTTATGATTGGGGATAGAGAAAAGAGGAGGGAACACTTGTCCCGTCCTTTGAGGTGTTCTCCGTCGAAACTGAGGCGGAGCTTAACAGCTAGTACAGTGAGACTACACCTGTACGATCAATGATGAACTTCTGGTGTTCCGCCCCACGCGAACCTATACTTGTATCTCCTGCGAGTCGCTCCATTTCCATCCGCAGTCCTATAAATAAAATGTCCGTCCGCATTCGTGTCGCGAAGTATACCTCTCGATTACGCACGGGGTAAGACATTTACGTTAAAGTCCGCTTTTATTTGCCGCTCAATGGAGCCCTGTACCAGCTTTCCGCACACTTCATTTCATTACAAAATCTGTGTGTTCTGACCTCCTCTATCTGGCTCTATATTAATACAACTTAATCTTGTGTCACCCTGTATAGATAGAGTGGCAAACATGATTAACGATTTATTTTTAACGATTTATTTTTGTATTCTTTTTATTACACGAGAAAATTTGAGTATTACATGCAATTATTCTGTTTTGTTCTATGTTTATTTTATTGTTATTATGTGTCTTAATCTATTGAATCGGCAAGATTTGAGTGCTTTCTATAGTGTATAGTTACTTCCGGTCTGTGTCGTCTTTTATTTTTTGTGAAGATTATGTAAAATGGAATATTTCCTTATTTTATTTAATGTCTGTTATTATTCAGCAGAGCATTGCCTATTGCATTTTAAAAACTTATGTATTGTAACTAATATTTTTGTACTGTGTTTGTTATACAATTATATTTAACGAGGTAGATAACGAAAGTATTGTTACGTGCGTACGGGTTCGTAATATATTGAATGCACAAGTCGTAAAAGGTTAACAAAAATTTATTTTTTTCACAATAAATAAATTAAAATGCTGAAATATTTCTTCACAAATCTTCGCACAATATCACAATATCTCAAACGTTTAGCAAAAACTCAGTTCAAAACAGATAAAATAGTTCTATCTCACAGCGAAATCACTACAATCAATACAGCATTAAGTAAACAAACAGCAGTTCGCTTTTTACAGCTACAAGTATAACAGCAACAACAACAACTAACTCACTAACTGAGATGAGGTGTTTCACCTCGGCTTTTATAAGCTTTTTAATTATCAGTAGAACAATCACGATGTTTCTAGATTTTTCTGGATGGCAACAGTAATTACGAGATATTTATTTATTAAGCATTAAATGCACGCGCTCTTTTATTTTTATTGCTATTTTTTTTTTTTTTTTGGCGTAGCTTTCTCTTCAAAAATCGTCTGCGTTGCTAAGGCAACATGAAGCAAATCTAATTACAATTCTAAATAAATAGCCAAATAAATGTGAAATTCATAACAGTATTGTAGTAGCTTAAACTTTGGCAAAACAAATGCTTCAAGGAACTTATTTTCACATAAACGCTAATACGGTGAAAAACAATTACTGTAAAAGAAAGCATTAACTTCTTGAAAGAAAAATTTATTACTTACAGTTTTTGAAAAAAAACATATACACTCATGTCCATAAATTAAGGATAATGGATAATCAGGCAAAGGAAGAGTTAGAAGCAAAACAAATTTGACTTTTTGTAAAGCTTATTTATTAATCAAAAGGTAAAGAGTAAAAAAAGATGCTATATGTTCGATATTATTAAAAAAAATTAGCGATTTTTTCTCCCTGGAGCAAACTACAAAAAAAAACCTACTTACAAAAAACCAATATTACAGGAACTTCGGTTGTTGGTATGATTGTTAATACATTGTATCTCTCCCAGACGATGCAATACAGTCCGTACAACGCCTAGGCATGTTGAGTATCAAATTATCGATCTGATCTTGGGGGATATTACACCACTCAAAAAGCAATGCTCTCCGAAGTTCCGGTAGACATGTAGGAGGAGGTTGACGGGCTGCAACTCGTCGGCCAAGCATGTCCCACACGTGCTCTACTGGATTCAAGTCCGGTGAGAATGCTGGCCAGTCCATATGGGTGATATCCTCCGATTGAAGGCATTCGCTTACGATGTTTGCACGGTGAGGACGGGCGTTGTCATCCATAAACACAAATTGTGCGCCCATGGCGCCCCGAAACAAACGTACATGTTGTTCCATAATGACGTCCCGATAGATTTGGCTTGTCATGGTTCCAATTTGAACATGCAGGTCAGTTCTGGAACCCAGAATAATTCCACCCCAAATGAGCACTCCTGCACCTCCGTAACGGTGTCGTTCAATGATGTTTTCTTGGTGGTAACGGGTACCTGCAGCTCTCCATATGAAAGTCCGGCGAGAATCACTACAAGCTAAACCTGGACTCGTCGGAAAACATCACACAAGCCCACTTTTGCGATGTCCACAATGCATGCTCTCTACTCCAGGCTAACCGCAGGCGACAGTGAGTTGCAATAAGTGGAACGCATCTGACAGGTCTACGAGCATATAGACCAATCTGCCCTAAGCGTCTGTACACGGTCTGCCTTGAAATTGTCGTACCAGTGGCTGAAGAGAGCTGACGAGACAGGTCTGAGGCTGTGCTCCGCCTGTTTCTTTTGGCAGTAACTGCCAAATACCGGTCCTCATTCGTTGTTTGTTGTTCGGCGTCGTAACTCTGGGGCGACCTGTGCTGTAACGTCTACTCACATTACCATCGTCTTGGAATTGTTGCCAAAGTCTGGAGATGACACTCTGGGCAATTCCAAGTTCGTCTGATACTTCCAGTTGGGTACGCCCACATTCCAGACGGCCGATAATTCTACCACGTAAAACATCATCCAAATGCGTCCTTTGTGTCATAACTATTCGGTTATTACACTGAAATGCTTATAAAGCGCCTGCGAGCAATTTTACTTCTTTGCCTGTATTCCTACACTCTCGTCATTGTGACGTACCATCGGTGTCATCTGGTTACTTTCTGAAATTTGCATATGATTCTTGAAGATGTGTGTGGTGATTTTACAGGTGATATATTTATTTTAGAGTTCGATTTCCACGTGACTCCGAATTATAATTAATTTATGGGCATGAGTGTAATTTAAAATATCCGTAGGAGTTTATTACGATTCTTTTCATGTAGCCATGCAGTAAAACTGCATTCAGATGATACAATGTGTAAGAAAACAACTCAACAGTTTAACCTTAGAGCCCTGCTCTAAATATTTTTATTTTTTTCACCTGAATGTGCAAATTTGAATCTATATGGCTTACACCACAGACTGTAGATGATGCATAAATTTTCTCGGCTTATAATGGTCATTTTTTCTGTTATGCATTGACTATGTACTGAATATTACTCTTTTAATGTTTAAAAACTCTTTCAAATCTTTGGAGCAAAAGCAAATGTTACTTGCTTTTGAACACAATAAAATTCCTTCTCATCGCTGAATAAAAGTCAATCGTTAACTTTAGAAGTTTGTTGTTTCTGAAAGTAATGTTACAGTAAAATAGCAAATCTCGAAATACATCTTAAGAGATTTTTGAAGAACGATTTTGTGAAGAAAATTACAAGTTGCATGCAAAATGGCACTGCGGGAAAATGCATGCTTTCTTTTGTTTATTTCTTAGGATCGATCGAAAAAAGACATTAAGAAAAAGCGAACGCATCCATCATTAAAACGTTTTCTATTAATACACGAAATTTTTGCCTTGTTGCATTTTCGTGAGCTATTTTCTTTGCAATATTTATTTTCACTGTAAGTTTGAGAGTAAGTTTCACAGTGAAACTATCGATTATAATTGAGATGAAATTCGAATGGCTAATGCACGTTTCACGAACTGTCAGCTGATAAAGCCTTTTCTAACACCCAATCATATACTTACTAAAAGCAATAAAATTAGCTTATTTCTAAAGAGATTAAAATTTATTGTCTAACTGCATATTTGTATGGGCTTTTAGTGTTTTTTGCTCTATTTTGTTGCAATTTTTCAAGGAAACACATTTTTTCAACAGGTATATAAATAGTTTATTCGACACTCTGAAAAATGACATAAATTCGTTTCGTTGGTAATTACATATTCATGGAGCTGAAATTTATTTTCCAACTCCAAGAAAATAATTTAAACTTCGTCACTTCAAAATGAATCCGCATGATACTATATTACGTAATATAACAATGCGGATGACTTTTCTCCAATCACATTAAAGATTTCAACAAAGAACTGAAACTTTTGACTCTATATCTCGCGCTTTTTCTAAAAAGTAGACCTTTTTCTCTTTCGCTTCAGTCTGGCTAACACACGTCGCTTCTTCGACCATTGTCTTAAGATGAGCTAAGATGCAAAAATGTGGGGTGCATATTGCAGCCAATGTACTGTGTGAATCGAATATTGCGTCTCAGAATTATTTAATCCAATAATAAAATTATATTGAATTCTGCCGTAAAGTGTAACTAAAAGTCTAATGGCGTCCTGTAGCGAACTGTAGTTTTCTGGTGCATGCAGTTGCGTCTAAACATTTAAGTGCAGTAAAACGTTGTTTGATTTTGTGAATCGTAACATATAAATAAATTATTGCAGATAATAATATCTGATATTGAAAGAAAGCATGCAAACTTGAGCATAATTCAGAAACTGGAGTTAATTAGTAAATTAAAATGAAGTGGACCTCTTGATCATCTTTGTGAAATCTATGATGTGAAGAAACAAACCGTTTTGGATATCTGCAAGAATAAAGAAAATCTTCGTACGTTTTGGCTTAACTACAGTATAGAGAGTTCAAAGAATGGTTCTTCAATATGTAATAGAAAATAGGAGAAAATCCCCAAACACGAACAGTTAGAAAAAACTACGCTCATGTCGTAATTTATCTTTACAGTCCCAAAACTAAGGATATTCTATGAACTATCCAATCTATGTGTTCATTTTGGCAGGGAATATATGAAAGCCGAACTTTATTAGCACTATCCAATCAACAATGACTAAACGGTTTCTGATTATATAGAGACAGTATGGATTGATATAAAATATGGATTTGTAACTATCAAATTTCTTAAATACAGTAATTAATCCAGTACTTCCTTGTAAGCAATTGACTCTGTATTAAAGAACTCATTATTTTCAAAAGATTATTTACATAGATTGGAATTCAAAATTATTATCTCCGTAAAAGCAGGAATTTGACAAAATTTGTTAATATTATAACATTTTCGGTAACATTATACCGAAAAACTAATGTTTTAGCGCGTAACCTGCCACTATTACTGAAATTACTTGCTTTTCTATCCTAATAAAGTCGAAAAGAGCTTAAATTAATAACTGAGAAAGAAAATATATTACTGAAGCAATTTAAAGTACCATTAAAATAGCATTGGATTTCTGTTTTAATATTTTCTTTCGATGGGGAGGAATTTAGTTAATGGAAGTTCGAGTGCTTGTAGAAAGATGAACTTTAAGCACTTCATTTTAAATTCTGCAACTATTTTCTTCATATCTCGTCGAAAATTATTCCTTTAAATTAAACTTTAACTCATTTTGCTGCATTTTTTAAAATTTATGTTAAGAAGAATTAATTAATTTATTAAGGAACATTCATTAAAATATGTAAAATGTTATAGCCCAAGCTCGAATTTCATCAAACTGCAGCAATCCGATGTATGTTATATCTCATTTTAAAAAGATAACCTGATTACTTTAAGGAAATTCAAACAAAATTTAATAGCACGATGTTTAGGCAATTTTTTTACTTTGGTATTTTTTATTTTTTAAGCATATGACAGTTTTATATCATTAATTAAGTTATGCAAATTTGCTAAAAAATGAAGTAAATAAACAGGCTAGAAGTTGTTTAACTTTTTTAAAAGCAACCATTCTTGGAATATTCTTACTCGCCCGCATAACGTCTTACTTAGAGCATTACTTTCAATTTTTAGTCTATTCAGTCTATGAATTTATTACTTCAAGGCTGGACCGTGTCTAGACATTTTTGACTGGAAGCAAAGAGGTAAATACACTCTCCTATATGCAAATTATAAAAATTAGCTGTATTCGTATATTTTTGTTTTACAAAAGTAACCACATTAAATGAAAATATCGTACTTCTCATAGCATAATTTTATCATGGATCTTATTATCTATTAGTCGTAGCTTTATAAATTTAGAAGACCTATATAATTTTAAATGAAAATGTTGAAAAGTTCTTTTATGATAAATAGTAAAATGCACTGAAATTCTATAAAACATATTGCATTAATTTTCTAGTAACTTTTTTATAATTTTATTTTTCCCGCTTTTAATGAAGCAAACAGAAAAAACAGCCGTGCATGAACATTTTCTTAGTATAAGTAAGATTTTTGCACACTTTTTATTAGTTTAAATTTCCTGAAAATTATTTCTTCTTACTAAAAATAACTAATACGTTTCAAAATATTACTAGCACAATTTTCGAATTCGCATACATTTGAATTTTCTATTTCTGGCAGTAGCAGAATTAGTTCCATATTGACCCTTCGAAATGCAGAAAACGTTTGCATTGCATTTCATAGCTCTTATCTTTTTTGCAGTTCAGCATAATTATTTTTTAGTACTATAACTATAGCCATCTTGAATAACAATTTTAATATATACTTCTAAGGTTAAGTGATTCTAATGTATGCTTTAGAATGTAAATGTATACTTTGAAGTGAAACGCATGCAAATGAATGAACAAATGTTTTAAAAGTGAATTTTAGCGTTACTATAACAACAGCAAAAATCTTTTTACGTGCTCCTGCCACTGAATGCAGCTACACGGCTGGCTTTCCAACTGAAAACCCCCTATTAAGAAAGAGGAGGTAGTCCAATCAAAAATCACCTAGGACAGGCTTGGAAATACATTTGTGGAGCCCGCAGGTCCCACAACGGGTTCATACGAACTTCTTAATTTCTCCCTTACTGCACTTTCGAGCCGGGCCCGAGAAGACACCCCTGCGATATTGCGATATACTGTGTTTATTCTGGGATTCTATCGCCTGAGTGGTACTTCCTAGATAGATAAGAGTTCCTTGTGGAGCCTTACTTTGAATATTTCCCAGAGTTATCTCCATGGGAGGATGGAGATAATAAGGGAAAGGAAAGAATAATTTTTTCTGCAGCTATTCCCAAGGTTTTCTCAAAACCTTGAATTTATATCCATAGTAGATGTTTAAAAAATTATGAGGTTTTTTAGAAGCCAAGAAACCAAAATAATCGACAATAGCCTCGCCGCGATTCGAGTTCCAGACCTACCGATTACTAGCCAGACATGCCTTACACTGCGAAAGCCCGTTGTAAGGAAGGAGAAAAACCTTGCAAATTAATTTTCTGTAATAATGAAATATCTCTGAAAATTAATGCATAAAAAATTTTAATCTTTGATTTGTGTTAAAGCGTAATGAATATTTTACTAACTGAAATTTGGGTCTATGGACAATAGATAAAAGTCTGATTTTATTTCATAGAAACCTACCATCCTCAGTGATGAAATTGATTTTATAAATTTTTTTCTATTTTATTTTGAGAAATTTTGTAACTGAAAGAACACTTTTAGGATCAATGCTTAAAGAAATGCCTTTTCCAAATACCCCGTGCAAACCTGCATCATTTAACCGTTGGTTAAAATGAGTTGCTAAAGCTTTAATGATGACGTTGTCAGTATCTTATTTGGGCATTATTATTTTTTTATTCTTTTTTTAAGTAGAAATGTTAATTTTAAAATATTTTTTTAGAACTCCAAAAAACAGTCCGACTGTTTTTTGAAAATTAGAACTACTAGAAGTTTGTTATTGTGTTTGATCTGCTTTTTGATTAGTTTTGCTATTATAGCCATTAATCTATATGTACTTTTAAGATTTTTTGTGTTAAATGAAAAATCTTTGTTAAAACGGAAGTATTTTATTTCTAGTTTTCTCCTGCAGTTTCTGAATATACGGTAAAATCCACTGTGAAAACAAATATACGATTCTGGAAATCTGCAATTAGTAAATTGTTTCTTTTTGTAATAAATAGTCAAAACTGAAATGAGCATTTCATTTGATTTGCAAATATTTATCATCTTCATAATGAATACTTATGTGTGCTAACTGGTGCACATATGGCTAATTTGTAATATCAAATTGTAGATTAAATACGGATCTGCTTATAGAATTCGATGTGAACAGGAATTGTTAAAAAAATTACTCAAATATTGTAAATTTCTCTTTTCGACAGCAACCTTCTTAAATGAAAATGAATTGAAGGATTAAATTTGAAAGTTTTTATTTATGGTAATATATGCAAATAAAAAAGTAAAATTGCACAGTACATCTTATCTTACCTCGCTATGTTACCTATTGTCAAAAAAATAAATCTAATAATATGCTCATCAAAAAGTAGCTAACTTTGAGAAAGAAGCATAAATTCGTATGTAATGAGTGAACGTATTTTTGATTTTTATAACTTGATCGCTATTAAGTTATTATTTTTAACAAGGAATTATTTCCTTTGCCTTAGAATTTATCTTCTTAAATACTTATATAAAATTCGAAAAGAGTAACTAAGCCTAACCGAATGATATTAGAACTGCGATCACTCTTACATTTCTAAAGCATCAGTAATTTTCAGCCACTGTGGAAGATTTTGTATAAAGTAATCAGCTTATAAATATTTTCTATAATCTCTATAAATCTCTATAAATCATCCTGAAAACATAAATAGCTAAAAGCCGATTCTGGGAAATTTTATTCAAATTCTAAAATCAGTTAATTTAAAATAAATTCCTTTCTAAAAATATAATTCTTAGTAATAATATCTCAGTAAATCAGTACCTTTGAAACAAATATTCACAATATAAAAATTTTGACTGATATGGCAAACGAAATATTTCATTTTTGTGAATTCTTTTCTCTAATGCAATAATTGTTTTGCATTCATAGAAATTTTAAAGTCAGTTATCTCATTTTCCTTCTTCTCTGTTCAAATAAAATTTTTGTGCAGTGTTTTTTTAAAGAAAAATAGTTTTAGTTTTTAAACAAAAAAGTGCAGTCCTTTTCGATTTCGCTAAAGAAATCTAAATTTAGCTTTAGATAAAGAAAGGCAGATTAAATAGATCAAACGGAGTAGAATGCTAAATAACTAGAATAAATGAAATCTGAGATACTCCAAATTCTCAAAATCCCCGAATAAATAATTTTTCATTCTTCTATAGAATCTATTTTTATTTCAACTAAAATAAGCAAATTAATTTTCATTAGCATAAGCATAAAAAAATAAACGCATTATCTCGTATACATTTTCGTTATACTTGGATATTGTCCACATTTTATCAGAATATTTTACTTATGTTTAAAGAAGAATAATACCTTATAACTCATGCAAATGCTTTTCCGTTTAGAGACTATAAATTTGCCGAACTTTGTATCCCAGAGTTTCTTTAATCTTCTTCATGTGGGACCATTGTAATGTCTGCGAACCACTTTCCTCTTGTTCCCTTCGACAGCCCCTTTTTTTAGCATATGTTACTACCAATATAGTTTTATTTTTTTAATATAATTGATTAAAATTAATTTAATTTTTTTTGGTATTAAATTAGCACAAGAAAATTTATATCAGTTTTTAATAATTCAAGTTTATTACAGTTGAGGTAATCTTTACGTTTAAAAATCAAATGATGGAACATATATTAATGAGATTGATGAGCTTGCCTATTCTTACATCGTTGTTCTATATGAATGTATGCTTATAAAAAGCACCACAACCATAGCGCCCTCTCTTTTATTGCTAGAGGTGGAAGTCTAAAAATGGAATAATTGGTAATAAATTTCGTAAAACGGTCAGTCTTGGGAGAAAAAGCGATAGGTGATTGCCATGTGTAAATTTCAAACTCCGAGATTTCCAACTATGCACACACGCACACACACACACACACACACACACACACATATATATATATAATTTGATTCCTGCATTAAATTCGGATATTGACATTTGACATTAAATTCGGATATCATATTCAGGGGCCGTACATAAAATTAAGAGCGAAGTGTTTGCATTTGTTTGTAACTAGAAATAAAATATCGATTTACAGACGGTTTCTGGTTTTAAGAGATCACAAAACGAGCATTTCTATGCAGATTGTTATGAAATGTGTTAATGAATATAATATTTTTTAAGCTACAGATCTTCTTCACGGAATCGCATAGAATTCGTGTTCTATAAAACATTGGCAGGCTTCATTATTAACAGGTAAGTAACACGTTATATTATTTGCGGTAATTAAAAGTAAAAAATATTTATCGTTTAAAGAATTTTTTTGGATATTCAGATAATAGTTCTACATTAAAAAAATTACATGAAAATGATACCGTAGTTTAGCTTCTGGAAGCATGTAAATTACCTGAGTGGAAATTCTTTCGGCATACCAAATGAAACAAAATTATAAATTTAAGACACTAGTACATCACAGAAAGTATCGTCAAATGGCATTTAAGAGAGAAAAATCAAACTTAATTTTTCTAATTTCCTTATTAACAGACTTCTCAACAGAAATTGAAAACGACATCAAAAAGAATAAATTTTAAAATTAGATATCTCGGCCAGTTTTTGTCTCACTGGAAGCATATTCCTTAAATGCACATCTGTATCGCCACCGTGGAAATGGCTTCTAGAATGGACTAATGGGCTTCCAGTAATATTTCTGTCATTTCACATGACCTTTGCAGCGCATTCAGTAAGATGTTTGAAAATGCTTAAAAAAGCAACTTCCTGTATAAAATAATTAAAACATAGTGGATTTCTTGTGAAAATTTTCAGTGTAAAGTTAGATCAAATATAAGCATAGTTTTATACGTAAACAGTAGAAATCTTAGCATTTTTTATTGGAGTCTATATGAAAAGATACTCTGTAATAATAACCAGAGCATAGTTTTGTTCAAAATGAACTTTCTTAATTTACATCACTCCTACACATTAATGTATTAAATTTCGCATTAATAACTGTTCGTTCTTAAATGTATTGCCTGTACAAAGAATATTCTTAAAGAAGAATGAATTATCTTATTCACAACGAATATATTTAATTTTTTACATATATAACTTTTATTAATGTTAACAATAGGTAAATCACATCATTTACAATATGTATTTTGAATCTTAGACTTTCAGAACTAAAGGAATGTAATCATTGAGATAAGCAAATACTAGATTCATTGTAACACTCCCAGTAATTCACAGATCCATAAAACAAATTATGCATTTGAATTCTCTTAATCCACCAAGTGTATTAGTAAATGCATTATATTCGAGGTTTATTGCAGCTTGAGGCATTTTCTCAATATAAAGAGCGATAATATGCCCCAAACCTTAATCCGAATATCAGTGCGTGACAAGTTTCGCTAAAGTGAAATGTTGACCATTAATAAACTTACAAAATTAAAGCATTATGAGATTTTCTACTAAAATGATAGCAACATTTATACATCAAACATTCATTACTGCGAAACAAATTCAAAATAAAACGTAAACAACAATATGAGCTCAAAGGGACAGTTTCAAAAATTCAGCGTCACAAGGGCAATAGATGCTCATTGATTCATTCTTGAAACCTCTCTTTCAGTTGCGATACCTGATGTGCACTTGTGAATTGTGAGTACGGGAATTAAATATTTTGTGTTTTATTTTTAATAAAGAGTGTAACATTTTCCTAAATATAAGTGTAGAGGGGCGAAGAAACTTAAAAAAATTAAAATATCTTAATTTTCATAAAATTTATGCGTTTAAATTTTTATACGCTAAAATATAAATAATTGCACAATTGAAACAGTTTTTGTAATTGGAAGTATATATATCTAAGACCAACGGTTGCGAAACTAAAGACCGGATAAGGACCTTTATGGGCTATATCCAAGAGGCATGTAAGTATAAACAAATTAAAATCATACATGGGTAGAGTCTATAAAAATGAACAATACCTATATAAAACAACTTTTGGGTCTGCATCCTGAGAGAGTTTTTAAGTTTTGCTAGGTGAAGAAACGTTAAGAAATCCTACAATTCTTACCAACTGGCATTTGATTATTTCTGCCAGTGTTTTCTTCATGCATGCCTCATAAATCATTTTCCACCACTATTTATTCCATTTGTGCTTATTGGCAATAGTGTCGGAGAAAAACATGTCACCTAGACACAGCGTGACTTTGCACGCAAAGAACCTTCTTTGCAGGAATAAAAATGTTAGCGAGGAAATAAAATAAAAAACGTTTTTTGTTGTGATCAGTAATGGTAAATAGTCTCGGGACAATCAGAAGTCTTTTTTTTATTCTCAGGCTAAAAAATAAGTATCGCCAAGAATTGTTTTCTTAATAAGACTCTTTCTTTCATATTTTTTACTGATCGTAATTGGAAATGGATGTTCATGGTTACTCTGGTGGAAGTGCCGTTTGTCCATGCCAAGCGTTCTAATAAAAGAGAAGCGCTTAAGAATAGGAATTTCGGTATGAAAGTTTTATAGTATTTGTATAAATACATAGTGTTTATGATACGTTTTCGTTTTATGTTAAATTTTTATCTCACTATGAGCAACATCGTTCATTTTATGTCAAAAGCTCATTAACCCTTCTCCATTATTTCCTTTCCATTTTTTATACTTAAAAAAATCTGATGTGTACTCCACGTGACTTCCTTGTACGGAATATTAAATTATACGTATTTTTCCTGCCTTTCATTTAAACTTATTTCCCCTAATTTCATTAGAGATATATTTCTCATGCAATTAATTCAGTTCTCACTTCGCGACAAGGCAAAACTATCTTTATTAAAAATTGAATAATATAGAAAAATATAAAACACAAATACAGTTAAAACAGTTTAAAGAACAATTTTTACAATTAAAATTATAATTTCTCCTCAAAAACAAGCAATTCGGCCAGCGGGCAAGAAGGCATATTTTTCGGTGTAAAAAACTGAAAATTTACTTTTGGTCTTACTCGGCAAAAAAACACTGAAGGCGTAGAAACTGCCTTAATTTGTTGTGGACGCTATGCTGGGTCAATATATGGGATAATTTAATAACTTAAATGATAATTTCAGAAAGGATTAAGCACGATTTAATTCGCAATAAAAAAGAAGACGTTATCTTTGTTATTGCCAAGTTTAGTTTCTCTAGATTGGCAACAAAGCCACTATTCTGCTAAGTTTCAAATGTAAATAAATATGGCTGCTATGGTAAAAAGATCAGGCTTAGCCGCACTCAGTTAAACAACTTTTAAATTATCGATAATTCTACAACTGTCGCACTCAGGTTAACTAAAGGAATGAAAACCTTAAGCGGAAATTAACTCTACTGTTCTGTTCGGGTCTATATGACCCAAAATATAATTTATAGGTTCATAAAAATATAGTACAGGGATATTTTCATGAAACTTTTTGGCATTGTTGGAAAATAATATAAATGTATATACTCCTATAGAGATTTATGTTTATTTGTATTTTGAAGGCACATTTTTAAATTTATACCTAATGTATCGTTCGGGTCAGTATGACCCACTGCAAAAAATCATTTAATTTTAATCTTACATGATCATTTTTGTTTGGAATAATTCAAAATAAATTCATAACAATAGTTTCTCTAATTTATTCGTTTTCGAAAACTGTTTCATTGACGTATGGGTTTGTTCACATGACAAGAGAGCGCGTGCAAGGTAAAAAAAGTTGATACGATTGACAGGGGGTCAAACTATTTTCTCTTATTGCACCGTTTCTGATTTAGTCCCGAAGGACTATTACTTTCGTTTTGCGATTTTGCGTCGATTCACTCTGAATGCCCGTTTCACTTTTCAAATTGTTGCCACTAAATGTTATCGCTCTGCATTAAATTTTAAAAAATGAAAAATCTGCATAAATGTATGCATGTTTCTCGCATTGTGATAAAACCTAGAGCCATCGAATTTTGAATGACGTAATCCTACTGCGAATATGGGCATCTGGAAGCCCTAAGTTTGAATTTGAAATTTGCTTTATTATCGATTTTATGTTTTGTAACATTTCAACGAATTTCTGATT
>KK119743.1:154555-223719 GCA_000611955.2 Stegodyphus mimosarum | reverse complement strand
TTTTTTTTTTTTTTTTTTTTTTGTATTTCACTGTATTTGCTGTATTATGCCCGTGAATGTGAGAGAAAAAATGGCGAATCGCATAAATTTGAGTCACACTGATATAGCTAAGCGAATAGAAGCTTCTGACAGCAAAGAAGAAGTATCTAAGTATGAAAATCATACAAGTGGATGAAAATGAGAACGAAAGTTCTGACAACGATTCTGATACCGATAATCAACAAATGTACTGTAAAGCGAGTATTCGGTCCAAGAATCGTCAAATAAAGTAAAAGTTGGATCTGCTGCCACATTCTTCTCAATCAACAGCTGCTAAAATTATAAAAACAACTCCAGGGGTCACAAGATAAGCAACGGCAGGGATAACAGACGTAAAAAGTGCATTTGGGTGTAGTATTCTACAATTTAAAAGGAAATCATAAAAATGACTAATATTGAAGGAAAAAACGGTTTATGGAAAAAGTGGAAAAATATCGGAAGTAAAACATTCCAAGCATATATCGGATCATAATTGTTAGCTGCCGCTTATAAATCATATGGAGAATCAACGAAGATCTTATAAAGAAACTGGGAAATGTATTTCGTGCTACAATGTCCTCCGAGACATTTTACACAGTCTCGAGAGATATTCGTTTTGAAAATAAATCCACTCGTCAAGAGAGAAAAAATTTGGATAATGTAGCTGCAGTGCGAGATATCTGGGAAAAGTGGATAGAAATTCTACCAAAATTATATAATCCGAATGAAAATATTACTGTAGATGAACAAATAGCAGGATTTCGTGGCCGATGTCCTGCCAAATAGTATATACCAAATAAGCGATCTAAATATGGGATGAAAATGTGGATTTTATGTGACAGTAAACCTTCGTATGTACTGAAAATACAAATTTACATTGGAAAAGAACGAGGGTAGAGAACGATAGGTATTCGAAGCACAGTATTACATGTAATAATTTTTTTCACATCTTACACTTTAGGACAACTTCTTCTAAAATGGAAAATGACTATGCTTGGCACCATTAGAAAAAAATAAATCGTTGGCCCATGTTAGTATTCTATAACATGCTCGATATTTATGCGTACAATTCATTTGTTCTATGGACTTCAATACATAGTGAATGGAATGAAAACAAATTGATTATAACGAAGGCTATGTTTAGAAGAACCGGGAAAATCACTCATTTTCCCACACTTTGAAGCAAAGCCACACCTGCAAAGAAGTGAGGGCTCAATAAAAGTAGTGAAACTAATGCAGAGCAAAACGTACCATCGGGATCTGCTGAAAATACTTCGTTTTGTGACAAACGTGCAAGATGCAAAATCTGTCGATCAAGCAACAATGACAACAAAACTAATATGTTATGTTACTATTTTAAGAATCACATTTGCAAATCTCATGTAAGATCTTACTGTTCAAATTGTAAATGAAGGTACGTTTCAATTTCGAATATTTTTCTGCTATTTTCATAGATGCTTTATATTATTAGATCTATTTTTAAACTTACATTACAATTGTTTATACCATTTCTTAAATGGCACCTGTCGTCTACTGAGAGAAAGGTTAGTTTTCTAAATCGCGTCATATTGACCCGAACGCTACATACGAGGAGTAAATACGAACAGAACCAGCAGGGTTAAGAACAACATAATTCAATCATTTTTTTCTCTCACACGCACGTTTTCGGCGCATAAGATTCTGTCATATTTACATATTTTTAAATTTTAAAAGATCCACGTTTGTTGTTACTTATTTGTGATTACTTAGAATTCAGTTTAAAAACAGATATTTCTGTTTAAGCTTATTTTGACATTTGCCTTAAAACAAAAATAGAATGATCCATTCTTCTAAGAAATAACTGATATACTAGCTTTTATTTTATTTTTTTCACAGCTTGGGGAAAATCAAATTTGGATATAACACTTACGTCGAAATGACACCTTATTTCTTAGTTCTGAAAACAAAAGGGTTCTTGAAAGAGCCAAGATTCATTTATTTATGCTCCTAATTAAGTATGAATCGAGTAAAAAAGTTATATCCTCAGTCAGTCATGTATATTTATAACAATCAGTTTGCGTTATATATATGGCATTAGTTATCTAAAGTCTGAGAGCTTAGTAGCAAATGTATTTTAAAAGTTAAACCAGCGGGTACCATATAAGAAAATTTGTTTTTTAAGTTTTGTTAATCATTTTATGCCAAAGCTTGCAAATGAATAGTATTATGGAAATAATAATTAATATAGTAAACTTTATTCTTAGAAATCATTCAGAATTTATTGCATTACTGGAAGGAATTTAAAGTGAGTGTGGGTTAATTATAATGAGATGACGTGATTAAAGTCAAGTAGATGTATTAAAATACGGTTTTTCGATTTAATAAATGAAATCAAAATTTTCATGGTAAAAAAATGAATAATCAAAACTCCCCACGAACGTTTTAATGACGCATGGATAACTTATTTAACATTCTGTGTTCACTAAACTGGTACTTAAATATGCTCAATACAGAGCTGCAAGAAAGGAATAAACTTATAATTGACATCTGTATTTGTATTAAAGCTTTTAAAGTTAAATTGAAGTTACAGGAAATGCAATTAGAAGCAAACAATTTCGCATTTTCTTTACATCTTAAATACATCTCTATTATTTCAAATGAAAAATCTCAAGATCATGCAAAGAAAATAACATTTTTACTACAAGGATTTGAAGAAAGGTTTAAAACGTTTTAATGATTTAGAGTCTCATTATTTTCGTTGCCATTGCAAACGAACACGAATAACGTACCAGAAAACCTACAAATGGAGCTAATTAAATTATAATGTGCTGTATGTCTTATTCAAAGATTTTATAAAATATTTTCTCCCTCCTTTCCGCATGCCTTCGTGCTGTAATCGGAAGCATACTCGACGCGTTTTCAAGAAATCCAGGGTTCGAGTCCCAGCAAGAGAGTTGCACATTTTTCATGTCTTCTACTTCAAAAAAGCCTAATAACTGTACAAGTGGCGCCCGAACTTAAAGGTGGTGGACTATAATTCGTCATCACCAGGATTTGGCGATCTTGTAAAGTCTCCCTTTAAAAGAGGGAGCATATAAGGTATTTTCTTCCTACTTTCCGTGTGCCTTCGTGGTGTAGTTGAAAACATACTCAACTCGTATGTGAGAAGTCCAGGTTTCGAGTCCGTGCGAGGGAAATGAATATTTTTCACATGTCCTGCTTCAGAAAAACGTAATGACTCTACAACCTGAAGACATAGTTTCGATTAATGTTTACTCGTACTTCTCAAAAATGAATATACTCAAAGACGAATTTTTAAAATAACAGTAATTGCTTTTTTTAAAAAATACATTTATAAATGAGCAATTCTTTTCCAGGTTGAAAATCAGTTAAGCCTAAAAGAAGAACCGAGTTGATCGATGAGCATCTACAATCCTTGATGAAGGTAATTTCTGGTAAATTTTCTCCTAGGCTGCACATTTTATCAGAAACAAAAACCTTTAATTGTCAACCTGTAGTAAGAAATATGAAAGTTTATAATTATTTATATACAAACATATGTGATTTTTCTCCATATGTCGAAAAGAATTCAATAAATAAAAGAGGGAGAATAGGCTGTCCTTTTTTATTCTCAAGATTTTGTCCCGCTTTTAATATTTTTAAAAAATTTTCTTTTTTTTTAGTCTAAGTTAAAAGCGAGTTATTTATTGGTTAAATCACAGATTAAAGTTATTTGAAATAAATCAATTCCAGTTTCAAAATTAAATATTTTGCAGTCAACACGTTTCAATTACAAAATTTAACTAAACAGAAAGTTCTTGCCTTGCCAAACTTTAGATTTCATATAGAAACTAAATATAAATTTATATTTTTTTTCTGTACATTATTATTGCTATTTTCCATACATTGATAAATATCGAGTTGGCAAGAAGGTAATTTGTTTTTTAGTATGAAATAAATTAAAATTTTTCTGTATAAAAAACGAACTTTTAATCACCCAATATCTTCTGTTCGATGACCTTTTGCCATCTTCCTGGTAACTCCATATATCCGCGTTCATAGGTCTTTCTCAGCAAAATGCTCAACTAAGTGAGATTTGAGGTTATGGTTATTATTGAAATTTTTGCCATTTAAGAAGTTTTGTGAGCTTAGGAATAAATAATATTCCGACGACATAATGTCTGGGGCGTATGGGGGATGGGATATCACTTCCCAACGAAGCTCCAATAATTTCGTTACGTGCAACTAAAGCTGCGTAAGATCTCGCATTGACATGATGGAATATGTTTCGTTTGGGATTTTCAAATTTTGCCATCTTCTCGTTAATTGTTTCCTCCAGTTTCATACACGTTGTTGGAGTAAATAACTGAGTTTATCGTTTGGTTGCTTGGAAGCAGCTCAAAAATTACCTTTGTAATCCCACAAAATTAGCAGCGTGATCTTTTTCTGATATAGTTAAGCTTTTGATGTTATTTGTATTGATTCATCATGCTTGGACCATGATATTTTTAGATAAATGTTATTGTAAACCATCTATTTTCAAATCAGTGATAATTCGTTTCACTGATTAAAAAAATAAAAAAGGGTAGATTACACTATGTTTGAAATGCTTTTCGCAAATATTAATTCTTTGGGTTAAGTGAATTTCTTTCAGTTCATGCGGAACTCAAATATTGAGCTTCTTAAGGCGCCCAAGACATCGTATGTGATTTTCAATTGCTGTATGTGATACATCTAACCATTTTGCAATCTCTTGCACAATTATACGACAATTCAATTCAATTATGGGTTTAATTTTGTCATTATCAGGCTCAGAAGGTCGGTCAGAACGTTAGTCATCTTCAAGTGAAAAATCTCCGGGAAGAAATTTTCTAAACCAATTCTGACACATACTTTCTGTTAAGCAATTAACAGTATAAACTCCACATATCTCTTTTTAAGCCTCAGTCGCTTTCTTGCCTCTATGAAAATAAAATAAAAAAACCTATATATATATTTAAATATTCTTACGGATTTGTATTTACTTAGCTGTTTTTAATAGAATTATAATTGAAATTGTTTTATATTCCCATGCAATGCAGCACGAGACTCATTTGAAGAGAAAGCGCCGCCGAAAAAGTTAAAATACAGGAGCACGCACATTTAACATTTAATAATAGATAACTTCTAATTGTACTCTTTTGCTATCCAGAAAAGTAGAGAAAATAAAAATTACCAGAATGTTCTCGTGCTTGATTAAAAAGCTTATAAAAGCCGGATTAAAACATCTCAGTTCAGTTATTTATGAGTTGTTTACTTGGTGCTGTTATTGGTTGTAGCGATTTCGCGGTGAGATCGGGTTAGCTTTCTCTGTGTTTTGAATTGAGTTCTATTTATATTTCAGTAGTTTAAAATATAACTACTGTGAGGTATTGCTATATTATTGTATGAATATCTCAGAAGAAATTTCAGCATTTTGTTTTATTCCTTGGGAGACGAATAAATTTTATTAGTTTTTTATCGACTTGTGCATCCAATCCATTACGAACCCGTACACACGCAACACTTTTTGGTGTCAGAAGTGGGATTTGAATGCCAATCACATTAGCGATGAAAGAGCAGTTACGATTCTGTTACAGCTGTCTGTTACAGCTGATAACAGACTTTGCTGCATTTAAAGAAGAAATGAAAGCGGGCCAAGGAGAGATGAAAGCGGATCAAGAATCCGTTAAGGAAGAGATGAAAACCGTACAAGCTGGCCAAGAATCCGTTAAAGAAGAGATGAAAACTGTTCGAAAAAAGATGGAAGAATCCGTTAAAGAAGTGATGAAAGCTGTTAAAGGAGAGATTACCTGTGCAATACAAAACAAATTTGAGTATATGTAAGGCAAAACAGACACTGTTGAAAATAAAGTTCGAGAAATTCAAGAAAGAGATTCTTCTGTGAAAGAATAAATAGAAGAGAGACTTTCTGCTGTGGAGTAAATAATCGAAGGAAGAGTCTGCCGTCGAACAGAGAATCGAACAACAAATTGAAGAAAAGGTTTCTGTCGTCCAAGGATATATCGAACAACAAATTGATGGGAGGGTTCCTGCAGTTGTCAAAGAAGTTAATAATTTAAAGAAATTCGTAGCAATTAGGATAGTTTTAAATTTTTACCCATGCCTGCTCGTCCCTCTTTAAAGCGATCGACATATGGAAGGAAGACTTCCTGGCAAGTGTAAAAAACACAATTTTCTATAGTTGCGGATGCGAATGGATGGGATTCTCAAGCTCCGGCCTGTCATCTCGCCGCTTCTCTGAGAGCAGACGCAGCAGATATCTTGCAGACTCTTCCCGAAAACCAGAGACTAGACTTTGAAGCAATATCCAGCGCGTTGGAGCTGCGCTTTGACGAGAAATATTTGAAAGACTATAGCAGTCTTCAATTAAAGTCCCGTGAACAGAAGCCCATCGAAACACTCCAGGAGCTGGCCATAGATGTTGAAAGGCTGTCTCACCTCGTCCTTAGGGAGTGTTCGAGAGAAACGAGGGAAATCCTGTCCCTACAATACTTTATCGATGGAATTCGAGATCCAGAAATATAGAATGCTCTGAGAATAGCGGATGTGAAGGATTTAAAAAGCACTCTAGTGTACGCCATGAAATTCGAGGCAACGCGGCAAGCAACTCGTAGAAACCGTCACCCAATCAGAGCTGCTCAAGTCCATGAGCCACTGGATCAAGTCACTACTCTCTCGTCTAGACGATTTAAGACAATGCCTTAAGACGGATTATTGGTGACAAGAAACTGACAGTAAAGTGTTGGAACTGCGGTGCTGAAGGGCACATACAAAGAAACTGCAGAACACCCCAGAGCACGGATGTTAAGACCAAGCCTCCAGCCATAGAAACATCCGTCAATTTCTGTGGCAACAAGATTTTCTCTGAGATCTTCAATTAAGAAAAGTCATTTAGATAGAAGTTTATTTTCTTCTGGATGAAATCTCCACCCCCCCTCGCAAACAGGAAAAAGGGAAAACCTAAGTCCTCAATTAAAACCAAGAAATTTTATATTCAAATATATAAATTAAAAACCGTTAATTTCGTTCTGGACATCATTACTATCTGAAGAAGAATATAGTCACATTATTGGAAGTTACAATTGCATTTTTATATACAACATTCGGCCTCAAAAAAGCGCATCCAAGATATAGGATGATTGAAAAAGAACGGAATTGTTAGCAAATTTCGCATTACGTAGTTAACTTTGACGGAAGATTTACTAAGGTTTGTATAGACAGGCGAAACATCAGAGTTTACTCACATTACAAAGATTCATAAATTTCTTATGTCAGTCTGTCTGTCAGATGACTTAGTCAAAGTCTATATCTCATTCTTACCATACAGTTTGCAACAAGTTGCTATATACTCTGCAGGTGGTTTATCACCAGTGACGAAAATGATCTGATGATAAATTCTTTGAATTTTTTGTGAAAGAATATCAAGGATGCTATATGTGCATTGCTCTTTGTGCAGGTCTCCTAGTGCTATGGAACCAAGGCACAGCTCCTTCTAAAATTAAGGAACAGCATGTTTCTGGTGTCTAATTTGAGAATGAAGCAACATAGAAACCAGAAATTTAGAGGACATGTTCACTAACTAAACAGTTCTTTAATGAATGTGACGTAGAATGCTTCTAAAGATCAACACAACTTGAATTACAACAAAAAATTGCACACCTGGCAGAGAAATTCAATCTTCGAGAAACAGTATGTCACAGTTTTTCGAGGAAACTTCTGGTGGTAACATTACAAACATGGGTTCTAATAAGGGATGTGTTCACCCCTAGCTGCAATTCGTTAGTGGCAGCCTTAGCTTGAGAATCCGTGTTGTCAATTAAGTTGTCGGGAATGGGATAATGCGAATGGGCGAAATGGGAAGCAACAACCAGACAAGGAGTAATTCTTGCTCAAGTTTATCTAACACCTTAGAGGAGGATTTCAAAGAGCAACCTGACTCCCAAGGTAGTCCCAAAGATGTTCTATTGGATTCAGGTCTAAGGACTGAGCTGGCCATTTCACCCGCTTCATACCGTGACCCTCAAGGTATTCTTCATCAACCCGAGCTCGATGTGGTCGCGCATTGCCGTACATCAGAAGAAACCCAGGACGAATAGCAGCGGCATATGGGCTGGCATATTCATTATGGATCTCATCTCGATATCTCGCACCGGTCAAAGTTCGTTCATAGAACACATGCAGGTCAGTGTGAACACCAAGTGAGATCCCAGCTCAAACCATTATTCCACCACCTCTGTAACCGTCATTTCACAATGAGGGATTGGTTGTATCTGATGCGTCGTTCCCTCCAGATCAGCTAACGACCTGAATCACTCTCCCACGTGAACCTAGACTAGTCTGTGAAGAGAACACGGGCAGTTCTGTATCCTCAGGGCAAGGGAACACAAACAGCTGGTCTTCTAACACACAGGCCTGTTTTATGCAGTCGTCTGCTCACTGTAGTAGCTGAAATTTTTCTTCCTGTGTCCCAAGATGATCAGCCATGACACTCAGGCATAGTAATGTCGCTCCTCCTTCGGGCCCGAAAGAGCTAAATAGCGGTTTCCCACAGGTATTGTAACTCTTGGTCTGCCTGGAACATGTCCTGTAGACACAAAATCGTTGGATTCAAGCTGATTCCATAGTCGCTGGACTACGCTGCGAGAAACATTGAGACACCTAGTGGTAGTAGCATCAGCTTGTGACATCCCCATTTCCATTGAAGCGATCGTCCGCAACCTCAGCAAATCGGGCAAATAACTTCTCTTGGGCATTGATAGACTCTCCTGGATAATGTCAACGAAACTGTTAATAACAATTAAAGGTCAACACTTGTGAAATAAACTTACAATTTTTGAATTTTTAAATCAACTCTTACATAAATATTCATTTCTATAAAATAAAAGTGGTAGCTATTGTTTCTGGGCATATTGTCTTAAACTTCGTTACTAGCATGCATACAAATCCGGAATTTAAATGTTACTGACAATTTTGGAATGATGAGCTTTAAAAAGCATGCTGTTTCTTAACGTTTCAAGGGCAGGGTACATGTGAGCCGGGAAAGAGAGTTTCACCATCGGTCGTTCAAGTATAGTCCCGCGGCACTAGCTGTTTAGCTTTGTCCCTTTATCCAGAACACGCCAGGGAAGAGTCCAAGTGTCTCCCACCCCTCTTCTTCTAATACCAAACCACTCGCTAGGACTTTAGGTTCCTCGTGTATTTTGAGGATGCCTTTACTGCCCAGACACAATACTCTTACAAGCATTCCTACTTTCCCCGATATTTGAACTAGAATCTAACGTTACAACAGCGAGGCACGCTAAACTCTGTGCTAGTAAGTGAGGCAGTCTATTCAGATGGTCATCGGAGGTATCTTCAGAGACTTGCTGCAGTGTGTATGGCAAGACCTGGATTATCATCTGCACGTATGCCATGTGACAGACGGCTCAGACGGAGGAAAATAGTAAATGTAAATATCTGAGTAAAATTGGTACTTACCTATTAGCACTCTGGCTATTTTTTATAGAAATAAAGGTGATTCGGTGAATTTTCGAATTGACACATACAATGGATATGGTTAACTAAAAAACTTATGCATATGGTTGCTAGAGTTTGGCGACTTCTACTGAGATGGTTGTGATATTACGTAAGTACTATAAAACTTTTGATACTGGTACTTTTTCTGTCCGTAGATAATTTATGGCACTTTTATCATAAATAATTAGTTTACCTCAATCTATAAATTAGTTTTGTACTTTTTGAATTATCTTACGTATGATAATCTCGCTTTAGAAAACAAAAAGGAATTAGTAAACGGCTTAAACTAATAAACTTTTGGATTCATGAAACAATATTATCTATAGTAATAAAAAAAATTACTTTCAACCACGAATACAGCATCAGTATTCGAGTGATTAAGACTACTGAACACTGGTATTTCGACTGAGTTTCGAATCCTAGAGAAAGACCTGCTTGTAATAAAGCGCTTCGTGGTTTTCCCCATGCGTAACATGAATAAATACCAGTGTTTCTTAAAAGTCTTTGGAGATGGAATTCCTTCATTGGAAGATAATCCTTGCTTGTTTTGCTTAGCTAAAAATCAAATCGTTCAGTCTCATATGTTCGAAATATGCGCATTTTTAATTAAAATCTTGGTAATTCTAGATATTTTTAAAATCCTAAAGTTTAATATGAAAGATTGTAATGAGCGCATACAACTGAGACAAGTTCCTAAGTTCAAACTCTTTCAGAAAAACTTCTTCGTGAGCTTTTTTTTTTAAATAATACTTCACATGACCTTATGAAAGCGATACTATTGGAGAATCAATAACAACTGACTTCTTCCAATTTAACACCACGCGTTCAACAATGTCACCGTTTTCTGAAAACCCAAGCTGCGTTATTGATTCCGTTGTTCCGAGAATAGCAGCTTTCAAACAGTTCCAGTTTTCATTTGGGATTTGAAAGAGGAAGATACCCTAGCGTCCGCGGGGCATCCAGCTCTATGAAATGGCAACTGATAATACAAAACTAGCATGAATTTTCCAATTGAATGGCGAAAACGATCGATTTTTTGGCATTTAAAATATCTTTTCATTCAATTGGATGCAAAACCTGAAACCATGATTGATGAAAGGAAACAAGAGATATCCGGTGGGGTGGGACGACTGCAGGGATAGACGCAGTCAGATAAAGACTTTCGAATATGTCAAAAAAGAAAACAATATCCATCAAAATTTAAGAAAAATCACGATGCAGTTATTGAAGAACTTTATATCTCAAAATTATTTTTTCCACTTTTTTAAGAAATCCTCTCTTAAAAAAATATTAAAAACAGTTAATGTTTAGAGTTCAAATGTACGTAACATAATTCTTTTACGAAGTTGCCACTGCAATCACGTAAAAATAAACAAATCGTATGAAATATTTATTTGTTAATCTTTCCAATTGAGAACATAACAAAAATGTTGTTTAAATTAATTACATTTCAGATTTTAGTCAGCAACTCATTTAAATAAATTGTTACTTGACTAAAACTGATTTTTTAAAATAAATGTTTTCAGCTACAGATGTTAAATTTATTATTATTATACAAATAATATAATTATTTTTCTGCAAGTAAACCGTTTTGGAAGGCAATTCTTTATTTTAAATTCCTTAAAAAGCGCATAAATTAAAAATAATTCAGTTTAAAATCATCTCTTGGTCGTTATTTAAAAACATTCTAGAAGGAAGTTTTTTTTTAATCTAGTGATCTAGTTAATAGATCTAGTTAACGTTTGATACGTTAAGCATTCAGAAATAATCAAACCTTAAGTCATTTAGCTTTCTCATTAGCGAAAGTGCTATCAGCAAGGTCATATTGGTATTACAATTGCAAGAAGGGGTGATAGAATCCACAAAATAAAAAAAAAAAACTAGCTTCTCAGAGCTCTAGCTCGGACTCAACAATATGGCAGCCAGCTCCTCTAAACAAGATACAGAAAGAACAAGCAATTGCGATATTTAGCCTCCAAAATATGCAGGTTTCTCATTTAAGGGTCTAATTAATAAAAAATGAGTAAATTATTTAGCGACTTATCTCCAGTCCGGTTGTTACCATCTAAGTACGAAAAGAAAATCAACCCAGAATTAGGTGAAACCAACGGCGTTTATTGAAAACAAACAAGTGTAGATGGAAAACCAAAATAATTAATACATAAGAATTGTTCTCACAGTAACTATTACAGTAATTACAACACTAACTTTCTGAAATACACACAAGTGAAAGCCAAAGAGAAGCACGCAATTACTTATCCCGCCAACTGCACGTACCAAAATACAATAAAATGGTTGCCAGTCGGTTATCTCCTTGTACCTTCCTTGAACTTAACTACATTTTCAAGTATTTGACACATTTTAAATTAATAAAGTGATTTAATTTTTGTTTAATCATGTTTGTTTTATTTTAAAATCAGTATAAATTAAATAAGGAGAAAAAGTAGGATATCAATGGGAACATGCAAAAAATGGTATTTACATAATGTAGGTCTTCTGTGGCATATTAAACATTAAAATGATTTCGTATACTCAGTTATATCAGTTATTTACAAATTTTACAAAGAAATGAGCTCATCGTATGCAGTTTTCATCAAGAGACCTTGAGTGATTTTTCAGTTATGTTCTTGCCGAATGGTGACTTGCTGCAAGTTAACTTCTAAATCTATCGAGTGCAGCAACAATAGAAAGTTTAAAAGAGGGCTTTGATGACAATATAATTTATAGTTTGAATGATTTATGCAAATGTCATATTCACTGCATAACTTTAAGACTAATCTCCACTGTGTTACCACTAATTACATAATAAACTTACAGTGCTTGATTCGAAATACGGATCTTACAATTTCTAGCTGCATAGGCTAACCAGTTAACATCCGCGACAGCGCACACAAAGGAATTCAATAATTATTTACATGAGAAATGATTGATCTTCGCAAATGGGAATCTGTGAGATTTTATGTGAAAGTGAGAGAACGGATTCCATGTTAACATTGATGGTATGGATATTTGTCTGAAACATTTATTTTTGCGTGAATTTAGCCTACTGAACTTAATGAACCTTACTGAACCTTTAATATTACTTATGTAGTAAGTTGATTAGAGATGGTTTTCATGTTATTATGTAAATTAATGCACTACAGTTTATTTTTTAGTATTTGATCTCAGTAATTTGAATCACTCGCGTCAACCGATTATTTTTAATAAAAGCGCCAGAGATTTAACTAATTTGCTGATAAACTTATAAATAAGATATCATTGGCAATAATATTTTTTCTGTTTGATTTTTTATTGTTACTAAATTGTGTTAGAATGAGTTAATCTGTACATTGTAGACAGGAATTCTTTAAATAAAACTTAAAAGGAACTTTCTACAGAGAATTAGTTTGTTGTTTAGCTGATTACGTCAAAGTACTCGACGCCTACCTGCTTAAAAGGAGATATGTGTTGTGTAGCGAAATTAAGCTGATCAATAAATTTATTTATTTATATTCTGTATTATGCTACATAATGTGTATTTTATTTAATTTCTGTGTTAATTTGGTTTACCTTAATTAGAGTTTTGTACTTAAGATAGTAACTTCCTACTTTAAAAAAAAAGGCATAAGGGTCTCGATTTTAAAAAGGAAATCATATCAGTTGAACAACAATTAGGATTTGTACATTCTCCTTCACGGTTGCGTTTGGTTTCATTAAGGTTTAAATTAAGCGTGGTACATGACTCATGTAGATCTGTACTGTTACAATTACAAGTTAATGTACTTATTGAGCTAGTTACAAAAGTGAGAGTACATAGATTAGGACATAGATGAAATATGCAGTCATTAGAATCATAATTGAGATGTAAACAATATTCTGCCATTCAATAAGGTTTAAATATGCCAGTGCAAAAGATAGAATAAACAAACCGAATTACAACAAAATTATCCTCCATTCAAGAAATATACTACGCACTACACACTGAAGCATTCAAAAATTAATGCTGAAACTGTATATATTACATTCGACAGGTAAAAGACCAATTGTAATTCTTGCCAGACGCCCGTCACATAAAATTTAAACTTGGATATTGCATGTTATATATGAGTGGGTACAGTGATTGAGGAAACATATGTCATAAAACGATTGTATTTGGATAAAATATGTTATATAAGTGAGGATACATAAACGAGCAATCAAAAGTACCAAAGATGAAATGTTAACAATTTTCTGCCGTTCAGTAAAGTAGGCCGATTTATAACAATCTTGTCTGCTAAACAGAACATGTACTATGTACTACAAACAAATATATACAAAAACATTAAAACGGAAATTAAACATGAATTGACAGGCAAACAACCAAATGGAAATCGTTCCATGCACCAGTCACATAAAACCAAAACAGCACTTAGGTAAGGCATGTAACATAAGTGAGGATACTGCAAAATATTCAAGAATCCTATCAGAATGCGTTTTATTGTAGCAAAATGAGGTATTTTAAACAATGGCTCCTTAATGCGCTTCGCTATTTTCGTACTGATGTGGTAAGATGTTACAAATAAATTGTACTTAGAACATGTAAGGAACGAAATTTATCTTCTGACCCCTGTGAATTTTAATCTTTGCAAGATTTGTGTTTTATTCAAAACAAAATAAGTTTTAATCCCATCTGTACTTCATAAAAGTGTGTTTTAATTATCTTATTTTTTTCTAAATCTTCTTCTTGTTAAAAATTAGTAGTAATAATAACAATTTTGCTTGAGTATCTAAATTTTATTCAAAGTTATTAATTACGTTTCAAGCTTTCAAAGTGTAAACTTATTTTCACATTTTATTTTTTCATCCAGTATTTTATTTGTCTTCAAGTTTCATTTAAATTTCCTGTACAGGTAAATTTATTTTCACATTTTACTTATATTTTTCATACATTTGTTGAACATTTTCATTAATATTCACAAGTGTAAATTTATTTTTCATGTTTTCATACTTTTATTTTACAATTTTTTATGTCCCATTTCTAGTTTTGGTAATAAGTTAATTTTTAACATTTTGTTTCTAATGTATTATTTCATTTTATTATTTTGTTTTCGTCAAATAGCATTTTACTAAGATTAGTTCTTCTAAAATTACTTTTCTTTTTTTCAAAGTATTTTATTAAAGCGTAATTTTCTTTATACTACCTTTTCTCAAAATTTCTTAATTTGTATATTTTCTCAGGAAAAGTCAAAAGGAAAACTAGTCTGCATATCAGTTATTATATAAGTTGAAAAACCGTTTTACAAACAGATTCATTCTTTGAATTTAATCTTAGTTATTCATGGATAATTTCTATTGTTTCATACACCTTTTTTATCTAGGGCATGCTAAAATTTAAATGCAAGTGAAAGTTTTATGCGTATAATGTACACTCGAATGCAGCTTCTGGAACTTCATAGTTTCAGTATATGCAGTATAGAAATATAGAATTTATCTGACACCTAAGCAAAACGAATAAAAATACGAATATCTCTGGTTTGTATATTTTGGAAGAACACATTCCACACACCTTACAAATTACATCTTGCGATTTCCACGCATCTTACAAATAGTCTTACTTGATACCAGAGACTAAATCGCCATCCTTATGTACTTTTCTGGAACTCTATATAGCACAATCAAACGTTTGAGAATATTTTGTGATAAAAATATTTTTAGCTTTCGCTCTGGTTTTTCAATTAATATTTTTTTCTTATTTTGTATTTCCTTCGAATACAGTATTTTTGTTTAGCCTTTGTTTCCATTATGGCTCATGACTGATTTCTAAAACCCACAAGAATCTGTGTCTGACATAATTTCCTGTTTTCTTGTCTTCCATGGATAAGAAACTATCCAAATGTAGCGTATCTCAAATTAACCTTACACTCTTCTGTTTCCAATACTTAAATACATATTAAATTTGAATGTGTATTTTTATATGAATTTTTTATTACTGTGCGGATTTAAAGTAGATTTTGTATTTGTCAGATATCAACCCAAGATAAACTCTTTAATTTTACTAGGCAATAAATCATAAGAACATAAGTTTTAATTATCTATCATAATAACCATTTACGTTCAGTTATAGGTAACTATTAAATGTAATTAAAATATTTTCTTTTATACTATTTTATCAGTTTCAGTATCCTGTATATTACCACAGTCCAGTGGGAAATATAACAAAAAATAGTGGGTAAAACCCCTTGTATCTAAATTATAGTGCAGCAGGGAGAACATCACAACAAACTATATTATTTTGAGATTCAAGCTAGTTTAAATCTGAATACACGATGCGTGTTCAATTTAGATTTCTGAAACAGAAGTTTATTGTGTCATTCAGTATAACTTATTACAATACACTTTTTACCAGAAGAAATAATTAAAAATACGCCTAAGGTCGGTTTAGGGTAAAACTTCACTTATCAGTTAGCTGTATCATTTCAAATTTAGACAGGGGACATTCAAACGTTAGATTTATTTTTATAGGCAGCGCTGAGCAATGGTTAGTACTTGTTTCTTTTAAAATTAACATGTTGATTCAAACACTGAAGAGTTGAGTGGAAATATTTTATTAAGATTTTTTATGAAAGGTCTTTATATGGTATGCTTTATTCTAATCATCAGCATTTTGTTTCTAACAAAATGCTGATGATTTGGTGGCATGGAACATTTTCTGCGAAAACAGCTTCAGAGGGAGGTTTACAGAAAGTAGCGTCCAAAATAAAAATTAAATATCTAATACATGAGAAACAATGTCTTGAAAAATTATATTCAAGCACAATGAAAGCATCATTTTTAAATAAAGTATAAAATATGAATGTTCATTTTGGGATATTTTTTATTTATAATAGTATAAAATAATAAGTGACAGTCTCATTTGTATCAATTCTAACGTAAATGCCAAATCATATAAATTTTTGTGATTGTATGTCTTAAAAGCGGGGTACATTCAGCATTTTACAAGATTTCAAATTTTCCATATTGTAGGAGAAAGGAAAAACAAAAACTTAGAATAATAGTATAGTGATAATAAAAGAGGTTAATTCGTGCAATTTTTATAACTTTCTAACTACATAGATGGATTGTGTGAAAATAGGAATTCCTTATAACGAATTTCTACCTTCAGGAAAATACATTAGTTTATGTACATTGAATTAGAAGTAATGAAGTAAGAGACGATATAATATCTCACCCAAAGCAGTGTAACAGTGCAGTTCCAATTTGCGCAATCTATACTAGTATTGTAAATGTATATTAATAGTGATTCATGTATCAGGTTACTTAAGGAATTAAATTTTGAGTAAGATAAGAGTAAAAAATGTTGTGGGATCGTTTGTAAAAGTAGGAAAAATCAAGCTTCTGCCTCCAGTTCGGAAAAATAATCAAATACTAGTATTTTATTCAAGAAGATCATATAAAGTGTGGTGTGAAATACGGATACAAATAAAATTAGATTCCAAGAGAAAAGAAATAAGAACTGAAAGAAATAATAGAGAATATAAAGGTTTAAACATGATATAAATTTAGCAGCCAAAGATTAATATTAAAAATATGAAATAACAGAAGTATCAAAAGAGGACTAGCAAATTCAGGAAGTGATGGGAAATAAATAACGAAAAATATAAGTCTTTAGAATAATGAGAGATGAATAAAACTGATGTTCGCAAAATAAATAGTTTAAAATTAAGGGCAAAATTTTAACGGAAAAAAATATTATTAAAATTCAAAAGTAAGAAATCAGTTGCAAGAATAATATTATGACTTTAATTCCTGAATTGCACATAATGTCCGAAAATAATTACTTTATATTCTTAAAAAAGTATTATACTCTGAAAGGGTTATTATCAAAAATATTATTATTTTAAACAACGTTTTAATTTCTGAATCTATACGAAAGAAATCATTGGTTCAAATTCATCTTTAACTCACAGTTAAAAATTTTGCTAAAAAGAAAGTATTTATGAATGTATGAAAGTAGTTTATTTATTAAGAAAATAATTTTATGAATTCCTTTTATTTCTTAAAGAATGTATAAGTACCAAGCATATTCTAAAGAAAATAACTAGAAACAAGTTCTCTTCATTTTGATGTATCAACAACTTTCCCCATATCCATTGACAGATAAGGCTCTCCTATCTCCATTTTCAGATACGCCTCCCTCCCGCGGCTGACTATTCCTTCTCGGGAGCTCCCTCAACTCCAGCTCCCTGTGCTCCCGATCCAGAACTCTCATTTCCTCTACTTGCCTTCGAGGTCGGACTGATACTAACGGTGAATTGTTAAACATGGACATTATTGTTGACGACAAATCGGTCTCAACACAGTTAAAACAGTTTTGGGAATTGAACAAGGGCGGGTAAATAGTAAAATAGATAAGGGCATTTTAGATAATTTTAACAGTACTATCAAATTTAAAGAAAAGCGATATGAGATTTAACTCCCTTGGAACGAAGATTCATCTGAATTAAAAACGAATTACATAAATGCAGAAGTTCGCTTTAATAAACTAATTAAAAGGTTGAGAAATGATCCACTTTTTCATCAGCAGTATCAGTCAGTTATAGAACAGCATTTAAAAATAGGTATAGCTGAGGAAATTAATCAAAGTTCTGAAGAAACAAGAAGAATTTATTACATGCCTCACCAACCAGTTATTCGACCTGACAAACCCGTGAGAGTTGTAGAGTTGTATTTGATGCATCAAGCCATTCGAAAAACGAATATTCTTTAAACGATTGTCTCTGTTCAGGTCCTAATTTAAACCCACCACTGTTAGAGATATTAATAGAATTTCGTACACACAGCGTAGCATTTACTGCCGACATTGAACAAGCCTTTCTCCAGATTTCTCTGTCACCTGAAGATAGGGATGCTGTAAGATTTTTGTGGGCAAATAACCTCACAGATGAGGAGGAGAAACCTAACACGAAAATACTTAGGATGACTCGCGTTTTGTTTGGTGCTACATCCAGTCCATTTTTTGCTTGCCGCTACTATCAAACACCACATAGATACCTTTAAAGAAACAAATCAGAAAGCAGTTAAACTATTGAACGAATGTTTATAGATAGACGATTTAATAGGTGGGTATGGAGACGAAAATTAACTAAACTCATATATGAAGGTATTAGATATATGTTGAAAACTTCTTGTTTCAACGTGCGAAAATGGAAAACAAATTGCGCGAATCTGCAGAAAGTTTTTGACGTATACGATAATGGTGAAATCCAAAAAGTTCTGGTATTGGGATATAAATGGAATTACAAGGCAAATTTTCTGAAGATAGAATCATAAAATCAAGCTCAAGGGAAAACAAAGCTAATGACAAAAAGAGAAGTTCTTAAAACCATTGGAAAGCTTTACGATGCCATTGGATTTATAAGTTCATTCACTATTAGAGCAAAAATACTAATGCAGGAAATTTGGCAACTTGGGACAGATTGGGATGATCCGTTGCCATTGGACTTTGAAAACTGAATGAAGACATGGACTAATGAAATGTCAGCGATTCAGAACGTAAACATTCCGCGACATTATTTCCGAAAGACTAAGAAGTCTGAATTGAGAGATATTTAAATGCATTGCTTTATTGACGCAAGTCAGAAGGCATATGGAGCTGTAATATACCTGCGGTACGTCACGAAGAACGGTGAAATAGGAAGCAGTTTTGTCATTTCCAAAACCAGAGTAGCTCCACTCAAGAAGCTGTCCCTTCCAAGACTAGAGCTGATGGGGCTCTCATCGAAGCAAGATTAGTTTCAAATGTGAAAGAACAGTTAGAGAAAAGACTCCAGATGAATGTATATTTTTGGTCACACTCTTCTGTGACGCTACATTGGATAAAGGGCGATTTAAATAAATGGAAGTCATTCATCCAACATCGAGTAATGGAAATACGAAAGAAAACATCACCCGAGTCCTGGAATTATTGCCTTGGTGATGAAAATAGAGCCGATATGCTCACCAGACGAACAAAGACAAATTCCACGAAAGGAATAACGTTATCTGAACTACGAAATAGTGACATGTGGTGGCATGGACCTAAGTGGCTACTACGGAGCATCGATTCGTGGCCTAAACTTGCAGAATCAGTTAGAGATTTCGAAGATAATGAAGAACCTGAACTTCGAAAAGGAGCTGTGGTGAACTCAACAGTCACAGGTGAAAATTGCGTTGAGAACGAAATTCAATTATTCTTTTAATGAACGAAATTCATTAAAAGGTATTCATCGCTTAGCAAATTGATTAGAACTACTGTATGGTGTTTAAGGTTTGAGAACAATTGTAGAACCAATCCACCATTAAGAAAAGAAACTTTTTGAGTGCTTCTGAACTACAGAATGCAACAAAGGTTCTAGTCAAATGTGTACAACATTCTGAATTTCAACCTAAAATTAAGTACCTGCAGTCGAAACGATTAGTTCCAAGTAATAGTAAGGTTAAATGTATTTCTTGATGAAGATGATTTTTTACGAGTTGGTAAGAGGTTGAGTCTCTCCAATCTTTCAGAAGACCAGAAACATCAACTTCTTTTACCCAAAGGACATCATTTCACTGAATTACTCATAGATTATTATCACAAAAAACTCTTCATTCGGCCGTTCAAACAACACTTTCTCTGATTAGGCAATTATACTGGATACCTTCCGGACAAGATAGAGTTAGAAGCGTTATAAATAAATGCATGACGTGCTTTCGGACAAAGAACCAAACCATAAACCAGATAGACTTACCCAGAGATAGCGTTGTAATAACTAGACCATTCGAAAAAATAGGACTGGACTTTGCAGGTCCAGTTATCACCAAGCCTAATTTGAAAAGATCTAGGGTAACTCTAAAATCATACATCGCGATATTTATTTGCTTTAGTACAAAGGCTATTCATTTGGAAGTAGTATCGGATTTGTCTACTGAAGCTTTTCTGACATATCTTAGAAGGTTTATTGCCAGATGTTCCAGGCCATCCATTGTTTGAAGTGATAACGCTACGAACTTCAAGGGAACGAAGAATGTTCTCGATAAACTCCTTAGAATTTGTAGGTCGGATCCCATTCAACGCTTTAGCTCCGTATAACATGGAGATTTATTTCTCCTTCTTCCCCGCATTTTGGCGGATTATGAGAGGCTAATATAAAATCAATGAAGAAAATTTTGACAAAGGTCGCAAACATGACAATTTTAAACTTTGAAGAGCTGTATACATTAATTACACAAAAGAAGCTTGCTTGAACTCTCGACCTCTGTCACCTATTTTGGCTGATCCAACCGATCTTCATCCATTGACTCCAGGTCATTTCCTAACAGGAGCTCCACTTTTGTCAATACCAGAACCGAATGATTCTGTAGATTCTTTGTCCTTGTCTTCTAGGTGGACCTTAATTCAAAGACTTAGAGTTAATTTCTGGAACCTTTGGAGCATGGAATATCTTAATCATTTGCAGAACCGTTCAAAATGGAATCAAGTGAAATCCAGTCTCAAACGAGGACAACTAGTCTCGTTAAAGGATAAAAACAAAACCCCCATTAAGAGAACACTAGCTCACATTCCTTTCCTGGTCCAGATGGACTAGTACGAGTCGTAGACGTCAGAACTTCAGATGGAATCTTTCCTCGAGCCGTCTCCAATATCAGTTCACTCCCATCTCCAAATGAGGTTGGAAAATTGTCCAACGGGGGCCAGGATGCACCGGTTTGACTAGAAACTTTCCTCTGCCGATGTTCCGTCTTAACTAGAAACAAACTTTTCTCTGCCTCGGAATGGCAACAGTGAGAACTTGACTTTCGATGTGCAATGACGCAGCTCGAACGCTGCTCATAAGATGTAACATTAGATTCGATTCTAGACTAGATTAATTTGTTTAGTATTTAATAAATCCTTTTAAAAACTAGTTTGAATATTTTGATCATAGAATAATAACTGAACCACGGCTTGCAGAATTCAGATGTGGCATTTAGACACGTCGTTAGATGCGTGGTTAAATTCGTAGACATCGCCATTCGTCTGTTCGATTAGTGTACATTGGTACGTAGATAAACAGTGATTATAATTAAAATTACCCTTTTTAAGCCTATGTAAAGCCCATTCTATTTGACGTATTTCGTTGAAACTTGATATACACGTTACATGAACTATGCAGAAAAGAAATCTATAATAAAAGGCAGTAGTTCAAATTTCGACCGCGGGTGAGAAGAGAGCGCATGAACAACAAAAAACACAAAGCTTTATTTAATCTCAAGATTTCTTCATCCTGCATTCCATTTGTGCCAAACACATGTTCAAAACGTGTTATAGAGTGATCAACAGTAGCCTGAAACGTTTCTCTATCAATTGTAGAAACATGACGTGTTATGCTTGCTTTCAGGCGCAGTCCGTATGCTTCGTCCACAGATACGATCTTTGAGGAATCCCTATAGCCAGAAGCCACAGGGGTTCAAATTCGGAGAATGAGAAAGCCAGACAGCCGGACTTTTTTTTAAAAAATTGCCGGATCATTTCCAAAATTGGCAAGAAGCAGTGCCTTCACTGGTCCGGTAATGTGGGGTGATGCACCATTTTTGCATGAAGACATCAGTCTCTAAGCATTCTTATTCTTTTAAGGTAAGAATGAGTCACTGCTGAAGAAGTTCACAGTAGTGAGCTACCTTGACAGAACACGTCTGAGTATCTTGAGGAGCATTGTCCTCAAAGACAAAGGGACCAAGAATGAAATCCAGCAGTAAAATCACACCATATAGTAATGTAATCAGGATGCACAGATCGTTCATTCACAACATTAGGACATGCAGTATCTTATACGCGACAATTTTAAGTATTAACTGCTCTATCTAGAGCAAAATGCGACTCATCCGACCACAAAATGTTTCAAGGCCATGCACTGTTAACGGCTGTTCTGGACAAAAGATGGTTAGAAAATCAATGCGTTTGTCTGGTTCTGCGGGATTCAGCTCTTGCAGAACTTGGATCTTGTATGGGCACCACTTTATGATGGATTGCATCTTCTTTCGTACTGTTGACCACGTAAGAGAAAAATCACATGACACCGCTCGAGCATTTGTCGAAGAATATTGGGAAACGGATTTTCTTTTGATCACGGCAAGAGCGACTTCTACAATTTCATTTGAAATCTGTTTTCGTCCAACTCCTCGCTGCACACACAGCTCCGCATTCTTCTCAAATTTAATAATTATCTCTTTCATAAGCTGCCTCGATATAAGCCCTTTTGATACCAACCAATGCTCTCGCAACGCAGTCGAAAAATTACTGCCTTTCTGTGAAAACAACCTGATCAGTAAAGCTCGATCTTTCTTCCCTAAAGGAACGGTAAAAAACGATTTTATGGCATTAACTACTAGCTTTTTAAAATGCCCCAGATATACGTAACGTGCTTTCTTATTGCATGAAAAGCACATTTTTCCGTCGAAATTTGAACTATTAATTTAAAAAATAGATTTCGTTCCTCCACGGCTTTATATAATATATCTACCAATTTTCAACGAAATAGGTCTACTAGAACGGGCTCTATTTAGGTCTAAATAGCGTAGCTTTAATTATAACCACTCTGTATATAAAAAACTAGATAACATTGTAAGGTTTTTGTTAAACTAACCAAGTTTTATTTTAATTTAAATCTTTCTATCTCCTCTCTGTTTCAACTTCCTGTCAGAAGAAGCGCGCGTTTTCAGCTTATGCTAATTTGAAGTACAGCCAAGTACTATTTAAGCCAGAGGTAGAAACCTCTCAGAGTGAGAGAGCTTAGTCTCAGATCACGGTCACTCTGCTCAACGTTCGCCTGACCAGCTAGCAGTTAAAATTTATAAGCCATAGTGCTTACTACGTGATTGCATTGTGAAACAATTTGAAGTGCGCTAGTATTAGTATATCTTGCTACGCACCCTTTCAGGTAGAGGCCAACTTCCGCGAATTGCTCTGCGAAGCAAAGTTGAATTACATTTCTAGTTTAGGTTTAGTATTTAAATTTATTTGATTGTTAAGTTCGACCCAAGTGCGGTCTTTTACTTTCTGTATCTCTCCCGAGTTGGGAAGTGTGTAAATAATAGTGATTTAATAAAAGAGGATTTCAAATCCCTTTCAAGTGCAGTTATTCGCCAATACAGGATCTACACCAGAACATAGCGTATTATCCGCTCACTGTTCCAGTTCAGGACTTAAAACTTGAGGATAAGAACCCTATTACAGACTTTACCATGTTCTCAAAGAACACGCACAGAATACTCAGTCCCGATAACATATTTAGAGAACTCTTCCGTTTCATGAGCTGAAACTTTTCATAATTTATTTAAGACTACTACATATAGATACTCTATTTTAAGAATCTTTGTGATTGGCAGCAAATATGTGGGATTAATACTTAAATAAAACCAGTATCCACGTTTCTGACACTGTATTCACTTTTATATCTCTGGATTATATTATTTTTGTTATTACATAACATGATTTACCAACCCTTTTGTTTGAACCATTTCATTCCATGTAATATTTTGTAGATTAACTCAATTTACTCTGTATTTTGAAGAAATGGAAAAAATCCTAAATTTACTCGAATCTGAATCTTGAAAGGTTCCTTGAATTCTGCATATAAGAAAAAAAAGAAGAAAAAAACTTTTACTTACTTTTTAAAATTTCTAATTAAATTAAAATATAAAATCAGAAAAAAACTTTTACATCACATTAAAACGTTTTAATTAAAGCAAAATTTAAAATCCATGTTTAACGGAAATCAAATTTTATAATATTGTTATATAAAAATAACCTGTATTTGTTAAAAAGTCAAAAACGAAATTTAGTATAGGATGTATATAAATAAAACTCGAGTTCTGAGGTTCATTTTCTTATAGCAGTTTAAAAACGTAATTCTAAATAATAGCAAAAGTATAAACATTTTACATTTTTCCCTTAGAATCTTTTCTAAATTAAATCAAGAGTAGTACGGAAAGGATTATTTTCAGGCGAACGCTGAATGTGACTCGCTGAATTCTCTTCAGAAAATTTCGAGTGGCATTTAGAACGAAAGTGATTGCTATCGGAATCTAGGATTTCTGAAAGAACAGCAGTCGCATTCTTCTTTTAATGAAAGTTTCCACTGGAGTTTAATAAAACTAATCTTTCTAAAGGTTTCGAAAGATTCGAATGCCGGAAAATAGTTCTTCGATTCGAATGTTTACTTTTTTTTTAGCCAAAAGAGGCAATTTGCCAAAAAAGGGCTCTTAACTTCGTTTTGGCATTTTGCGTCAGTTCACTTTTGTAATTGTGCCACCAAATATTAGAGACTTGCATTATACAATATTTAAATAAATTATTTAAATAAATTAAATGACGTAGCATTTGCATGCATGTATGTATGTTTCTCGCACTGGGAAAAAATAACGGTACCTAGAGATATCAAATTTTGAATAACGTAGTCCTCCACTCGAATATGGGCATCTGGAAGCCCAAATTTAGAATTTCTTTTATTGTCTATTTCATATTTTTTCAAACATTAAATAATTTTTGATTAACAAACTGAACGATTTCAAAGCGAACAATGGCAACACTGTACGGGGGATAAAAAGGAAAAGTTTTTATCTCCAGCACGCGAGAATAACGTGCAAATTCTAAAGATATGCTCTTTTAAATATTTTTAGATATTGCTGTTGAATTGAATTGTATGGTTTAAGTACGCAGAACATGATATTTAATAAATAAAGGTAACACACAAAACGTTAAAAAATGTCCCTTTGGGCGTAATATAAAACCTGAAAGATTTCAAATTTTTTTCTTTTAAGATTCCTGAGATCTGATGATTCGAATATGCCATTCCTAGTATTTTGTATTGTATTTGTAAGCGTATGTTAATATTATAAATTTAAAGGGATGATTTATTACCAAATTAATTTCTTCTGTCAACCGCCCATCGTAAAACATTAGCTTTACTGTGAAAGGGAGCTACAGCATAAATTATCGTGAAATTCTCTTCCTGTTCTATTCTCTCGACTCTGTGTCACGTGAGAGAGAAGTGGAAACACGCGCCCTTCGGCTTAAGTGCGCATGCGTGGTTTTCGTCGAATCATTAGAATCGGCAAACTTGGCGACCATTTAGTGACATTTTGTTCCGATCCATGTATACTATAATTAGTATTGTGGTTGAATAAGTAATCTGTATAGTAACTGTAACCGCATCCCTTCCTCATATGTCTAACAAATTTATATTTATAACTGTAGCCTTATATGCCTTCCAGTAATTTCGGGAAGTCGAAGGGGCTAGAGATTTCTTTGCGGTCGGGAAAAACTAAATAAGACCAAAAACAGTATCGGTTTCCCAGCTCTTTAGTTCAGCACGTGTTCGGAGATTAAAAATATCTTCGTGTTAGCTTGGCTGTTTAGATACGCTACCGTTCTTAATAGTTTGAAATGTAACAACTAATTGTACTCTGTGGTATTGTGAAGAACAGTATGAATATTTTTTAGGAAAGTTCCAGAAATTTGAAGTGTTCCTTTTGGTAAAATAAATTTTATCAATACCTATCATCGGTTCCGTGTGTGTTCAATCTACAAGTATTACGAACGCAGACACATACAACAGATTTGGTCTCAGGAGTGGGGTTGAATGTCAGTGGCAAGAGCGATGGGCGAGCAATAAAGACAGCTGGCGACTGCCTTTGCGGCATTCCGAGAAAAGATGGAAAGGGCCGTTAACTCCGTTAAAGAAGAGAGGGAATCGGGCCAAGAAGAGATGAAAGTGGATTAAGAAAAGGTGGAAGGGACCGTCAAGTCAGTTCAAGAAAAATTTAAACAGGTCAAGAGGAAATGAAAAGAGAAATTACTGGCATATAAGAAAACAGATTTGAATCTGTGGAAGGCAGAATAGACATGGTTGAACACAAAATTGGAGAAACTGAAGAAAGGGTTTCAGCTGTCGAACAACAAATAGATTACGAAGTTTCTATTACAGTCATCAAGGAAGTTGATAGCCTACAGAAATCCGTAATTACAGCAGGAAACAATTCTGACGCGTCAAAATTCCTAGCCATGTCTTCTCGCCCCTCTCTAAAGCTATAAATAATGATAGAAATATCTCCTGGAAAGTGTACAGGACTCAGTTTTCTATATAACAGCGGAAACAAATGGATTGAAATCTTAAGCTAGGGTTTGCCACCTCTCTTCTTCTCTGAGAGCGGACGCAGCGGTATACTATAAACTCTGCCCCTAAAACCCAGAGGCTGGACTTCGAAGTTTTATCCAGCGCGTTGGAGCTGCGTTTTGAGGAGTAGTGCAAGAGGCTCCAGTTAAAACCTTGCCCACAGAAGCCTACGGAAACACTCGTTACGGATGTTGAAAGGCTATCTCAATTCGCTTTTACGTACTGCCCGTCAAAAACATAGGAAATTCTCTCCCTACAGTACTTCCTCGTAACCATCCTGGATGAGATACAGAAAGCCTTACGATTGGAGAATGTAAAACATCTAAACAGCGCTTTAGTGTACACCATGAAATTCGAGGCAGTCCAGCAAGCACCTCGTAAATACCGTCAACCAGTCAAAATTGCTCATGTCCAGAAGCCAGGAGATCAACTGACTGCTCATCTAAACGATTCAGCCAAACACATGAATGGCTTGACGGGGAATAGAAGCGGCAACAAACCGATCCTAAAGTGTTGCGGCAGTAATGGACGTTTCCATCATGGGACATGTCATCACATTTTCTCACTGTATAACCATCGAAATATAACTGTTGAGCTAAATATTTCCGGATGTTAACATCATCCGGAAACATTTAGCTCAACAGTCGGAAAATAAACTTATCTGGAGACCACCCTCCGTTACCCTCCAGAGAGTATACGGTGATAAATTCGAAATAGTTAGAACGTTAAACGTTAATATCACGTTTGGGAGCGTCGTTTACCATCTCATGGCATATGGAGTGGATATAACCGACCTTTACATACAAGGATTAGACTTTCTAAGGAAATATAAATAATCAACTGCAGTCTGCCTCTGAGGCCATAACCTTATTCGGAATTAAAGGTGAAGGTAGGAAATCCGTCAGCCAAATCGTAACTCAAGACAATATCACACTAACAGCAAGAAAATAATTTTTACTATCTGGATCCATAGAGGAAAACAGAAATTTCCTATACTGTATAATTGAATATCCTAAGAACTCTAATACCCCTGCAAGTAGTAGCCTCGGCACTCGTCGCCTTAACGAGGACCAATATTCTGGTGTGAGTCGCCAACCTCAGTGATAAAGCAAAAACCATTACGAAAGGCAAAATGTTTGCAGCTTGTGTTCCAGTGACCTGCGTTATGGTGCGCCTATCTCTGTTTCTTCGGAAAGCCTAATATCGAAGCTATTACAAAAATCACAATCGATAAGGAGTACTACTGAACGTCTTTCAAGAATTTGAAGATGTTTTCTGCCGCTCATCTTCTAACGTAGGTCTGAACAACTTGACAAAGCATAGAATTGATATAGAGGATCATCCACCAATCAACCAACATCCAAGACGGCTGCCGATTGCTAAACAGGACGGGGTAGTAAAACTTCTGAAGAACATGCAAGAAATCGACGTTATCGTGCCTTCAGGAAGTCCTTGGGACTTACTTGTCGTCTTGCTCAGAAAGAAAGATAGTTCAATTATATTTTGCGCTGACTACCGCTTGTTGAACGACATCAGGGAGAAAAACAGCTACCGTGTTCCTAGAATTGATAATATTCTTAACTTTTTTTTTTTTTTCAAGTGGTTTTCTATGCTTGATTTAAAGACTGAATATTGGGAGGTGGAGTTACACCCTCATGTCTGGAATCAAGTGGTTTTCTATGCTTGATTTAAAGACTGAATATTGGGAGGTGGAGTTACACCCTCATGATTGAGAAAAGACAACACTTAATATCGGAAAAAGACTTTGGCACTTCAAGGTGAATATCTGAAAAATATTACGCAGCTTTTTCAGAATTTGAAGGAAATCAATCGAAACTTACGTCCTGCTAAATGTAAATTGTTCAGACAGGAAGTGGCTTATCTTCGATATATAATTTCAGCCTAAGGTGGGTGCACGGATCCAGAAAATGTGTCAGCAGTCCAAGATTGGCGACGCTTCGAAAATATCCATCATCTGAGAAGTTTCCTGGGGCTTCGCAGCTCCTAAGAGATTTGTGATGGACTTTTCTTCTATCGCAAGAACCCTTCACCAGCTGAAAGACAGCAAGCAAAAGTTCTGCACAAAAGAATGTGAGGATGCATTTTACAAACCGAAGGAAGCTTTAAGATCTGCTCCTATCATGACGTATCCTAAGCTCGACAAACCATTCATCCTTTACACGTATGCGAGCAATGAGAGTGTCGGTGCTGTTTTGTTCCAAGAAATAAACGATCAAGAGCGTGGCGTAGCACACTGGAGTAAGTGTCTGTCTAAACCGGAAAGGAAATACAGTGGCGCCAGCAAAGGGTTTATCGCCTTAGCTAAAGCCGTAGAACATTTCCACAATTACATCTAAGGCAGAAATTTCCTACCCCGCACAGATCATGCATCGTTATCTGGTTATTAAATTTCAAGAATCCCGCAGGCCACAAAGACTCTACCAATGTGGCATAGCCATCCGTCGTAGGAAAGGGTCGTCGCACAGAAACGCCAAATCCCTGTCCAGAAAACTCTGAGCAGGAAGCTCTCGATATTGTACCTTGACCGAAGCAAAATATGCGCTAGTTAGTCCGGTAACACGTCAGATTATAAATTTAGCATCGTCTTTACAACTTTAGCATCGCCATGGAGTGACGAAATCAAGAAAAAATAGTTAGAAGGCGGCGATTACTATAAACACATAACTGACTTAATGGAATCATCAAATGGGAAACCTACCTGGCAAGACATTTCGATTTATAGTCCTAAGACGAAACGATATTGGACTTCCTGTGACTTATTCTATATTCGAAATGGAGTCTTATACCGGAAGAGTTCGAATCCCGGATCCCAGACGTCTTAAAAAATTACATAGCAGTCCAACAGGTGGCCACTTCTAAATAATGAAGGTTTTGCATAGAGTTCGAGAGTGCTTCTACTGGAGTAATACTACTGCTGACGTCCAGATGTGGTGACAATTTTGAGATGACTGTATGGTTCGGAAAGGACTGAAGAAACGCAGACGAGGAAGCTGCAGCTTTACAATACAAGAGCACCTTTTGAACGCATTGCCTTCGATATTCTATGACCTCTGCGAGATCTGCTAATGATAGTAAATACATCCTAATTGTCATTGATCACTTCACAAAGTGACCTGAAACGTACCGTTTTCTTGCTCAAGAAAAGGTAATGATTACAGTATTTTATTTTTAGGTTTGGACTGCCTCTTTAGTTACATTCTCATTAAGGAAAGAATTTCATCTCAGCTTTAATTAAACTATTCGGCATACGGAAAACCCAAACGACACCTTTATACCCACAGTCAGACGTTAAGATAAAGCGGTTTTATCGCACCATCCTTAATAACCTCTCTGATAGTTTCCAGGTATCAAAAGGACTACGACCACAAGCTACTTCTGTTCTTACTGGGCTGTCCATGAGACTACCGGCTGACCTCCATATCAGATGCTTTTCGATCGTGACCCTAGTGTGTTTTCTAATACGTTATTTGGTCGCCTATTGGATGCGCCTCCATAGCTTGAGGAGTACATTCAAGATTTCAAGACACGGTTTCAAGTGATGAATAGTTCTGCACGAGAGGTAGTCAGCTTGGTGACAGAAAAAGAGATACCATTCGAGAGCTATCAGACATAGATAAAATGAAAATGACAGGGTGTGGTTATGGAATTCGAACCGATGGAGAGGAAACTCTCCTAAACGACAGTCACCTGGGACGGTCCTTACACAGTCCTAAACCGGCTAAACGACATCGTAGTTCGGTTCCGTAAATCATCAAATTCTAAGCCTTAAGTCGTTCATTACGATAGGCTAGCCACTTACTACCGCATTAGTAGATAGTCACCATATTGTATACAATGTAAATAGTACACTAAGAACCATGGTTCTATTCGCATGTAAATTCGTAAATTTATGGATTTATTTATTGATTTAGTATTTGATTTTCTTTTGTTATTACTATATCTATGACTAAACCTAACGGTGGCTAAACTCAAATTAACGGTGGAATTGTTATTGCTATAGCTTGCTTGTTGCTTTATAAGGAATAAGTATGCTTTTCTGAGAAACATCTTGGTCACACATTAAATTAATAAAGCACATTTATCTTTTGAGAACTACGAAACGAAAGTGAATCAAATCTGTATGTGTAATCCTTGAATAAGATTTATAGAGAAGTGTAGGGACATTGCTCTTGTTTATTTTCAGTGGTAATAGAAATAACGTGAAATGGGACTCCAAATCATTAAATCATAAAACTTTCTTCAAATTCTCATCATAATAATTAATGTCATAACAATGCTAGATAATAAGGTAAACGTACTCGCGGGTCGAAGCTTCGAAACCTTAGATGACAGATTTTTCCCAGACGTTGCTGGTAAACCATTCTTGGTATAATAAAGGGGGGTTCCATTTCCTGGTATAATAAAGAGTAACTCTGGCAGTGGCTGAAGCCTTCTACATGTAAATGAGAACATGTTTTCATGGTTTGTAATTTTACAGTGCTTGCGGTGTATTTTACTTATCTGTCTATTGTGCTTGTAAAATCACCTCCTGTTGTAATATTTAATATGTCTTAGGATCGCACTTCTACTACTTGCGAGATGTTTATCTTCTATCAATTATCCATTTTGTTTATCTTCTATCCATTGTTCTTTAGTTATTATATTATTTGATATTTCAAGACAATTAAAATTTGTATTTCTGTTATTCAGAAGATGTATTAGCAAACATTTAAAATGTTGCAACAGCCTGGAAATGGCGATATGTATGTTATAAAGTAAACATGTCTAGTAGCACTTCTGCAATTTTGCCTTTGATATGAATAAAAGCATGAGAGAAGTCTGAAGCAGTAAAAAAAATTACATTAAAGCTCTCCCGAGGAGAGATTATTGTTAATTCAAACACATCCGCACAAAGAAGATTTGATATTCGACAAGATGACAGAAATGAATAAGTTGTGAAATTTCAGAACATTCAGGTTGCAATGATCAAAGATTTCATTTTTGAGACTTAGACTCACCAAGACCCAAGATAAAAAAGATTCAACATTGACTTAACTCCTCACCATGGATTATACCCGCAGTTACCGGAAGGATGGAACAGTCGATGGGAAGACGATGAAAAAACAACTTTCAAATCGCATTTAATCTAAGATACCAAACTCTTACTGTACTTTCAGAGCTTGATATTTATTCTGTGATAAGTCCAAAGAAAAAGTGAACCCTGCGATGAAGTCCACAAACATGCATACAAAGGGGCTTACTGTAGCACCATTTGAAGGAACTGCTTTGATCCTATTTGCACGATTTTTTAGCAATAAAATGCATCCAGTATATTCTAGTTATCACGGAATGTTTTATTAAATGACTCCATGTATCTGTGATCAAGAAATTTTGACTGTCGCAGAAGTTCTTATACAAAATTGGATTTTATAGATCGAAACAGCGCTTCCTATTCACTCTGCTTAAAGAACGAATTTCATTTCTAGTGCACCCAAAAGATTATGTACATATTCGGCATTCAAAGTACTTAGACAACGCCCCTGATCACAGCCGACAGCATGGTAATGAAATCGAATAGAACTATCTTGGATTATTTTCAATTATTCAAAATCCAGAAACACTAGTATGGAACCAAGAACTGACGTATTTGTTTTTGTTAACATACACGTACGTAGCATACACGTACTAGTGCAATTCAAAGACGATAGGATTTTAAATAACTTACCGATGATCTGCAGCCATGGTCTTCATCTGCCTGATGATCTACTCTTCGAACAATCGCCTGATGCTCCTTATTTGTTTGACAAATACCCAGAAAGCTTGCGACGCGTTTAAAAGACGTTCAAAGGCTTATCAAATGGAGTTTCCATACAGTGACTAACAGAGTGATTACCAGTCCATAGACAAAAAGTTTCAAGTGAAGACAGCAAGTGTTCTTTTGGAATCTCAAACGTCGTCGAAGAATATTGTTTAAAGTTCAGGTACCCTGGGACGAACTCTTCCGTGTCATCAAGAAACTGAACGGCGTGTGGGACGTATGAGAAAAAACCTCTTTCTTCTAAAACTGAAGTAGAACGCTAGGAAAGACCTGATTCTTGGAATGGTAATGAGAGTCTTGGGGATTGCAATAAGACATGTGTCATTAAAAAAATATACGATACTGTAATGTATGCAAGTATATTTGCTGCTGTGTATTTTTATAATCTCTAATTTGCATCCCATTAACGCATGTATTTAATTCCTTTATTATTTTGTTGTATTCGCAATTCTGAGTGTGCTGATCTGAGAACTGTAAAAATAAACTAAATAGAAACGGAGATATAGATTGTAGATATTCGTATCTCCTATATAAATGCATTCAGTTTCATCGCACATACATAGGAAGTTTTTGTTGTTAATTTGGCATTTGAACGATTTTTCCCAACTAGGCGATTCGGAAGCTTCGAAAAGGTACGTTTTCAAAATCCTATGACCATTTTCAAGACAGTTCGGGTAGTGTCTTCCTCTCCTCTTTAAGTACAATTTGAAGGAGGATGCTAGAATTCTGAATTAATCGAAAGTTTTTCAAATGCTTAGACTATGTGCTTAACGAGTTTGCTACTCAGTAATTTCAATCTTTATTTTGGAACTGATAATATAATTTCTGATATACGTCTTACATTAAAGTGAAATGAAGCGCTGTCTCTCATTTCTCCTATAGCTATTTTTACACACTTTCCTTCAGAACAATAATCATTAAAACCTAATTTTGTTATACAGGTTTTCCCTTCGTTCGGTATATCTACTGATGAAAATCTTCACAATCCTGTAACATATGCATTACTCTTAATTCCAACTTTTATTTAGTATTAAAAAAGAATTATTCATAAAATAGTTGCGGAAATGTTTCACGTTGAATTCTTCTCACAACGTATATTAAAACTGAAGGCATTCCGCTATGAAAGACTTCAATAATCATAAAATTTCATCACATTACAAACTGAAAATTGCAGATTGATTCTTTACTGCTTCCATGCATCAATCAACTATCCTCAATCCACATAATAACGTGCAATCTGTCTCAAATTAATTTCTATGTTATTATGTGATTGCTTAACGAATATTTCTCTAAAACATTTTTTCTTTACTATATTTTCAAGAGTTTGCTAATTATGATTACAAAGTAGAAAAAGTGCAGAACAGAAGTTCATAACAGCTACAGAGATTTCTTTTCAGTTAATGCTGCATATATCAGAAATTTCATATCGTTCATATCATATTTTAATTGCTACACTGAAAAGTTCATTTCACTAAGCGAAATCAAATTTAGTGAATAAAGCAAACCCGAACTAAAAGTGATTTAGAAAAGATTTTCAAAAATCTCGATTTATATGATGAAACAAGACTGCATCTAGCTGTAGTTTCTGAAACATTAATTTGAAACATCATATTAAAATCTTGTTTCAGCATTGCTTTTGAACTCTGTCTCTCTATTTGAAAGCACGTATTTTATTTTTACCTTTGAACGGTAGATGGCAGCACAAACCATGCTTTTGATCATTGCCTGTGAGAAGATGACGAGAATTTTATTTTGCGTTTTCTTGGTTACTTTATATCAAAATTTAAAGCTGTTGTAACTGTTTTCATTCCAATGTATAACATATAAACACCCATCACGTGCTGATGCACTTCATATCCACTTATGACCAGAGCTTAAATTGCGGAGCCCACCGGAACCCTAAATAAGAAGTCTCCGACACTTCTTTTATGTAACTGAAAAAACATTTCGATAGAAAGAGAACTAACTACAAACAACTACTGAACGAAAATTTCAGTAGAAATTTAATCTCGAAAATTTTATTTTTAGTAATAAGAAAAATCTGAAAGCTTTCAGATTTTATATTACGGCCAAACGGCCTTTTTTTTTTTTTTTTTTTTAATTTACAGACACATACACGATTCGAGAGCATTTCATCTAATGCCACATTGTGCTAAAAATATTTAAAAACAGCATACGCTTAGAATTTCGATCAACAGTCTCGCACTCGAGATAAAAGTGCTTTATTCTTTACAGTGTTACCGCTGTTTGATTTAAACCTGTTGAATATTTTAATCAGAAATTTGTTAAAGTTTTACAAAATATGAAATAGACAATAAAATAAATTCCAAATTCGAGTTTCCAAGTGCCCATGTTCGAGAGGAGGACTATGTTACTCAAAATTTGATGACTCTTGGTACCGCTTTTTTTTTCACAATGCGAGAAATCTACATACATACATGTAGATTCTTCAATATTTAGTTTCTTTAATACTTGGTGGCGACAATTTGAAACACGATTCAGGGTGTTGAGACTAATAGCCCTTCTGGGCTAAGGCCCATATGGACTAATTATGTTAATAAAAGCTTATAAAATTTTAATTTAGCTTTTCACATTTTATTAAAGTCTATTTAATTACTTAATTTTTTTTAATAATTAATTATGTAATTTTTTTAATTATTAATGATCTTATTAGTAATTTCGTTTATTTATTTATTCTTGTTCTTCTTTCCTGACGGTCTTTCATAGGGCTCCGGCAATTCTAATTTTAGAAATTAAGCCTTGCTCATATCTTACGTAAATTTTTGCCTGTTAGGTCAAAGATACAATATGCAGTACTTAATTTAATGACGTTAATTTGGAGGAAGGGCAATAATTAGCAACGAAATTTAGCATTGTCGTAAGCATTTATACAGCGGACACTACATAATATTGTTATTATTACAGTTAATGTTATCGTTCGGGTATTGGATTGTGATCGACAGTTCGGTTAATATAATGATTGATGTACTTTCCATGTTTACAATAAATGACAACAAATGATGTTTAAAATGATAAATGATGTGCAATAAATTATGTATTTTCCATGTTTTCGATTACAAATGGGGAGGCCTTTAGTAATCTAATTCCCGAACGATAACATTAACTGTAATCAAAATATTACACAATAAAATTTTTAAGCTAAAGTAAAGTAGCCAAATGAAAGATAAAATCACCAAATAATTTCAAAATGGGTTATAAAAATTGCCAAGTGACAAAGAAATGTCCCCAAGTAAGGAACTGGGTCGCCAAACAGTCTGGTTTGAGTCAGTATTTAAAATTAGAATTTAAAAAAAAAAAAACTTAGTTTGGCTTAGATAACTCTGTCCATTATCAGAAACTGGTCCCTCATCTTCAGTATCAAAAAAATGTCCCGTAAAAAAATTCTCTATAAAAAATTATGCCAAGCTGGTTGTCTTTTTGACTAATTTTAAATTTTACATTTGCAAGCTTTCTTCCAGTATTAAGATTTCCCAGTATTAAGATTAGGGATATATGGGTTAAATAATTTCCAGAAACGTTTTGAACAGTTCATGAATTTTTGCATTTTTCTAATTAAAATATTATGAAAGTACCTATTTCTGTGCTTTTACTTATATTTATATTAAATTACTTAAATTCCATTGCTATTTTTACGAATATTTTTCATCTATTAATAGTTTCCTTCGACTAATGTTATTAAAATAGCTGTGGACAAATGTGATCGCACTAAGCAGAGCCTACTATACAACAATTAATGAAGTTAGGAAAAGAAACAATTTTCTTACCTTGTCTTCTCGATAGTAGGGTTAGTCATCATAGTCTTCTTTTTGTATTCCAAAATAGATCGCACACGAAATAGCTAATGAAAAACACTTATTAATGCATTAACACGTATTTAACCCTTTATGCTCCGACGGGACTTTTAAGTCCCAATTAATATAAAGTCAAATAAAATTAAAAGTCTTCCATGAATTCCAACGGGACTTTTAAGGTTCTTTCATTTAACCTTCTTCTAATGATCAGTAGATGGCAGCACTATATGAAAGATTTGTTCCGCATGGATATGGGTAAACAATTTCGTCATACGCTCAGTTTGAACGGCCATTTTGATAGAAAGCTATTGATGTACTTCCAAGCTTTGTAACAACAGAATATTGATTTGTAAGTACTTAATATTTTTTTTACCTATTCTTTATGAACTTTCTTGTAATTTTAATTCAAAATATAACCAATTCAGTGAAAATTTTCTAACACGACCTGTTATTGTTCTTTCGTGACTTTGAAGTCCCGTTGGGTCATAAAGGTACTGGTGAAAATTGAATAATTTTTTTTTTTTGAAATGGATTTCTGTTATTGCATCTAATTATAATTTATTTTTAGCACTTGAATATATTCAATTATCCTGATGTATTGCATTTCTTAATGGTGTTTTTGTTTTGTCGTTGAGTATTTACAAGTTTTTCTCCCTTTTACAAAATACTTTCGATTTCTGTTTTTTTAGAATAATGTATAGACGAAGAAAAGGCTTGACGCCGGAAGAAATTAAAATTATCTGGGATGAATTACCATCTGATGTTGAAACATCAGAAGAGGACAGTAGTTCTGACGAAGATTCACCAGAACAAAATAAAACAAATAATCAAAGTTTGAATGCGACAAACATTCATAAAGTTTCAGACTCTGAAAGCGATTCAAGTGAAGACACTGAAAGGGAAGAAATGACACCAAAAAGAATTTGGAAGAAAAGAGATTGTACATCAACTATCCCTATATTTACCTTATCTCATGGAACATGTGCATCAGCTTTCGAAGTTAAAACACTGCCTACCGATTTTTTTTTTAACATTTTTAGACGATGAAATTATAAGTAATATTGTATTTCAAACAAACCTCTATGCAAATCAAAAACAAAGGAATATAAAGCCTATTTCTAAAGAGGAATTTTATGGATTTTTGGGACTAAATATGCTATTTAGCTACCACCGTTTACCTCGAGTACGAAATTATTGGAGCAGTGATATAGATTATTCTGTACCTTTTGTTCCTGATACTCTTTCACGAAATAGGTATTTCCAGATATTAGGTAACTTGCATGTAAATGACAATGAAGTAATACCAAAGCAAAATACTGATAGATTGTATAAAATTAGACCACTTATGGATAAACTAAATAAAAATTTTCAATCACTGAGAATGCCTCATCAAACACAAAGTATAGACGAAAGCATGATATTATTCAAAGGACGCTCGACGCTCAAACAGTACAATCCTAAAAAACCAATAAAAAGAGGATACAAACTTTGGTGTCGTTCAGATATGTCAGGTTACACGTATGAATTTGAAGTATATCAGGGAAAAGATGATTCAGAATTCAAAAGATTTGGTCTAGGAGGGAGTATAGTTCAGAAATTAACCAAATCTCTTGTAAATAAAAATCACATCATAATGATGGATAACTTTTTTTCCTCTGTGGAATTGTATGAATATCTAAAATCTGTTGGTATATATGCATGTGGAACTGTACAAAGTAATCGTAAAGGTTTACCGTCTCTTGCAGTAGACAAAGCTTTGAAAAGGGGTGATTTTGACTGTCGCATAACAGACCAAGGAATTTCATACTTCAAATGGAAAGACAACCGCAGTGTTTTTTTCTTGTCCAATTACCATGGAACTGAAATTTGTAAAATTCAAAGGAAACAAAAAGATGGTTCAATTATGGATATACCAGCTCCTACAATAGTAAGAGATTATAACAGTCATATGGGAGGCGTGGATAAAAGTGACATGCTAAAATCACTATATGATAGAGATAGAAAGGCCAAAAAGTGGTGGCATCGTCTTTTTTTCGGTATTATAGAAATTGCAATGGTAAACTCGTATATTTGCTACTGTGACATACAGGATAAAATACCTCTTCTAGAATACAAACGAAGGGTAACACAAGGTCTAATAACAATGTCAAAAGTGCCTTCGAAGAAAAGGGGAAGACCTAGATCAGATGCTGGAGAGAGAGAGATAAGTGAATTGCCACCCCCCAAAAAACGCAAGACAGCAAATTTTTCTGTTTCTGATGACATTAGACAACAAAACAAAGGTGCACATTGGCCAATATTTGTAAAAAATAGAGGACGGTGTGAGTTTTGTGCTTCGAAAAAAATTGAGTCACGACCACATTCTCAATGCACATTATGCAAAGTTTTTCTTTGTGTTAATGAAAAAAAGAACTGCTTTTATCAGTACCATAATTAATTGTATAAAAATATATTACTTTTCATTTATATTTAATATTTTTTCTTCTTTATGCTAATGGATGTAATGGCAGTGTAATAAACATAAATCCCGACGGGACTTTAAAGTCCCGTGTAATATTCTGTGTTATTACAATAAAAATAATTATTGTAAATGAATCTCAATTTTTGTGTGTCTTTCTACAGTTAAATTGAACATAAAAAAAATATATTGCACAAGTTTTCTAAAAATATCCTAATTTGGGACATAAAGGGTTAAAGGGGATCATGAATAGTTAGATGTTTTACAGTTTATATTATTTTCAATAGCGTTTAAGAAGTCATTATGCGAGAGGGCTTTCTTACTTCGACCTTTCACATCAATGTGAAGAAGTGAAGTATTAGGAGTCTCCAAGTTCCTTTATTGGAGCACAATGAGAATGTTGATCGTCCTGATGGTGGTTGATACTGTCCATCACTATATACTAACAATCTTAGTTGGTGGTCAAGATCACAATCTGCAGTGATTCTCAGAGTTTCTCGAACTCAGGTTTTCCTAACGGTTTGATAAGTAGATCTTCCATCATGTCGAGACTTCTGCAGTAATCTAGGCTTAGGATGACATTTCTTTGAAATTCGCGCAAATAATGGTATTTGATAATCAGTGCGTTCTGTTCTGAAACTATTTTTCTCTAATTGTGAAATTTAGATGCAAGACTTATTACTATCAGAGAGTAACCGGTAGATTTAGTTCTAGTCCTAAATCTTCCAAGTAAATTTAACACCCATCGTGCTTCTTGAACTGTATTAGCCGATGCAATGTACTCTGTTTCAGTTGAAGGTAATGCAATGCAGTTTATGCATGCTGCTCCATGAAATATATGTAGTTCTTTCCTAGTTTGAATACGAATCCACTAATATGTTTTCTGATATATTTCGTTTCTTCCTTCTGCCTCTGAGTATGTGGTCAGTATATATTCTTGAATTTTGTTAAAGAATAACTTCAAGTCTGTAGATGTATTTACGAATCGAATAACATTCTTTACAGCATTTCGCGCAGTTTTTTCTTTATTCTACTCAAGAAATTCATAGAATATGCAATATTGGGTTGACTGATTGTTCCAACGCATAATAATTCCCCTACTGCTTGCCTATATTCTGTACTACCTTCAAGAATAAGGATGGGCATTCAGTCCCGTAAAAAAATTCTCTATAAAAAATTATGCCAAGCTGGTTGTCTTTTTGACTAATCGATCGATCGGTGGACCACCAAGGCATTTTGGAGTGACTACCTTTATTAAGACCTAAGACCCACATACTAAAAGAAACATGTTTATGAAACAACGACGCCATCTAGACCGTACAGTCGGCTTTTCACAATCGATGCGCCGCAGCTGCAAGCTGCGGCGCATCGATTGTGAAAAGCTTTCAAGCAAATGATTTGATGAATGTGTAGACGGCACATGTACCTTCATTAGAAGCTACGATGACGCTTACGTACATACGTCGGTTACAGATTCATCGGCTCATGTATATTCGCTGTATTGAATACGTCCACGCTCCACGGTCTAACAGTGGCTAACGTTCGTCAAACATTCAACTTGATAATTTGTGTTACTTAAGTTTTCGTAGTAAAAATAATATTTTAAAAGAGGGGTTCAATGTCGGAAACAAGTGTTAAGAAAAGAAAAACATACAATTTTAATACAGAATGGGAAAAACAGTTTTTCTTTACAGTTGTAGATGCAAAATGCGTGTGCTATACAGGGTGATTCGCTACCAGACCGACAAACTTGTAGGATATGCAGGGGGTGCAGAGACGACTCGGAGCCATGTAGGAATGCAACGTTGCAAATGCCGTCAATTTGAGATCCGTTTCCTGGGGTAGTAGTAGTAATAACGCAGGACGTGGGCATTACAGTTAATTTATAATTATGGTTAAATGGTTCTGTCCACGTCCGCCTTTGTCTAGTATTTATTATTAATCCTTGAATTTTTACATGGCCATATTGCGACTGGTTTACAGATAAATTCTATACAATAATTGTATTCATATTAACGTAACTTATTACATAAAAATTTTGGTTGAAGAATTTTTTCTAACACATAATAATATAAATTTTGTTAATACATGTTAATGTTGAAATATGTATCAAATAAATAAATAAATAGCTAAATATATAATAAGTATAATAGTAGAAATATACGATAGTTCAATGTAACTAATTCTGCCAACACAGTTTCTGTTTCTAAATGCTTTGTGAGTTCAGAATTATCTTGTCATTTGTTATCAAAGAGGAAATTCATAATGCTATCCCTTTAATGTTTTAGCAAATTTTTAAAGTATTCCTAGGGTAAATAAGTAAGTTATTGGCATTCCTCGCTCCGTGAACTAAATCACACTACGAGTCCTCATCTCCCTCAGAACTAGGGCCGGTATTTATTCCTTTTCTCGGAACCTTGGAGGAATCGGCGCAAAGCACCTGCATACACAGGGCACCACTGGTCGCCGATTTGCTACCTACCAGTCGCTCGGGCTTTCCGTCACAGTGCGCTATTGCCCAGCAAACCTCGGGGCTTGTCCCCGAGCTACTAGAACCGCACTACTCTAAGACTTGCCGGACTCCGAGCCGGCCAATGAGTCACCTTTCCAGAGCCCGCAGAACCACTAGGTTTATAATTTGTATATCCCCGAGGCCGAGACTGCCGAGGTACAGATCCTAGCCAGTAGCTTCGCAGAGTTCTCTACGTCGACCCCGGGGGGGTTATTTCTAAGGTAGGCGATAGGTGACAGCAGGGCCGGACACCCGGGCGGCTTTCTAAGACTACTCGGGTGTTGTCCGAACCCTGCAAATATATTTTATATCGCAATACACATTTCACACTGCTTAGAGCGGCTACACTAATTATGTACAGTGACTTGTTTAGGAGTTAATATCTACATTGCTACAAATGGAAGTGGTACATTACTTTAAAGTGAGAGAGAGACTTCATGTATACAGGCCATGGCTGGAAGAGTTTGTAGGTATCACTAATACACAAGAATGTCAGCAGATTCCAAGAAAAACATACAACTATTATTCTGGACGACAAAGGTCCTGCCCCAGCGTCTCTAGTTTCGTCATGATACTATACAGTTTTTAAGCAATGAGGGCTGCTTAATCAGGAAACGTTTAAAAGCGGCTACCTCCGTTGTAGGCAACTTAATGTGCCAGTCCTTACTCAGAAGGCACTTGGTGAGGTAGTGGTCTGGAAGTCTTGTGTCGCCACATATGTAGATATCTGTTCTGCTTATACTTCTTTCCTCAAAGTAAGAAGGGAAAGGGCCATGTCCCGTAATGAATCTCGTAAGAAAATGGGCTGAAATAAGCCGATCTGTGTTTACTTTATGAACAAATTCGTAGGTCCTTCGGTTTTTCTGAGTCGTTGCCCAGTCCTCTTGCCACATCTTTAGTACTGTTGCTGTCGTTTTTTTTCAGATGGGATTTAGGAAGCGGAATTGCAATATGGGTTGCGTTGATAGTTTGTGCTGCCTCCTTAGCCAAGGCATCTGCTCGCTCATTGCCCTGGGTACCAGCATGAGCTTTTACCCAAGAAATGCGTATTCTTGTATTTGCACTCCTTAACAAATTCTGCACGTCCGTAATTAGTGGTGCTGGATGTGTTGGATATTTTATGGCCTGAATTGCTGATAAGCTGTCAAAGAAAATGGTAACCTGTCTGTTCCTTTTGTGAATTGACCATGAGATTTCTTGTTGTATAGCCATAGCTTCGGCCTGAAAAACAGAGTTTGCAGGGCTAAGACGGCCTTTCCATATGTCTATGACTTCACCTTTGTCATAGGCCACAAAGGCGCTCCCAACTTCCTCTTCTATCTTCGATCCGTCTGTAAAGATTGTGGGAAAATTACACTCAACGCTTGGAGTGAGAACCGGATTATAGAAAACTTCTACTCCCAATCCATGCTGGGATGGGTAAATGGCTAGCCTTGAGCTTTTGGTTTCATAGTTTAGAGGGTCATAGGCTACATCTCCATGTGTGATGCTTGACCTGAGCTGTGACACTGTTGAAATAACTGCTTCCTGGACTTCCCTTAGTGGAAGTGGAGTGAGACCTGCTAACACCAAGGCATACACAGTCGGAGTTGTGCAATAGGCTCTTGTTTTTGCTAGGGCAAAAGGCCTCTGCGCGCTGTAGAGGATCTGCTCCTTCCTGGTGGTCATTGGAATTGCCCAGATTGCCACTCCATATGTTAATATTTTTCCACAACTGTTTGGTATAATATACTTAAAATGTGAGGGCGGTAAGCCCCAGTTTGCACCCTGCGTTTTCCGCAGGCAGTTAGCTATGTGATGGGCTTTTTGTCACTGCTGTTTGAGGTGGGGGACCCAGGAAACGTCTTCATCCAAAACCATTCCGAGAAGTTTCAACTTCTTCACCCTCTTGATCGTTCTGCCTGCCATTGCAATGCACGGGTTTCTAACTAATGTTTGGCCCGGCTTATGGTACATAATCTATTTCGACTTTGCTTCTGAGATCTTTAGTTTTTTCTCTGCACAGAGGTTGACAAAAAGGGAGATAGTCTCGTTGCAGTTGTTTTGAAGGATGTTCCTAGGCTTACCACAAACTACGAAGGTGGCATCGTCGGCGAAGGCTATGACCTCAGTGTGGAGGCCAGACAGCTTGTAAAATTGAGTTAAAAGTGATGTTCCAGAGATCTGGACCTGCACATGATCCCTGCGGACGGCCTCGTACTTGCTTTTTGTAGAGGATTCCTCCGTTGCGTACTGCTATCAAAGTGCGGTCGCTTTAGTAGCTCTTGAAAATTTGTAAAATACAGGGTGTTTATAAAGTCCCGGACCCATTTGATGTTTAATAACTCATAAAATAATAAAGATAGATTAAAATTAATAACATAAATGGTTAGATAGACTCAAAAAATTTCATGACCCTTGTCAATGAACTTCCATGTGTGCCCCTTCGTCGCACGGAGAATATCAAGTCGATATTCAATTTCACGTCAGGTACCGGCAAGTATGTCGGCATCCACAGAGGCTATTGCGGTTGTAATTCTGTCTTTTAGGTCATCAATGTTCGACACTCTCCTCCTGTAAACGTTGTCCTTTACAAATCCCCACAGTAAAAAGTCCAGCGGCGTTATATCAGATGATCTAGGTGACCAAGGAATTGGACCTCCTCGCCCAATCCAATTTACTGTAAAATGGTCATTCAAATAACTGAGAACGATGGTACCCCAATGAGGTGGTGCACCATCTTATTGTAAAAAGACATGTGGCTGAAGCTCTTCTAGTTGTGGAAATATGAAGTTTTCCAACATGTCTAAGTACACGACTGATGATACCGTCTTTTCTGTAAAAACGAAAGGCCCAGTGACTCGGTCGTGCATTAGTCCACACCACAGATTAACCATTGGGAAATCCCTTTGTGGCACACGGTATTCATGGGGGTTTTCAGATCCCCATATGCGCGCATTATGGCGATTAATAATTGCCAAAAACAAAAGAGAGAAAAATGCAATTAATAAGCAGACGATATTTAGAAAAGTACAGATATTTAGACTGGAAAATGAAATTACCTGAAATTAACCACACGCGCAAAGGATATTTACAAAAGTAAAGATATTCAAACCTGAAAAGGAAAATATATAAATTATTCCATCAATAAATGCCATAAGTTTGTTTATATCTTCATTATTTTATGAGTTATTAAACATCAAAATGGGTCCGGGACTTTATAAACATTCTGCATTATTAGGGATTGCTGCTTTATGCAGTGCCGCCACAGGGAACCAAACGCACTCTGCAGGTCCAGGCTCAACACCGCTGCTTGGAGCTTATTGTTTCGGGCTTCCGTGATCGCTTTGCAAACCCGATCAAGCACATGAATAGTGGAGCAACGCTCTCTAAAACCAAATTCTTTATCAGAAAGGTTACTGGTACTTGCCAAGTGATATTCAAGTCTCTGAATTGTTAATTTTTCATGGATTTTTCCCAACGCCGGTAGTAGACATATTGACCTAAAAGACGCTAGATCGTTGGGATCTTTCCCTTTCTTTCCAAAACGAATGACCTGCCCCGTATTAAAAGCCCTAGGAAAGTATTCGAGGCTCATCAACTTGTTGTAGTAGATGGGCAGGAAGCTCGGCTTTGCTGTGTGCAGCGCTCTGACCATTCCATAGTCTATAGAATCAGGGCCTGGGGCTTTATTGGTCGGGAGTATTCTTAGTACCACTTTAATTTCTTGTGCTGTAAAGGTTACATCATCAATGGTGTTTGTGGTACGATTGTAGGCTGGATGCGGGTACAGTGTATCTTCTAGATCATTGCCAGAAAATACTGCCTCCAGAATTCGTTTAAGAGTATCTTCCGTAATTCCTGTTGAACTTATGCTATTCTTGTTTGATATCGAAAGAGGTTATGCCTGTAAAACAATATGTGATTAATTCTTGCAATAAATGTATGAAAGGAACTGTATTGATGTATGTCCTCGCATTATTTCACTTTCAGGAGTGGAATTATGATCTTCTTCTAGAAATCACTTAAGAAGAAATACACACCAAAAATAGTGAACATAAAAACATGTCTGCAGAAAAGAAGAATTTTTACATGCGTAATACAAATTCCTTCTTATGATGGCTTGGATGCAGATGCTGACATCGCAATGAAATGAGCAGAAAATGGCATTCCGTGAGTAAATGACGATTTTGCAAGAAATCCTGCTACGAAACGTTTTATTGAGAATTCTGAAATCTTCGCTATTATGAGTGATGAACTATAGCTAAATAAGAAACTAAAAGTTTCTTTCGCAGCATTTAGAAGAATGAAATGAAAAGATAAATTTGCTTCTTGTTGATCTACAAATCCTTTGTAACAGAACTCTAATATTTTTATGTAACGATTATGAATACAGTTTCCCAATATCGATCGTGAAAAGACTGAAAGTTCGCACTTTTTAGAACTATGAATGGGATTGGCAAGCTATTGCTATAAGGTAATTTCGCTAAGAGAAGTAATCAGCTAGATATTTAGACAACCTGTAGCCAGCAAAACGGCTGAAACCGTTGTAGTTTGGCCCAAATTCAAATCCCGGCGAACGGGCTGGCTATAAAGGAGTTTTTAAGTTTTTCACCATATGTAACAAAAATGCGAGTTAGTTTCTCTTAAACGTTCTTCCCAGAGGTATCCTTGCCTAAGCATATATCCCAGCGCGCTTTCTCTAATCTAAATAATCCAAATACATTCAATTTTTCATTCAAACAAATTAAATCTATTTACTGAACCAGGTTACTAACAAACGAGTAATAATAGTGCCATGATATACACTGAAGAAAACATGGTTTAACCTTATAGACAATTCACACATTTTCTAGTTGTTGCTAGGGAAATGATTCTAAATCTTAAACTCCGACTTCTTAGGACGTTGTCTAACAAGTATATGTGTTCATCGTGTTATTAGCTGCAGTCCCAGCAACTCGGCTAATTCTGAAAAAGGACTTAAGTATCACTACTACATACATTCATCTATGCTGTCTGTATTCCAGTTCTCAATTAAAGACTTCTTAAGTTTCCAGATAAGCCATAATTCTCACCGAAGCAAATCGAAACATCAAATAAGAAGGCTCTGGCACTTCTTTCTTATAAATGGATCAAAATTTCAGCATAAATTCTTATGATCTCCAAAATTTTATTTTAACAATGAAATTAAATTAAAAATAGATTTTAACTTCCAAATGCATGTCTCTCATTCCTTGGAAAACAAGCCCTTGGAATAATGTTGAGACATTTTCGAAAAGAAAATTCTCCAACTAGATGTCAAAGACATATTCTCCGGTAATTGCAATGAATTTATGTAACGGGTAATTTTTGTTTCCAACTGCAACGTCTTTTTGCGGAAAAGAGAGCTTGCAGACATTTTGGAAAAATTAACAAAATACGTGAAAAGGAGATTGTTATTTTGTTCTCATCTAACTCTAGGATATGGGAAAATGTTTTCCCCCTGTAGTAATCTGCTTGACCGCATGATTGTATAGCAAAGCATCATGGTCAGAAAATGTTAGAATCTTCATCCTTTTTTCTCCATATCCTCCGTTAAATTCCTTCAATACTCTGTTATATTAATAATATTTCTGTCTGTTTGCATTAATAACATTTTAACTGTTTTAACTTTCTCGTTGTGCTGGAAAAACAAAGGCATTCATTTCTATCATATCGAAACACACTATCATATCTTCGAATAGTACATTATATTGTAAAATCAAGCCTTAAATTCAGCTAGAGCTCGGTTGAGCTACGTCTTAGTTTTTGAGTGAAACTGTAATTCCAGCCGGAGCCCCAAATAAAACGAAGATATGTACATTATATTATTATTAAACTATTACTTAATTGCTAATTATTTTATATTTCATTAATTATTTCGTTTATTTGTTTATTTTCTTTTTCTTTGCTACAGATCCTCCACCGAACTCCGAAACATCTAATTTTAGAAACCGAGGCTTTTAGGACATAGTCTAATAAGTCAGTTAAACTTGCTTATACCGTTATTCATTGAGTTATTAGCCTCACTCTCGGTCGCTCTCGCCGCTAATTCTGAGGCATGCCTTTTTCTCCTATATTCCTTCATCTCTGCTGTTTCTGTTTCCAAGTGAATTGAATACTGCAGTATTTTGCATATTACACTAAAGAAACTACTGCGCGTAAAAATGAGAGTACAAGCGGAAGTCGTTGAGACCAAACAATTAAGTTTAATTTTTAAGTCTTATAGCATTCTGCATGAAGTAGAAGTTTAAACTCAGGTTCTTCAGACCTTACTAGATGGACAAGCGACTTACTGCTCTAGTCTGAATAAGATGATAAAGTTCTGTGAAAGCTAAAAGTAACCTTTTTATTAACACTTAAAATTTAGCACAAGGCCTCAATTCAAATTCAAATTCGAGTATCGTGTTCGGAAACTACACAAAATGGTCTACTTAAACTCGTTGAAATATTTTAACGGCGCTCTTTTTAACTTCGGTTTGCAAAATAGCTAAAAACCCGAAAAATCTGTGGAACAGCTGACAACAGCACGTACTTTCATGCGAGACTACAAAAGCTCTAACACTAAAGCATTCAAAACCCTCGACTTAGATACTCAAAACAATTATTTTGCATTCTGGAGAGGACACAGGAAAGAAGTTACAGTGCAGACTTAAATCAAAATAATGTGTTAATTAATATAAAATACTTTACTACCTTTCTATGTGTCTCTAATGATTAAGGATGTCCTGCATACTTTGGATGATTTAAAGGAATCAAATGTAACTGGTTGTTGTCAGATAGCAAATTCCACGCTAATACATATACATATACTCGACTCGTTAATACACGTATACTCGACTGTTTTAAACATGCTGAAAGTATCTTAAAATTTTGCCATCAATGCAAAAGAGAAACAAAATTATATTCTTTATATACAGAATTACTCAAAGTGATTGACCTAATTTCAGAAGATCGCACTTCTGCATCGCTTAAGTAAGCATTTATTTTACAAATATACAATGAAGAAAGAAAATCTCGAGTTTTAAAATGTTCAGAAAATACTGAAGTAAAATCTCATGCTTGAAATGCTACCTCGATATTTGCCCATCTCAAGCAATTCGATGATTGCCTTTCGACACTTGGTATCATGAAGCGAAAGATCTTATGGCAAGCGAATTTTTGCTTTAAAGACAAGTTTTCATTTGCCTTTACCTTACATTAATTCAAACACATTCTAAAGTCTGCAAGATTTCTTGAGCTCTGGAAATAGTATAAAAGGATATATACGAGTAAGGATGATAAGAATTTCATTATCATTTTGAAGCAATTCGAAACGCACATAATTACACATACGAGGTATAATTTATAAAAAAAATAACTGGGAAACTGTTGTTGAATGTTATCCTACGAATTAGCATCAAAGCATGAAAATCAAAATCTCGAAGGTGATCAGACACAGGTAGCTGTTATTCAAGAACAAAAACATTCTGCAAAGAACAAAATCAAATCAAAGAAATTATGCCACGTATATTGCGCAACTAGCGAAGTCTCCGGCTTTAAAACATTTAATGCCCCATACAGAAAACATCTGCTATCGATTCCCGAACAGGGAAATGTAGGAATGTTTCAAGTGGGGAGAAACGTACTATATATCTGCAAGTTTTGAAACCAAAGAAATATAAGAAATTTAGAAGCAAGACTGAACTGGTAAAAACAGTTGGAAAATTTTGTTGACACAAATAAATGTCATGACTGGAACGCTTGCACATATTGCACTAGAATAATAAGAAATACAAAATGCCTAAAAACATGAATTCAAGGTACAATAAAAAAGATTATACAGTATATATATAAAATCAAAAAGTAAAAGTTAAAACGGAAATGAACAAAATTTTGTTCCCTCTATATGAAGGTCTAACCTATCTTCTGTAAGCAAAATTTACCAAATTCAATAAACGTAAATTAATGAAACTTTCAAAAACGGAATGATTAATTGAAAAATAAAATAAAAAAAGAGAAATTTTTTTAATGTTTATTCAATATGGTAAATTTTATCCAGAGAACATAGGTTGGGTCTTCATATAGAAAAAAAAAATTTGTTCCTTTTCGTTCTGAATTTACTTTTTGATTTTTCTAATTTTCAAACTAACAGCACAGGCGCAGATTCGTCGCTTTAAAAATATAAAAATTCAATAAAAACCATTTTCAAAGGTATATATGCAGGGTGTCCCGTAAATGTTGCGCCAAAGTTCTAGGGTAGGTAGCACACATCATGAGGATTAGGAATTGCATAATAACCTATGACCAGAAATGTCAGGAGTAAATGGTAGCAGAGGTAGAGGATGGGAAAGGAAGCAAGAGAGTGATTAATTTGAAACATTTAATAGACTTGAATGCAAATGGTGTACGACAGCTTGAATGTTACAACAGGTGCTCGAAGTTGCACCATCAGACGCCAAACATGCCTGACACCGACGGATCATTGATTGCCGGATATGTTCAAACACACCGGGAGTTTCTTTGATTGTAGCAACTGAGCAAGTCTTGCCACGAGATCTATTTCAGACGGTGGCGACGCATATGCGGTCAAGAACGAAAGCCTGACACTAATGAGTAAGGGGAAAATAAACGGATGCGTTAGGGATCATAATGGGAGATATATTGTAAAAGAAAAGTGTCATTCAGTATCATTATATCAAGAATAAAAACTTGAATGGCACTACAGAGTTCTCCTCTGTTCTTCACTGTAAGTCAGTACTGTATAAGGTATCTCTCCCGCCTTCTTTGCATGCCTTCGTGATGTAGTGGTCAGCACGATCGACGCGTAACCAAGAAGTCCGTGGTTCGATTCCCGGCGAAGGCCTTTGTCATTTTTCATGACTCCTGCTTCTAAATAACCTAATGTCTCTACAAATGTATACAAGGATGTACATAGTATCAGATTGGAGACAAATTATATAAAATGCGAAAGGTTTTGAAAGGCTCTTTTATGTATTATTAAGCAGTTTAATAATATTAGTGTGCACTTTTTTGTATTATTAATAATGTATATCTCCTTATAATTGCGAATTAAATTATAATTGTCAAATGAATTTAATGATTATATTTATTTGTTTATTAGTTCATTATTACATTATTTTCATCTAGGAATTTCCTTCCCTCCACCCCGTGAGCAATATGTACATGTAAGTCACGAGGCTGAAAAGCACTGTTTAAAATAAATAAATAATCCGATCCAATTTCAGTTGAACAGCCCTGATTGTTTACGCAGTGGCTAATCGCACCGACGGTGCGAATAGCTTCTTGAGGCTATTCGCACCACCTACGTTTGCGCATGCACACAGTCAGTTCAGGTGCTAGCATTTTATGCCGATTTGCATGCGCATAGCTTTTTTGATTCAATGATCTTACAAGCATCAATCATCTTACAAGTTTCTGCTTATCTTCCTTATATGCCATTTCTTTGTTAATTAAATTTTAGTTATTGTTATTGAAACTGTTATTGGTTTGAATCGACGGCAGATAAAAAAGATACCTTAAATTGTGCATGTGCGAGATGAAACTTGAGATTGAACTAAATTATTCTCATTTATTATTAAATGAGATTGAACTAAATTTTGTAGATTCAAGAGTTGCCAAACGAGCAGCTCCTGACAAATTAATCGAAGAGGGTGAAGTATCTATAACTCCACAAATTGTACCTATACAACGTATGAGAAATAAAATAGTAAACATTGAATCTATTCGAAAGTGTTTTCAACCAGATGCTTTCCTGATAATTGAGCAATTAAAAAGTGCAATCATTTGCATGGGGTGGAAATGCTGTGACTGTTTAGAAGATTTAGAATATAATTGTATTCAGTCTGATTTGCGTCTTAATTGGTAAAATTAGACTTGTCAAAATATTATAATTTATCCACCAATCAAATATTGGTTTTGTGCAAACTGTAGATACCTATCATTTGTTACAAATTATATTTATTTGAAATCTTTTTATTACTTAATTAAAAATGATTTAATTTGTAGAATGTATTGTCTGAGTTCTATTTCATATTTTTAATTTAATTATTTAAAAGTAAGGTTAAAGTTTACAATTGGGTGCCCCTTGTTTTTTGGCGATTATTTTTTGACTCCAAGATCGGCGCCAGGAAAGCACAATTTCAAAATGGCCGCTACACATAACCAAAATAAGAAGTTAAAGAATTTCGCAAACTCCGTGTCCATGTACACATCGGTCTATTTTCACTTAAAAAAATCAGAGAATTGCACAAACTTAATCATTGCACATTGCCTCGTCTTTATCCATGTGCACATCGATTTATTTTCTCTTAAAAAAATCAAGAAGCTAAAAGCAAGTTAAAACTCTCATGGTAACCAGAAATGGGGTTTCATCGCCAAAACTGAAGAAAATTTTTCGCCAAACGAAACGGCACCAACTACATTAGAGGCAAAAATAATGTGTGTTCATGAGAACGTTGACATTCAAAGAAAATCAAAATTTCTTTTAAAGCAATAAATAACAGTCAAATTTTCTAAGCACTAATTTATAACACAAACTATTGACATAAAACTGATTAACTGTTTATGTTCAACAAATGTGCTACATAGAATGATTTTACAAATGTGTGGGATTTAATTATTTCATATTGTTTTAACCATGCATAACTAATTTAAATCATAATGATTACACATTATTTATATCAATCGCACAGGTCAGCTAGTCAATAATATAATTATGATACAACAATAATATAAATACAGTGTAGTAATAATATATACAATGTAGCAATAAAGAAATATGTGACAGTAAATATGCTAGATAGTGCTGCTAGATTCCAAAATATAATGTAATGCAATCAAATAGGTAGCATTCTACCTTAAAATGAAGCAATATAATCTATAAAAAATAAAATAATTAGCTAATGAAGTACAGAACGCATGGTGTCACTATAAATATTCACCAAAATATGTATAGTGAATATGTAAGAGAATAATTTGCAAGTAGTAATTATCAGTTGCAAAGATGAGGTCAATCTATATACATGATTATGTTCAGAAAAAGATAAGATCAAATAAGGATTTAATGATGGTTCTAATAGCAAGTGAGAACGTATAATTAGTTAAAAAATCTTTAGTGTATTGCCAAGAAGGCTGCAGAAACGACTTAAATTCTTTCATTTAACAGAGGAATTTTTATGCAAACTTAGACCCTAGTCGTATAGCATAGAACTGTCAAAATTTATTATTCAATAGGAAAACTTATTGAAAATTATAATGTTCTTATATATGCATCAATTTTTCAGTGTCCACACATGTTTATAGGTTCAAATGCCATATTTCAAAATCAAAGTTATTTATGAAATAAAACCTTATAAAATCTGATAATTCATTTGTGTGTGCAAATTTTTCAATCTAAATCTCTATTAAATTATTTTTGCCTTTTAAATTACAGCCCATTATTTATTTAAATATAATTTATTAATGTGTTTGTATAATATATCAAAGTTCTTTGAAATATTAGTACGAACAAAGTTCAAAATTCTTTGAAATATTTTTTGTATATTGAAAATAACGAGTATTTCCATAGAAAAATTAAAGAAGCATACAAAATTGTTAATAACCAGTATTATATCATTAATTGTTCATTTAATAGTTGATTTTATCGCTTTTAACTTATTTCACGTCTAAATTTTCTACGCGGGAATATTCGGTCTAATTTTTATTATAAAAGACGAAAAATTTCAGAGAGGAATAAGGTAAAATCTTGATTGTGTAAAACACATCTTCGAATCTAAATGTATTATAAGAAGTACAAAATATGTATACAAGATCTTAGCCCCCCCAAACCAGTCATTTAAACTATTCCAGCTGTTCAGGAAAACGATAAGCATTGCGAATATAAAAGTCTGCTCTTTTTTATATATAAATAAATAAAGGAAATGTGGACAGTTTACGCACTTAGGATTCGTTCTTTTCGATTCATTTCAAATGACGGATCTGGAACTCATATCCCAATGCGCATGCGTGGTTAATGTTGGTGCGAATAGCCTGAAGAGGCTATTCGCACCAACATTAACCGGTGCTATTCGCACCGGTGGTGCGAATAGCATCGGCCGATTGTTTACGGAAAGTATGTAAGGTTTTAGTTAAACTAACGAAGTTTTATTCTAATTTTTACTATTCTATCTGTTCTCATTTCAACTTCCCGTTAGAAGAAGCGCGCGTTTTAGCTTTATGCTAATTTGAAGTGGAGCCAAGTTATATTTAAACGAGAGGTAGAAACCTCTCAGTGTGAGAGAGCTTTTAGTCTCAGACCACGGTCACTCTATTCGACGTTCGCCTGACTAGCTAACATTTAAATTCTAAGCCATAGCGCTTTTACGTGATTGCTTATTGAAGTAATTCCAAGTGCGTTAGTTAAATCTTTCTACGCACCATTTAGTTTAGAGGCCAACCTCGCGTATAGCTCTGCGAGCAACGACTATTAATTTCTAATTAGTTTTAGTTTAAATTTATTTGACTGTTCATTTTAGACTCAAGTGCGGTCTCTACTTTCTGTATCCCTCCCAAGTTGGGAAGTGGTTGTAAATAATTGTGATTTAATAAAAGAGGAATTTAAATCCCTTTCAAGTGCAGTTCTTCTACCACAGAACATAGCTGCATTCAGTTCCCTGTTCCAGATCAGGACTTTAAGCTGTCACGAAGATGTTTTCCAAGAATATGCACCGAACACTCAGTCCTGACAAGTATTCTAGTTTTTGAAAAGCTTTGTATCATCTAACATGAAATTAATTAATTAATCATCTTAATAATTTTATATGCTTGTTTAATTGAATAGGGTAAAGCATATGAGGGTTGGCGAGGCATGATTTCATGGAGAGTTTTCTAGGAATAATGGGCTCATATTTACATACCTTAAGGAAATCCTCTAAAATGCTTACATTCAGTGGTAGGCTGCAGGAGGGCTCGTTCAATCCATTTGTTAAATTTGCATCTAATTTTCAAGTGCCCCTTTTTTTGGCTAGTTTATTTATTCAAAAGAAAATACATGTTATTCACTGAACTTCCCACGTTAGTCTGAATAACTTTTAAATCCGATGAACAGTCTATTTCTGTGACAAGAAGAGCTGTCTGACTATACAATCTATTTTACATTTAGCGAACTTGTGCCGAATAAGTTTATTCACTATTTTATGTAATTTCTGCAATATTTTGTAATTCTTATATTTTTGTAAATTTAAATTTAATTTTATTTTTAAAAAATATTTTCTTTTTATTCACAAATATTTGTATTTTCTATTTTTCTAAGAAATAAAACATTTAATTAGATTCTGATACTTTGTTTTCATAAGAACGAAACCTTTGTTAAAATTTTCATTTTTCATTGTACAGTGTAGTTCAGTGACCGTATTAATGTGGTCTTTTTTTTTATTTAAATGCTTCAAGAATAATTAGAAAAGCACCTAATTATCTTCTTATCCTTAAATTCTTCATTAAAAAAACTGCATTTTCATCTATAATCAGCTGAAATAATCTATATATATATAAATGAATGTGTGTCTGTCTGTCTGTACTCCATAGATTCCAAAAACCATAGATTCAATCGCCGTGAAAATTTGGAAAACTATTAGGTATATCCCCAGAAAGGTTTTTGAAATTTTTTTTTTAAATCAGAGTTGGGGTTCTAGGTGCTCCCGAACAAATATCCCAAAAATATCAAAATTTCATAAATTGTGTTTCCTTTAAGATTTCAACAAATTAATTTAAATTCCAAAAGACAACATTAATACGTTTGACATTCGAATTTTCGGCAGCAAATTCTAATAAACACAAAAATGCAGTCAAAACACTTTTGCGATCATTAATACGAAAATAAATAAAAATATTATTGATTTCCAGCTGAAGAAAATAATTGGAAATACGTTTTATTTAACCCCACAATTATGCCACCAAAGCGAAGTGCCATTGGTCGATCTGCAAATCAAGCAAAAAGAAGAAGAGAAGAACGAGCTTCAGAAACAAGTGAGTAGAGAAAAACTAGGCAAGAAAGAGATCGAGATCACACTGCTCTTGCTCGAGCTTCAGAAATAAGTGAGTAGAGACAAGCTAGGCAAGAAAGACATCGAGATCACACTGCTTTTGTTCGATCGTCAGAAACGAGGGAGTAGAGACAAACTACGCAAAAAAGAGATCGAGTTCACACTGCTTTTGCTCGATCACTAGAAACAAGTGAACAGAGGCAAGAAGCCAGCAAAGGAATCGAATTCGCAGGACACAGACAAGACGAACGATACGTACTGATTTGAATTTACGTGGTTTAATTACAATCCTCTTTACAATAACAGTCTTCATCCAAGTGTAATTATTGAAAAATGGATAAAAAGTGTACGTATTGTGGTGCTCAAAAATTTAAAAATTAAACACCAGGTATGTGCTGTGCAGGTGGAAAAGTAAAGTTACCAGACTTGCGTTCACCACCTGACCCATTATTAACTTTACTATCAAGTGAAACAAGTCAATCAAAACTTTTTTCAAAAATATACGCAAGTACAATTCATGTTTCCAAATGACATCGTTCGGAGCAACGAAAATCGTTAGCGCAAATTATATGGCAACATTTAAAGTACAAGGGCAAATTTATCACCATGCTGGATCACTACTACCCTTGCGAAATGCTGATCACAAATATCTTCAGATATATTTTATGGGAAATACTGACGAACAAATCAGCAGACGGTGTCAGCGGAATATGAGTACTAAACGAGAGATTGTCGCTGAATTACAAAATTTGTTTGAACAATATAATGAATGAATTAAATTATTTAAAACCGCTATTGAACAAATGCCATCTGACGATTACAAAATAATAATAAAAGCAGATAAACCACCCATTGGTCAACATCGAAGACAATTCAACGCACCAACGAACTGTTATAGTTGGTGAAGAATTTAATTGCGATATACACTGCTCGACATTGAAAATGCAACACCGAGAAGGAGTGGTCAGAAATTTCTGCAAATTTTAGAGTAGACGCACGTCACTGAGTTATGCGAATGATGTGAAATGCGCAGTTCTCCGACGCACGTGAAGTAAGATGTAAGGGAAGGAACGTGAAGAATGAGCAATATTTTGCATAGTTACTCAATCCATGATGTAGACGTACACTATGAACGGATTTTTCGTAAATGCCGTCCAAAGTATATTTTTGTTATACCATCACAGGCGGCACTAAGCCAAAACTATTTTTTGTTTGTGAGTTTTGACTTTAATTCATTGACTGGCTCTATATTTCCAGACTTTAAATTAAAAAAAAATTACATTCATTATCAGTTCTAAATTAGACATTTCGTCCATATAAGAAATCTAGGTTCACATTCAAATAGATAGTGTTCCCAGCAAAGCGGGCGGGTGTTAGCTAGCAATGCAATGTAGATGACACAGAAGGTATTTTATTTAAAATATTGTAATACTTAGAATACAAAAAATGTCATATACATTATTAAGGATAATGAGATAAGCGTATAAATTTTGTACTTATAAGCATATTATAAAGATGTAGTTTCAAAACGTGTTGTAGTATGGAAATATTTTGATGTTTTGAAAGTACTTGGCTCCTTAAGGTATTTATTATTCTTTACACGTTAACTTATACATAATACAAACATGTTAAAATTTTTATCTGTGCAGTACAGTTGCTTAAACTTTTGTGAAGCAAATTAAAACTATCACAGTTCCAAGTTATCGAAAGATAATCAAGTACATGTAGATTTTTTGCGCAGCTGCCACTAAATTATAGAAACTACTTTTACCTATTCAGCAATAAATGTTCCTAGTGCATGGGCGGCCCTGCTTTTTCATTTGTGGGCGAGTGTTGAGCGTACAAGTGCCATTCAATCCTCTAAAAAAATAGAAATCTTCTCTCAAGTGTACCTATTCGGTCTATAACTTCTCCTCGATTAGCTATTGAACATTTGAGAAAAACATATAACATCGACATACTCTGCTTCAATATCTTTTAGAAACCCTTGGAACTGGTGACGATTTAGTCCCACTGACAGTATAAAGCCCACTGTTTTCACAACGACTGCCATGATTCCCTTAAAATCCAAAGATTTAGCATGTAATGCTTCCTCGTATGAGCCTTTTTATTATTTTTATTAATACCGGTGTGTTCTTGGAACAGTGCAGGAAAACCCTTTCCAGTCACTGCTGGTGATCTAAGTGCGATTACTTCAGAAAACTTTGCTAAATTAAGATTAATTTCGGTAATCCTTTTAATTATGCTTTTAAAAATATCTGCCCCAGTGCTAGTGTCCTTGCATCAAGGGTTCCCAGTGCATCAATGGTTCATATTTTTACATAATATCACGTGTTTGAGTTACACCCACTGCAAGTTGGCGAGTAGCCTTCAAATCCGCGCTTTCATAGGTAGCAATGGAATTCTACTCTAGATTATTCAAAATCTCCTCCAAGCCACTTTTGGCATTTATTACCATCTCTTCAGTTCTCCTTGTTACTGTTCTTGTCGATTAGCTGATCGAAGGAAAAAATTCCCTTTTTTTTTCGAAGAAACAACTTAAATTATTAAGTTATAAATCGAGCTTCCTCTCCTCCTTTGTTTCAAAATGCACTGACGCAATAAAGGAAATTCGGCAACGTCTCAAGAGGAATAAAACCCGCAATGCAAGACTCAACGTATTAAATGGAAAAGTCTGAGGAGAGAGGATACAAAGTAACCTTATCGATTCTAAAAGTCCGTATTCGATGCTAAGTATACTGTAATTAGTTGCTAATTATCTAGTTATTAGATAATTATTGTCTAAATTTTGGCAGGCTGAGTAAGAGTCACTCAAGGACCGAATGTGCCCCGCATGCCGGGGACCGCCGATTATCCCCGCATGCCGGGGACTACCGATAATCCCCGCATGCCGGGATCTAGTGTACACATCTGAATGAGTGCAAACTAGTTCACAACTGGAAACCAAATGTACACTGAGAAAAAAAAAAGAGAAAATCTGAAAGTTTTCAGTTTTTAAATTACGTCCAAAGGGGTGTTTTTTTAAACATTTTGTGTGTTACCTTTATTTATTAAATATCATGTTCTTCGCACTTAAACCATAAAATTCAGTTCAAGAGCAACATCACAAAATAATTTTAAATTTAGCATATCTTTAGAATTTCCGATACACAGTCTCACGCGCTGGAGATAAAAATGTTTTTTGCTGTACAACGTTGCCACTGCTCGCTTTAAAACCCTTGCCTTTTTTAATCAAAAATTCGTTAAAGTTTTACAAAATATGAAATCGATAATAAACAAATTCCAAATTTCAAATTTGGGTTCCGGATGCCCGTATTCGCAGTAGGATTACGCCATTCAAAATGTGATGGCTCTAGGTACCGTTGTTTTATTGCAATGCTAGAAACATACATACATTCACGGACATTCAAAGTGATTCGATGCAAGATCGCAAAACAAAAGCAATAGTCCTTCAGGGACAAAGCCCTTTTGGACTAAAAAATGGGACAGTTTTTATATCTCCGGTTCTAATGTGCTGATTGACGAAATTCACTTTGCGTTTTCCATGTCTCTAAAGGATATATATTAGATTTATATTCAACTTTGTTCTAACATAGGTATTTTGACACAAAATCGGACTTTTTCTGAAATAATATAGTATTTTTTTTTCATATTTCGATTCTACGACTGAAATTATACCCAGATATTAAATTTTCTAATTTGTGATGTGAAATTTATGAATTATCCTGGCGAATTTTTTCCAGCTTGCGGCAAGAATAATTCACTTGGCGAACTTCTTAATTTACAGCAACATATTTTCCTTTCCTTTTTCTTCACGTTCCACGAGCAGGAAAAAGTCATCGTTCATACTTTCAAATAATTTTAAAAGTACGTAAACCACATTTTTCGTTTTTAGCGCTTATATACACCAAATTTCAAAACGCGCCGAAATGTAAATTTACGTATATCTTAGGAAATTTTGAAAAAAAAAAACTGTAATTTTTTGCGGCTATGCTCAGAAATACACACAATTTAAGATGGTTGCAAAACTTTTATAGGTTATAATTCAAAATGTTTTTTTGAAAAATTTATAAAAATTATTTAAAAATACAAATTTTAAAAATAAATCTTAAAAAACTGGCGAATTTTATTTGGAGTGAACTTAAATTTCGAAATATGAAAGGAAGAATCATAAAAGTTTAATAAAAAAAAGAGATATTAATAAATATACACTGCTCGACATTGAAAATGCAACACCAAGAAGGAGTGGTCAGAAATTTATGCAACTTTTTGAGTAGACGCACGCCACTGAGTTATGCGAATGATGTGAAATGCGCAGCTCTCCGACGCACGTGAAGTAAGATGTAAGGGAAGGAACGTGAAGAATGAGTAATATTCGTGTCGTTATTTCTGCCAGGCTAATTATCGAAGAAAGCTGGTTTTTGTCCCGGAGGATAAATGTAATAGGAGAGGATGCCAGGCCACCGTCAACGAAGGGCGACGGGTATGGTGGTCGGACTGAGAAAGACGGGTTGGTCCTTACGTCAAATCGCAGCTGATACCCATATGGATGCGAGCACGCTGCATCGGCTATGGCGAACATGGTTGGAACAAGGGAATGTGGCAAGAAGAAGGGATGCAGGTGCAGCCAGAGTGAAGTCAGCATGCGTGCATCGACGCATCCACCGACAAGCTGTGGCGGTCCCGCAAGTCACTTGTACCCCGATTCTGCAGCATGTGCAAGATACCCTGGATGTTCCCGTGTCGACGAGAACCCGTCGATTGGTTGAACGCGGCCTGCACTCCCGGCGTCCGTTAAGAAGACTGCCATTGACCCCACAGCATAGACGCCAACGTTTAGAATGGTGCCGGACTGGAGCGATGTGGATGACAGAATGGTGAAACGTCGTGTTCTCAGATGAGTCACACTTCTGTTTATCTAGTGACAGTCGCCGCATACGTGTGTGGCGTCGACGTGGAGACAGGTCTAATCCGGCAGTAACTGTGGAACGCCCCACCGCGCGAAAAAGTGGCATAATGTTTTGCGGCGCTATTGCCTACGATTCCAGGTCACCTCTAGTTCGTATTCAGGCACTATGACGGCCCAGCTATACTTGGATAATGTACTGCGGCCGAAGCCAATCCCCTACCTTCAGGGGCTGCCTAATGCAATTTTTCAGCAGGATAACGCCCAACCACACATCGCTTGCATCTACCAACATGCTCTGCAAGGTATACAGATGCTTCCTTGGCCACCGTACTCTCCTGACCTGTCACCAGTCGAGCATGTGTGGGCTGTGATTGGGAGCCGTTTGCAGACTCCGCTCGTGCCTCGTTCAGAAGACGAACTGTGGCAAATGGTTGAAAGGAAATAGAGAGCCATCCCTCAGGACACCATCCACACTCTTATTGTCTCTATGCCTAGACGTGTTTCTTCATGCATCACTGTCCGCGGTGGTCCTACATCCTACTGAGCCGACGCCGTTCTCGCTCTGTATTCTGACTATCATTTTGAAATAAAGATCACTTATTGCTGCTTGTTGTCTCTGTCGTTTTTCCAAATTTCATCATTTTCTGACCACTCCTTCTCGGTGTTGCATTTTCAATGTCAAGCAGTGCAATTATTCATCGTAGAAATGGTGACGTCCAACAAGTATCAGAAACGCATCGTTCATATGATGCATTACAATATCCCATTCTATTTTGGCAAGGAGAGGATGGATATAATTTTAATATTAATATACGAAATCCTACAACTAATGTGTACATTAACAAAAAGGTCAGTGCTATGAATCATTATGCATATCGAACGATGGTTCGTGAGAATGCTGATAATCATATATTGAAATGTAGACAATCATTTCATTAATACATTGTTGACATGTATGAAAAAATAGAAAGTGAAAGACTCCTCTACATACGACTAAACCAAGTCGAATTGCGTTCTGAAGAGTACATCCATTTACGTGATGCAGTTGTAAATGATAGTGAATTGGGAAAAATGGTCATTTTACCATCCACATTTACAGGCAGCCCAAGACACATGCATGCATATGCACAAGATGCAATGACGTATGTTCATGCATGAGGTCGTCCAGATTTTTTCATCACATTTACATGCAACATAGCATGGGATGAAATAAAGGAGCTTTTATTAACTAGACAATCACCATCAGATCCTCATTATATTTCTGCACGTGTATTTAAACAAAAATTAAAATCTTTAATACATTTTATTGTCGAACACCATATATTTCGAGAGACGCATTGTTGGATGTATTCCATTGAATGGCAAAAAAGAGGTTTACCACATGCGCATATGTTAATATGGATGATGGAAAAGATAACACCAAACAGAATTGATGAAATCATCTCTGCAGGGATACTAGACATTGAAATTGATAAAGACTTGCTCGATATTGTCTCCAAAAATATGATTCATGGTCCATGTGGCTCACTAAATAATAATTCACCATGCATGTCAGATGGAAAGTGCACAAAGCGGTGTCCTAGAGACTTACTTGCTGAAACTATTACAGGCAATAATGGATATCCACTCTATCGACGACGACCTACCGAAGATGGTGGAAAATCCATTAAACTTAAAGTACTCAAGGATACTATTGATATTGATAATCGTTGGGTAGAAACCATATTCTCCATTACTTCTAAAAACGTATAACGCACGCATGAATGTTGAGTACTGCAATTCTGTGAAAGCTATAAAATATATTTACAAATATGTGAACAAAGGAAGCGATATGGCAGTGTTTGAAGTGGAAAATACAACTGCATCTAACGAAGTCACCCAATATACATACATAAGTAGCAATGAGGACGCTACATAAGTGGCAATGAGGCTGTATGGCGTATTTTATCATTTTCCATTCATGAGCGATATCCAGCGGTTGTTCATTTAGCAGTACATCTTGAAAATGGACAGCGTGTGTATTTTACATCAGAAAATGTACGTGCAAGAGCAATGTCACTATCACCAACAACATTAATTGAATTTTTCACATTATGTAGAAATGATACCTTTGCAAGGCCACTACTGTACTCGGAAGTACCAACTTATTTTACGTAGAATACATCAACAAGAAATTTTCAGCATCGTAAACAAGGTAGAGCAGTACAAGGACACCTAAATTTATATTCGACAGATGCATTGGGTCGTCTGTACACTGTACAACCAAATAACGCAGAATGCTTTTACCTAAGATTATTATTAATCAATGTTCGTGGACCAAAATCTTTCCAAGAATTAAAAACAGTCAATGGCCATGTGTGTGCTACATTTCGTGAGGCTTGCCAGAAATTAAGTCTCTTAGAAAACGATACTCATTGGGATATTTCAATGCTTGGGATGCTCATTAGAATGCTTCTAATACTGCTCAACCACAGCAGATACGTACACTATTTTCCATCATACTAACTACATGTTTTCCGGCCAATCCATTAAGATAAGATCCTTCTGGAAAATATAAAGCCTATATGAGTGAAGACATTTCATATCGCATGCGTAGAATAAATGCTAATCTCAACATTCAATTTACATCAAATATACACAATGAAGCATTGATTTTAATTGAGGATGTATGTTTGACAATAGCCAACAAATCACTGACAGAATTGGGAATGATTGCTCCAAATAGATCTAGTAATGACATTTTCTATCGTGATATACAACGAGAAACGCACTTCGATGTTAATGAATTACAAACTTTTGTTCGAATTAATCTGACGAAATTGGTATTAGAACAACAAACAGCATATGACACAATTATAAATGCAATATCTAACAAGAGCTTCTACTTAAGCTTCTACAGTTGAACGCGGGGGGGGGTTTCTCAGTCCAAGAAAATCTAGATTCAGCGATCTTTACAAAAGTATAATATCGATCATTTTGCAATCATGGAGGCTAAACTGACTGAGGGCTCTATGAAGTCCTATCCTTTCCCCGGATATACATTGTACAAACTCCCAAAATACAGGCAAACTTCTAGCGGCATATTGATTGCTGTCAGAAAAGATCTTATTTCTGATTTTAAAATTGTTAAATGTATGGGACAGAGTACTTACAAAAGTGAAATTGTGAAGATTCAACTATGAAAGTATGAGACCCTTTCAAGATCTTTGCCCTATATATCCTTCCTAATAGCAAGCCAGATTTGTCCAGTACTGAGGTATCTTCAAAGACAGTTATTATTAGTAACATGAACGCTCACTCAAGAAGGTGGGGTTATAAGTAGCCAAATGTTGCTGGATTAGAACTTGAAGATCTTTTAAATTTCAATTCTTTTGAGCTTATTTTTAAACCCGATGACCCACCGACTTATATCCATTATAACGGTTCGGGTATTTCACCAGTCTTGTTATGTGTATCATCTGACATTTGTGCTTCTAGTGAAAGCAGGGTTCTGGAGGATCCAGGTTCAGGACACAGACAAGTCATGGCCTCTATTAATGTTCGCCACTCGGCAGGCCGCTTTAAGTCAAGTTTAAAGAAATCCTGGAACGTTAAAAAAGTAAATTGGGTCCAGTTTGAAGAAATGACTGATACAGAACTCGGAGAAGCGAATTTTAATCATTCTCTTCCTCCTGAAAAACTTGTTAACAACTTAACAAAGGTAATCTTGTTTTGTGCTAAGGCATGCATACCACGCGGCAGAAGCTGTAAGTGTTTCTGGTCTTCTAAATTGGAAGAACAAAAAGAGAAACGGGACCGACTCAGAAGAAAAGCTGAGCTCACTAAAAGGCAGTCTGATGTCGTTGCATGACGAAAGTAGGCTTCCTTAGTAAAAAAAGCCGTATTAGAAGTTAAACGTCAATCCTTTGAAGATTTTATTTCACACATTGATTATAAAAAGGATAGTTTAAAATTTTTTAAGTTTATTTCTGACATCCAAAATCGTAAACTCTCGTGTAGGAAGAATCCGATTTCGGTTGGAAATAAATTGCTGTCTTCGGATAAGGCCACTGCAAACGCCTTTGGACAGTCCTATTCCCAGTTACAACGGAAGGGAAAATATGCAACAGAAATGTCAAGGAAGATCAAAGTTGAATCTAAAAGGTTAATCAAAATGCAGAATGCTACGGAAAAACTTAAGGGGAGGCTATTTTTGAAGCCCCCTTTAGTGCACAGGAACTGGAACTCGCACTTCGACGTCTTAAAATGAAGAAATTTCCTGCTGTAGATTATATCCATACAGAGTTTCTTATCCATTTGGAAACAGAGGCAAGAAAAACAGTATTGAAAGTCTTTAATCAAGTATGGAAGTCAGGTCAGATCCCTGCACATTGTAGAAGAGCTATTATTATCGCAGTCCTAAAGAAAAATAAGAACCCTGGAGAGCTGAACAGCTATAGGCCCATCTCGCTTGCGAGTATTCTTGCGAAAACTATGCAAAAACTTGTGATAAACCTTTTGGACTGGTATCTTGAGGAATATAGCATTTTAGATGTAGAACAGGCTGGTTTCCGAAGGAATAGGTCAACGTGTGACCAGGTGACAAAATTCAGCCAATTTATTAAGGATGCTTTGGATGACAGAAACCTTTTGACAGCTGTTTATGTTGACTCTAAAGGGGCTTATGATTCTGTCTAGAGGGAAAAGCTCTACCAAAAGCTCTTCAGTATTGGTGTTTCATCAAAATTATTAAATTGGATTAGGTCTTTCACAAGCCTGAGGACATGCAAGGTAAAATTTGAAGATTCCTTCTCCAAATGTTATAATTTACAAACTGGACTTCCTCAGGGATCAGTTAGTAGCTACACCTTATTTAAGATATTTATCAACGATCTAACTTCTTCTCTTAAATCAACACCTGGTATTTATTGTCTACTATTTGATGATGATTTGGTAATTTGAACCGAGGCTCCAAAACACGGTGCAAAAACCCTTATTTAAAGCCGATTAAATAAGGCCCTACATGTGCTCTCGAATTGGTGTGAAGAAAATAATATGACTGTAAATTTGGAAAAGACTGCTTCACAGACTTTTTCTCTAATCCATGAAATTCTTCGCCCAGAGTTAAAGTACCAAGATACTTTGATTACCAATATGGACAATTTTACTTATCTGAGAATGACTTCCCTTTAATGACGTATTGCTGTGTAGCCCCACAATCGGTGGTGAATAAACTTGAAGTCATGCAAAACCAAGCTCTTCGCTTGATTACAGGAGCTGTGAAGTCCACACCTATCGATGCGATGTTATTGTTGACATAAAATAAACCCTTCCAGGATATTATGAAAATGAGAGCCTTGATTCTGCACGTAAAGCTACTGCTGATGGAGGATCCCTATTGGAGGGACTACATAGTGATCTGTGATCTGTGATCTTCAATCTACGACTAATATCGACTTCTATGAGTCTTGATTAGTAAATCAAACTGATTGCCATAGGCCAATAGCGGTAGTAATTAAGAAATGATGCCCTCTGGCATCAACACCCGGAGGCGAGAAGGATAAGCATAATCAGATTAGCAATATTAAACTGGCATTGTTACATCAGTGGCATTTGAACTTGAACTCAGGCAATAATCTTTAGAGCTGCAGGAAGCAGGAAATCATTCTGTTAATGCATGGCATACTACGGTAATTTTATTCCCGACATGGCATAAATCAGCAGTTTTAGGGCAAAGAAATTTAAGCAAAATTAGGCAGGATGTTCGTTTAAACTTCATTAGCAATTAGCATACAAAATCAAATCGTTCTTAATCATGAGTTGATAGCAACTACATCGTTGACATCGTAGCTCAGAGTGAGCTGACAGTTAAAGAACCCGAGACTACGTTGAAAGAGTCACACGACATGTGAAAGCCAATCCCAAACTTTAACAAGGTCGTTATCCCATTGGTCGAGCACTGGTCACATGTCGAAAGAAGATAATCTTATTTTTACGAATTATACATAAACTACTATGAATACTAAGTTATACATATTTCACAATTATCTTGCAATTATAAGCACTGAAAACACTTATTTAAATGATTTTGGCAGATCTTTCAGATGAAGTAACCTTATTGGTTATCGATGGTCACGTAATCGAAGAAAAAATTTTTCTAACATTGAATAAGTAAAATAATTGTAAAATAATCAAAGTACATAAGCTTTGTCAGGAAAAAATAGCAAAGTCCATAAGCTTGGTCATGAATATGCAAAATAAAAATATTTACACTATTTACAGTTTTTATCACCATAATACATTGTGGTGAATCGATCGTGGACGTTTGACCACCGATTCCACAGTGGGATCATAATCTGTTAGTTGCCTAATTGCAGCATATGGAGAGTTTTTTATTGCTTCGAAAAAGTTATGAGCTGTTATGAGAATTTGGTTGTGAATTGGTTCAATTCCTAAGTCCGAGTGAATTTGAGAGTTTCGAACGAACCATGGTGCGTTCACGATTGATCTCAGAATCTTGTTTTGCAGTACATCTATTTTGAGTCTTTCTGTTTTGTTTGCTGCGGCCCATGCAGGCACTGCGTAGAGTAATATTGGTCGAATTAGAGAAATATATAGCATTTTTTTAACTTTGATATTGAGTTTTGATTTTTTCCCTATGAGGGCATAGATTGACATGAATGCTGCATTTGCTTTATTTATAATGTAATTTATATGCTCTTTGAAATTTAAGTTTTTGTCCACATAGACTCCAAGATATTTGTAAGAATTTGCGACAGGGATGATGATATTTTCTATTTTTATGTCCGTATTGACCCGCATTCTTGTTTTGTACCTTCTGTATAGAACTACACAGCATTTATTTGCGTTTAAATTAATTTTCCAGATTTTACACCAGTGTGAAATGACATTAACATGAAGTTGAAGATTATTTAGAGCTATTTGAGGGTTCCTTGATTCAGTAAGTATGACTGTGTCATCTGCATATTTAAGTACTTTCGCATTAAGAGGGTGTGGTAGGTCATTAATATATATATTGAAGTACTTTGGGCCTAAAACACTTCCTTGGGGGACCCCGGTGAAGATTACTTTTTTAGTTGAAAGAGTATCGCCACAGCGAACTTGAAAGGTGCGTCGTTTAAGATATGAGATGGTGAGAAGTAGGAAGCTGTCTGGAAGCAGAAAATTTGATAGCTTATGAATGAGGCCTGCATGCCACACACGATCAAAAGCTTTTTCAAAATCGAGGAAGCATGCAGCAACCCCATTCTTTTTAGTGAATGCCAGAGCAATGCTTTCAACCAAGTTTAAAATTTGGTGTGTAGTACTATGCCCTTTTCGAAATCCAAATTGGAGGCTGTCAATTAGGTCGAATTTTTCTAGGTGTTCAGTCAATCTTGCCGATAAAATTCTCTCAAACACTTTTCCCATTACAGGCAAGAGGCTGATGGGTCTATAGCTGGAAGCAAGTTTTGGGTTTTTCCCAGGTTTGAGTAATGTAATTATTATTGAATGCTTCCACTGTTGCGGAAAATAGCAAAGTTTAATACAAGCATTATAAATTTTAGTTATCTGATTTATGCAATTTCTTGGAAGGGCTTTCAGCGCTTCATTATTAATCATATCAAAGCCTTTAGCTTTCCGGACTTTAAGTTTCTTTATTATTTTTCTAACTTCTCCACTATTTGTACTTCTGATAAAATTCGTAGGAGTTCGATTTTTGATACTATTAAGAGACAATTGGATATTATCTTCGTGTTCATTTCCTTCCATACCATTTGTTCTAAAAACTTTTTCTAACTCATCAGCCATAAGGTTAGCAATTTCTTCTTCCGATTGGAAGACTCTACCCACGTGACTGATTGAGGGACTACATAGTGAAGCCTAGGAAAATAAAAACCCAATATGGATTTATTCAAAAGGTCCTGGATATGAAGAAAGATCTTGAGGTTCCAGGTACTATACAACCTCTCTTGACAACCAGAAGCCCTTTGGAGGTGATTAATGTCGAAGTAAGGCTAGACCTAGTGGAAAAAATCCATAGAAAGAGAGATGTTGCACCAAGCGTTTTGAAATGTCTCGCTTTGGAGGCCATTGCGACTAGATATCCACCTATTTATTGGCTGCACATTTTTACTGATGGTTCTCAGTTTGACTGTCATTTTAAGGTTGGGGCTGGTGTGTTTTCGAATCTTTTTTCGTTCTACGCCCCTGCAGGATACATTGGTACCTCCTTTGATGGCAAAGTAGTAGCCATCTGTTTAGCCCTACAGCAATTAATAGCTTTTCATTACAAGTTTGCAAAGGCAGTCATTTTTTCTGATTCTCAAGCAGCCATTCAATCAATTAGTTCTGTTGAACACCCATTAACACCTGAAATTTTGCAATGCCAAGAATTCCTGAGAACTCTCACTTTAAAGGGGAAACAAATCGTCCTCCAGTGGGTGCCCGGCCATTGTGGCCTTTGGGTCAATGAACAAGCGGACTTACTTGCAAAACGAGGTGCTAACTTACTACAACATCTAAATACAGCCGTTTCTTATTGGAGGATTAAACTGTTTTTAAAAAGTTTATTTACATCTAATACCTTACGAGATCTTCAGACTCGTACAGCCTTGGAAAGTTGGAAAATGATAAGTCCTTCTCTTATTCCCGATAATCCAAGACGTACTGCACTTGCAGCTTTCCGTTTGTCTACAGGACATGATTGCCTTGCCGCTCACCTGCACTGCATAGGCATATCAAGAGATCCAATTTACCCACTTTGCAATTCTCGAGAAGAAATGGACAAGGACCACCTGCTTTGATGTGGGGCTCTTCGTGGTCTTACAGAAAAGTCGAGATACTGGGAGGCAAGAGCGCTTCTTAGGCAATAACTTCGGTCTTTTTGTTCTGTGTTCTATTCTTTGTAATTATTTGTTTGTAAGATTTTAGTTCTTTGTAACTTTTTGCCTAGCCATTGTAAATAATA